>CM029787.1:21454875-22054875 GCA_017562165.1 Ectropis grisescens | reverse complement strand
TATAGAGTATCAAGACGAGTAGGAAATGTGCCTGGTGGTAAGCAGCACCAGTTTTTTTCTAAGTAAGAACGCTTCACCGTAGACCGCATCGTCGCTTAACATCAGGCGGTCAAGTGTAAGCCTAGAATAGGTAGTTAAAAAAAGACTGGTGAATCCTAGTACAACAATTTTTCAACGAGTCAAAAAACCCCACAAGACGAAAACTATTACCCATAATATTACACTATCATAAACAGACTTAATATTTCACATTCATAAATACATACAAATGGAGATTGCGGTTTTCAGAGCTCGGAATTTACACCTAAAGTCATACTTTTATTTGTTTCACAAGAATCCTAAGCGAATATTTCGTACTTTTCATGTGCGGTCTAGCAATTTAGATCTTCTATATTGTTTCATGTTTCAACTTTGCTACATAAAATAATGTACAAGGTTTGAACATTAAAATAAATTCAATAACACGTAAATGCTCAGACCAGCTATGGTAAATCTTCAGAGCGATAATAAATAAAAGGATGAATAAAATACTCACTTTATTGTATGCGTAATTTTAATCGAATTTCAAAAAGAGAGAGGTCAAAATCAAGTTACTGTATTTTGGCCTCTTTAAAACAAATGCAAATGTTGCATACTTTTTTTGTTAGTGTAAACATAATCTAAGGTAAACTAAGGTAAACTACTTTTTTTTTAATAAATAGTGCCGAGACGATCCGGACATGTGCCTGATGGTAAGCAATATGCCTGACACATAACAGCACAGTGTCACGCAGCTATTGGAACATGAAGAGTCCAAATCATTACCTAGCACTGCACTGCGCTCGTCACCCAGACATCTAAGATCTTATATCTCTAAGCCCTGTAATTTCTCTGGAAACATTGCCCTTCAAACCGGAACACAGTAATGTTTGCACATTACTGCTTGGCGGTAGAATAACTGGCAAAGGTGTGGTACTTCCCCAGGCGGACTCTGTCAAGAGTCCTACCACTACAAAACGACGACGAGTTTACTAGAGACGACGTGTTAACCAAGGAATTAAAACGTGTGATTTTTCAATACTCAATCATTTTATAGCTACCTTTATGGTACATTTGTTAGTCTTAATAAACCTACATACAGTATGTAATAGTTTTCCATAATGACCCTGATTGGGCGTGCCAATATAATTAATGTCATGCGGAGCGGATCGACTTATTCGATAATTGATTTGTCAGCAAGGTATTCTTCTATTGTGTAGTAAGCTTTTACAAGTAGTATATTTTTTAACGTTTTGATAAACTTTTCAAACAATTTAATATATATTTTAACTGAAATTGAGTTTGGACCCGAGCTATGCAATGTTAATTTTGAATACGGCAAATTTAGATTGTGTTTGTTTTATTGTGTGATTGATTTACAATAACCAGGTCAATCCCGTCTGCATCTTTTAGTATTATACAAGTTTCTGATCATTATCAGTAGCAGCCTAAAATTTTAGAGGTAGTCACGAATAACAATACAATATGTTGAATAAAAGAGACTTTACTAGTAGCGCCCTGCCATTTTACTTGCGTAGTCGGTTTCAGTTATTTTCCCGCGGTATAAAATAGCCTATTATGTAGGTACTATTCGATATCAAAATTTTTATTTTTCTATTTAAGGTTGGACTTTAGAGGTCATGGCATATGACCCTCCTTCGTCTTCGTACCTCGTTTGATTATCATTGACTTAATAGTGAAGGAGAAGATCACGAGGAATAGAGGTCTTGGAAAACGATACGTCATCCACGTTTTACGTATATGTATATATATAATTTTTTTTAATACAAATGGACGAGACTAGCACGGCATGTGCCTGATGGTAAGCAACATCCCTGCCACATAACAGCACAGTGGCATGCAGATATTGGAACATGAAGAGTCAAAATCATTACCTAGCACTGCACTGCGCTCGTCATCTTGATAGCTAAGATGTTATATCTCTAAGCCCTGTAATTTCTCTTGAAACATTGCCCTTCAAACCGGAACACAGTAACGTTTTCACATTACTGCTTGGTGGTAGAATAACTGACAAAGGTGTGGTACTTCCCCAGGCGGACTCTGCATCGAGTTAGTTTTAGTCTGTAATCAAAACATCTCGTCTCAATGTAAAATAAAGTAACTGCCAAAAGTAAATCTAACCAGTTACGACTTGTAAAACTCTGTATAACCTGAAATAATTCACGATTACTACCGATGAAGTCGGGAAGAGCACAATGAATATGAATCAGAGGCGTAATTTATGCAATCGTAAACAATTTATTCATGGAACATCTTTACACCACTGCGGCTGTAAAACCGCTCGGGAAGTTTCGCGTTACTTCACGCTGAGCTGAAAAATTTAAGTCTGTAGTTGACTACGAGAGCGGCTGGATGAAGCTGAGAAATACTTTGTTTCTGTGTTTAACGATCTTAAAGTAATTGTTATGCCTTCTGGCTACACTACGCAATATGGCCATGCTGGGCTGGGGAGAGTATAAAAGCTATTTACTACAAAAATTGCAGTTAATATAGGGACTGCCAATGGAAGTAAAAACTCTTTAGAGTGCATATAAAATACAATAAATACAGAGATATAGCTTATGGAAAGCGTTTGGTGATGATGAAGCGAGTTTTTTGATTTTGGTTCACATAAAAAATTATATATTAGATATTTTTTATTAATAATAAAAAAATGATCATAAATAATTCATCATTCAATAACATGCACCACCATCTGACCCCACACTAAGCAAAGTTTGTACTATGGCGGCCAGATAGCTGATATAATACTCATATAGTTGTAAATACATCCTCATTATAAAAACGAGTCGTGGGTTCGATTCCCCCTCAGTGCAAATATTTGTTTGATGAATTCAAATATTTGTACTGTGTCTGGGTGTTTCTATGTCTATAATAAGTATGTTTACAAATATCTTTATAAATATCTTTATTGTTGTTTGCAGGTAAGATACGGTGATACAAAACATTTTAATAGCTGACCCATAAAAACTGGCCTCTTCTTCTAGAGGCATGCAATATGTCTGGCAACACAGTTTCTATTGGTCTGAATTTATACAATGATAATAATATCAAATATAAATAGTCAGACGATAAAGTCTTCTTCTTCTTTTTTAATATTTAGCTTTCAATCGGTGATATCATTTTGTATGTCATCTGATTCATTGTCTATTAATTTCTGGCTTCTATCCAGTTCTGCTATGTAAGTGTGATATGTTTGGTGAGCACAATTACGCCAATGTCTTGTGCTTCAGCAGGATGCTGTTATGGATTTTGACAAGTATGTATTTTGCTTTGGCTTTGCGATAGTAACTCTTGCAGTTCAGCCGTGTGAGCAATGTCAAAGAATGTCATTATGTATAGAATAATATAAAAAATAAGTCAATATGTGTACAATAAAATAATGTCAATGTGTGTAAAATAATGTCAACATGTATACAATTTAATGTTTGTATACCTACTCAAAGAACTCTCACAATGTATACAGTGTAACCTGATTCAACATGTCAATTACAATATATTATCTGGTCTAACATTATTTAAATGTAAAGTTTCATAAATATAGACAGTGGACACTAATGTGACTAACGGAATTCAATGTGGAAGTTAATGGAATGCAAAATGTCATGTTAAACAAAATCTATACATATCAGTATTCCAATCAATTTCCCTTTCATTTAAAAAATATTTCACAGTATAATAGCATTTGCGTACCAGTATCTTCTTTAATCTACTTCTGAACATAGATAAGTAAAGTTTTTTAATTGCATTTGGCAGCTTATTATATAGAAGAGGAGCCATACAAAAAATGCTGTCACTCATAATCTTTTTCTTGCGTTTGCCTATGAGCAGCCTACACTTATCACGTTCGTTCCGTTCCACTTTGTCACTCAAGAGAGGAAAATAATGAGGGTTATTCCTAACAAAACACATAACTTCAAAAAGATACATGTATTTACAACTATATATGTAAGAATTATGTAAGCTGTCTGGCCGCCATTGTACAAGCTTTGCTTAGTTTGATGCCAAATAGTGTTGTGTGTGATTTGTCCACCAATATTTATTTCTTTATGAGTATGTCACCTGCATAGCTATAAATAGACCTACTCCTATTACAACGCGCTACAGAAAACTTGTATTGCTCAAAATATATCACCAATCCAAAAAGCGTCTAACGGATATGTCCCGCAACGCAGCTCCACCGCCGCTGCGACGCTACACCTCCGCCACAACCTGATATTTACATAGCGGTGACGCGATCTCGTAATATCTTCTCCTACTCCTACTCAATGCAACTCAAAAAGTATTCACTTGAACATCTGCAACGACTTGAAAATGAAAAAAAATACCTACACGCAAAATACTTCCTTTTAATTATATAATCAACTGCACAGACAGTACAGACACACTTTTTTACATTTATATTCGTTACAATCGAAATTAAGGCGTTTAATATGACAAACAAAAATAAAATATTCATAATTCAAAAACAGACTGAAATTTAAACCGACAAAGCCACACGACTTAATTATAATTGAATTATATTTAAAACTCACGAATTATTTATGAAGCGCAATCAGAAACCACTATTTAAATACAAAGTAATTGATATTACCACTGAATATCATGTGAATGTTACATATTTGGTTTCCATGCAAAATATTAAACCAAATTATGCAGTCTAAACAAATGTTTGATTTGATTCAGTGAATCAGTATACATACATAGTTATGGTATTTATACATTATAAAAAAACTGTGTTAAAATAAAACTCTATTACTAAATCATTAACAATATGAAGGTGACATTATAATATATTTGTTTGTATGTACGTGTTACGTACGTATTTATATGTACGTTTCTGTGTATCGGCTAAACGGTTTTAATAAAATTAAATGCGTAAGAAGTGCATTCATTGTCATTAAAACAGGACCAGATGTAATTAAATGTCACATTTTTGGTTTCTGTGCAATACATTATTAAATACCGAACATATAATACTAATGTTTTCCATCCTAAGGTTGCCTGGAAGAGATCGCTTTCAGCGATAAGGCCGCCCGCTGTCGCACTACTATACTATGTTTCGTGTATTTTTGTTTATTTTTGCCATGTTTTGTTTTTGGTATGTCAATATAGATTATCTATCTACGTATCTATCCATACTAAGACCAGGACTTCTACCGCCTAGCTAAATCGGCATTGACTTTGCTATTCCTGTCTATATAATTTCAAGGAAAAGACAAGAGAGAGCAATATTAAAGCTTAGACAGTTCATTTTGGCGGTAGACCCTCTGGATTGACATAATTTTACTCCATTGAAGGAAGTGATGGTTAGAGCTCGGGGAATACTGTTACAGCGCTAAGTACAGCTAGTTTTATTTACGACTACCATAATAAATACGTATTTCATCCTGCTAATATTATGCATCCAAAATGTTGTATGTTGGTGGCTCAATTACGATGCTAAGACTGAATTGATCGGATAGATAGCTTATGGTCGGCGATAGCACATAAGGCCGACTTCTTGACATAGCCGGTAATAAGTTTGCTCGCAGATTTGGAGATCGAGGGTTCGATTCCCACATTAATATTAGGTAATATGTATTATGATATGTTTCTGTATTACATGTAAAATATGATTTTTTGAACAATTACATACAAAATGAAAATACTTTTTCTTTTCGTAAAACAACAAACTTACATTAAAAATTCAGCGCAGACACATGACAAAATGTCAATTTAAGTCTGAGAATATTTAAGTTTTTTTTTTAATTTAGATAACAATATCGCCATACCAATTTCGATATAATTATTTATGTTGGAGTACTCCTGTAGAAAAAATAATAATCTAATCTAATCACATTTGACAAAAAAAAAATATTTTAAATAATGTCTCACAAATTCAAAGTGGCAATGTTGAACTTAAAAATTCTATGTCAATTTTGTTATGCAAAATTCACATTCCAAAAATACAAATAATAATTCAAACTCCTTGCAATAGACGATGCATTTGATAAGCCTCGGAAACCGGTCGTCTATTCTGATAATATATGAAAATTTGAAGCAATAAAATCCGAGAGAGGCCCCGTCGGCTGTAAACAAGGCTCGACCGCGGCTTAAACGGTTCAGCCACTACCGGCGGCTGCTTGGAAGGTGCTGTGGAATATAGATACGGCTTACTGATGGCGAGTTGTATGATGGTTGAAAAATATTTTTGAAGTAAAAAGTTATAAATTTTTAGAGAAAATCTTTTTGGTTCACGTCACCGATATACTAGTAAATTGTACGCGTTAAATTCGAAGCCCACTTATACAACTCCGCTCCGCGACCCGACAAATAAAATACACTCAAATATGGGCTTTATGTCATGCCTGCTAAGCCATAGATTACATAAATCAGCAGACGGGTGTCAGCGAGCAGTTCGCTTATTCGTATTTCCAATGTAATCTGTATCATAACGTGCATGACATAAAGTCCAAATTTGATTGTATTTAATTTGTCCGGTTGTAGCCGAGTCGTATAAGTCGGCGTAGGCTGTTAGAGTCTGGCTAACGAAAGTTGATACTGAGAAAGCGCGGCAAATTTAAAATATATCAGCATGGCATCCCTAAACTGAAAATCTCGGCAAAAATAAACACAAGCCAGCTACTACGAAACATAAAAAACACGCCATTTTGTTGCGTCAGAGATGGGGGTACCATACACTAATACCGATTCTACCAAATCTTTCGGATTATCGCCGAAAATTAACTTGATTTAATTGCACAAGCTATTCTCTATTAAATAGCGTAATTAATGAATCTATTTATTAGGCCAACTTAAGGCTTAGTGTTGCTCTTGAAATAATCGCCAACACGTACATGCGTCGTACTTATTTTTGATGAAAACAATTTTAGATCACACACGAATTTTTAAAACTTATTTCATATAATGTTTAAATCAGTTTGTTTTGAAAATACCTTTTTGGAATCAAGTGTCCCTAAGTACTTTTTGTTTAAAATATCCCAATTCGTAGGGTAAATACCCGATGGTAGGAACACTGAAGTGTTGCCATGTAAAAAGTTTGCGAAAAAATCCAGTATCTACTTTCGCTGGCCAGACTCTAGACGCTTTTGGATGGATGGAATCTTGTGAATTTGCGTACTTGACATACCTAACAGCAGTAAATCTGTAGCTTTACAAGTTACATATTGTGCAAAGTTAATACAATGTATTTTGCCACGTTAAAATAAATAAAATTTGCGTGATGGATTATGCTTCAATTCGGGCAATTAAAGGCTTTGAATTTCTATGTATTTACATATTAGCTCAATGATCCATTTATAGTGTAGAGATTCTTCACATGAACCGCATTTTTATCTTGCTGCCTTAAAGAGAGAGTGAGAAAGATAAATAACTAAACACTTTCTTATGTAACAAAGAGGAAAAATAATAAGTTAACTGAATCAACAAAATATGATTAAGTCATTTTCTTTTATCAAATTACTCGCTATTCCGTTTATTAGTTTACAAAGTACCACATCAACTTTTTCCCTAATCCGGAACAAGTTGCCCTACGAAGCCTCCGGGCGGAGGTAACTACGTCACTTCCGGCTATTATTGCACAGCCACCATTACCTTTAATAAATCAAGTTGCCGCTTACCTAGCCTATTGTTTTGCGATATAGTTTTGGGGCTATAAGCACAGATAAAAATGGGACATACATTTCATTTTTATGACCTAGAAAACAACTTAAATAAAAAGATAGAGGCTTTTCTTAACAATGAAATGTGACATTGCGATTTAAATCCAAATGTTACAACGACAACAGGTCAACAACTGTACGCATCGTTTTGAAATTGCTATGGTAATCTTTTTGTAAAGGCAGTTCTTTTTTTTAAATTTAAAATAAGCCAGTCCAGAGGCTCCGGGTCCGTGACCTTTCGATTCTCTTTTTTTAAATATTTTTTGGATTAGGAGAAGAAGAGTATAATAGGGAGGAGTTGCAAACATTTTAAACCTAATTCTAGTGCTCGTCTTTTGAGTCGATCACTATCGCTAGTAATCGACTCAAAATCGTCATTTGCCTAAACCGCAAGCCGACTCCCGGCCTAGAGTCTCCACTACAACCGAATTTCTGTCCTTGATGTGTATTTGTAGGTTGAACTCTCGGATTGTTTTCGCTGAAACAACCAACGCTTGCCGCACGAACCAACCGACGACGTCGTCGGTGTTGTAAGCGTAGTATATGAAGTTTCCCGTGTGCCGTGAGATTTTGACAACTGCATGGGGACGCTCTCGTGCAGCTCCATGTTTGCCTTTGGTTGTTGACAGTTGGTTTCAAGCGCACCTCTACATACTGCCTATCGAACTTATAATAGCGCTACCATATAAGGCGCAGTACCCCACTAATCCTATTTCACTAACTAAAGATACTTACGCACATACACAGAACATATCTGAAGCCTTTCCATATTTTAAACAAAGTCATAAAGTAAAGTCAAAGTCATACTTACATAATACTCGTCGAGTACTAACTACATTCGTTATAGTCCGAGAGCTGACAACAAATTTTGGGTACGTTTTTAAGGCAAGGTAAAAACTTGTCAAAATGTATACCTCTCCTATTAAATTCCAACACTGAGTAGCGGGGGGAAATATGTTTAAGACGATAAAAACAAAGGCAATGGTATGTTACAACATTTATTTATAAATTAATATGTAACGAAGTAACACAATAATTCGGTTACTTAATATACGAGTACACAAGTGACGATTGTTAACGAACCCTAAACAAACCACAAGGCTATGTCTTAGATCTCGAGCGTGCTAGTTCTAATTTACTAAATAATTTTTTTTTCGTCTCATTTGAGTGTACTCAATAACAGTGTATCCATCTCCAACAAAGTTCAATGCTAAAAAAGATGAATATGCAATAGATACCTTTACGTGGTGATGAATATGAACATACAAAATGGACATAAAAAGTTCAAGATAAAACCAGAAATATGTATATATTTTGTTAATATTGTAAATGAGGCTCTCCGTTTCCGCGTATAACAACTTTAAGAGTCACTCCTAAATGATGATGATGATGAATGATGGATTACTTATATTTGTTTTACGTAATAAATGTTAGCTACAAAAACGCAAACCTATGTAAATTAGTTGCCTTTCACAATACATTTACTGAACTTTTGAACTTGCAAAACATTTTAAAAGGCGTAGATTTAAGTGAATATTTTTTTTACAAAGTTATCCCTGTAAGATCCTGAGATATTGTCACATCATCAATATTATACTGATACCGGTATCTCCATTTGGTATCGGACAGTATAATTGACACTATTGCCAAACGGAAGCCCAGATAGCATCGGTTCTGTTCCGACCCTTTTCAAAAGAAAATATTTAATTGAACATCAAATATTTCAATGGGCACAAGTTTAAGTTCGACTGCGGGTGGTAATACTGTGTGTGAAGTTATATGCGAATATTGTTGATGGTGAGTATATATCAATCACCACGTAGTATATAGTCTAGCCCCAAAATAATAAAAAAAAGAAGTGTGGCACTCGGGGACTGCCGCGGTAAAGCTATTGCATGTTGTATGCATTTTTATCAACATAAGCAATTGGGATGTTAACAATTTTTCGGAATTGTTTTTATTTTGATGAGTAAAATTTGTTTACCTTAAAAAATATCACGGGAAATCCGTTAAGTTGGCAACACTGCTAAGAGCATTTAGTCTGTAAAGCTAATACAAATAAGATTCAAAGTCGAATGACCGAGTCGGGAGGACGGCGGTCTTCCATCCCTCTTTCTTGTGAACATAAGAAAGAGATGCACGATCACTAAAATTCGGTCTCCAGGCCCGCGATAAAAGCTATGCAATAGCTTAAAAATAATACCAAGTAAGCTAAACATAATAATTAAATAAATGTCAAGCTCAAGCAAGTAAGTCAAGTGCATATATCTAATAGTAATCTATCAAGTTGGCCCAGTGTGGGTTGGAAGTTGACGCACGACCTTGAAAAAGTTCTTGTAATTGGCCGGTCTCCTCACCATTTTTTTTTGTTATTATAGGTAGCTTACGGTTGACCACCAACTCGTCTGATTTAATTATTCTTGGGCTTGAGTGCACTATTCATTCAGCTGCTGTTATGTATAAATACGCATGTTATTCTCGTGTTGCTGTGCTTACTAGGTATATTCTAATTTTCAATTTATAAATAATTTATATTTTTAATTATTAAAATTATTTAGTGGTCTCTAAATATAAGTTTTTCTCTTATTTTAGTTTTCACTTCTGCCGTGCAGTCTTAAGCGCACACATTTTTTTTTCTTAACCGTTAAAGCCATAGATAATTCCAAACTTGTACATTTGCACTTGGAAAAACACTCAAGGAGAAGCAGACAGGATTCAAACTTATGACCCTAAAAAGTATACAACGCTGCTTTAGAATTTTTCACTTCAAAAATCAAGCTATCATTAATATATTTTATATATATTGCCGTATTTCAATTTTCATTCTCAACTTTACAAATTGAACTAGAAGTTACGAATGCGTAAATTGCGTAAATCCTAAGTTTATCGACGCAAACAAAATATTTTTGCAGCGCAACTAAATAAAATCCCTTTTCAAAAGCCTGTTTGATCTATTTTCTCTGGCGACCCATTCTGGTTAGTTCAGCGGGCGAAGGATTGGCTTGACACCAATTTGTGATTATTAATAGTTAGTTTATTGATCATTAGGAGCTATAATTGGTTTTGGAGAACAATTCTATTTCAAGACCCTTACTTTGAAAAGGGACTCAGCATAACTAGCTCACTTAATATAGTTTTTAACTTTTCGCGATTTAAACTGATAATAAAAAAATGCACAAATGTATCGACTATGGTACTGGCGTGTAGTCGATACGCAGGATTTTTTCCTAAATTATTAAGTGACTGATGCCAGCCACTATAGTCCGTTCCACGGAGAGGTGAAGAAAATGTAAACAAATCAATGTCACTCTCAATATGACAGACCAGCATTTCTCAACCTTTGTTTTAGAAGATAGTTCGTTGTAAGCGTCTCTGTTTGCCCTTTTAGATTTTCGTCACATAACAAGGTTAAATATATTCCAATAAGTCCGTTTCTAACCTTTTGTCTTATTTCTATTATTTTATAATTATATGTTTATTAAATATGTGGTGCGCATAAGTTTAAAACATTAATACAAAAATAACTTGAGTGGTTGGTTCATGGAACACAATAGTAACATATAAACAGTTTTTATTAATATTAATTATTAAGTACAGCTTTGTTTTGTTATGTAGCACTTAAATTCCTTTTTCATTATGTATGTGAAATGACTGACTTTTTAGTAAACTTAAATTTAATGAGCGATATATTGAGCGATATTTATATATTTGTTAAGGAGCGTTTTGTTTTTACATCAAGTTGTTTTTACATTTATTATTTTAACATTAAGTTATTGCTCGGCTCGGGTGGTCTTGTCACGCCAATATGCAGAAGCAGTGCCTGGTTCTAATCTCACGCGCACCTCTGCTTTTTCGAATTCATGAGCGTAATGCTGCTAACGGTAAAAGAAAACATCTTGAGCAAACTGGCATGTTCCTAAAAAATTTCGAGGTCAGAGAGGTTTGTCATCCACCACCAACACGGAAGAATTATAGCCCCAGCAAGGAACTTTTAGTGGGTTGCTTATGAGAGCAACGTCCCGCAAATTTACCCGCTTAGATGCCTTTTCCGTAATTTACCCTCCATAAAAATAAACTTATACCTATGCTTTCCAGATCATAATTTGACCGTGTTCCGCGTTTAAACCTGAGCCGTTTAGCTGTTCCAACTTGATAGAGCAACGTACATCCAAACTTTTGCACTTATAATAAGTATAAGTAGATTTTCTTGCGATTAAATAGACATTATTTGGTGGTTCATTAGGAAAAAGTCTTATAATTTACGTGCAAAAAGTAATGGTATCCCATAAGAAACATGCGTATACTTAAGTGAAGTGAGATCAAAGTTCAATATTATGATATTATATGCCTTGTTTGTTGACTTCAACGACTAAAGAATAGAGATCTAAATGGTCTTAAATGGTCAGTTCTTAAATCTATTTATAATAACATATACTAGTTTTAAACACTTAAAATATGATTTGCTTTTATAATTTATGATGATTATTAAAAGCAGTCTGACTTGGTTGGTTTTAATATCATAATATTGAACTTGTCTTTCACTTCACATTTATGTTTTGATGGGATTCGCAGTTTGAGAAACATAGATCAAATTGCCACTGTTTAAAACCGTATCTACCACATTCTACTATTACTATTTATAACTTTCAAGATAAGTTAATAAATCATTATTTGATCAATACAAATCCAAGTATGTTGTATTTAAGATCACAGTAAAGTCGAATCACATTTGTGAAAAATATTTTAAGACAGTTTTAAAAAAATACTAAGGTTAAATGATTTTTATGTTATGGTAGCATCTTTGTTTACATTTTCTACACCTCTCCGTGGAACGGACTATAGCTAGTGAGTAAATCATCCGATTTACTCCGCATTCACTTGTTTCAAGGAATCTAATTGATTTTATATCATACCAACTGACCCAGTAAACGTTTGTCTAAAGAAATATAACAATTAATGGGAGTCAGTATTAAAAAAAGAAAATGAAGAGTTATTTGTATTTTAAAAACTAGTACCTGGTTGACCGAACTTTGCTCGGTTTTTTCAAATGATATTTAGGCATGTACGAATTACGTAGTGATGACTTACTTAGACCTACTTAGATACGAATTACATGCTTTTATAAAAAGCTCTAAGTATAAGATTTTCTCAGAAAAAAAATACAAAAAGAAAAATCCCGAGTGTAACCATCAGGATTCGAACCGGGGTTTGTTAACTCCGAGGGCGAGCATATTCCGTCTGAGATATTTATTTAGACTTAATGAACAGTGGCGAAATAAGTTATCGTATTCTAATGACATTGTATGAGTTTTTCATTGTCTAAAAACGCGCATAAAATGATGTTTTTAAAAATAAAACCTAGCTAGATCGATTTATCGTCCCCGAAACCCCATGTATACATAATTTCATGAAAATCGTTCAAGCCGTTTCCGAGATTCAGATTCTATATATATATATACCTACATACATATATACCTACAAGAATTGCTCGTTTAAAGGTATAAGATGAAAATGTAATAAAATTGCAGAAAGAAATAAAATAATGGTGTTTAAAACAGTTAACTAAAAAAAAATATGCTATATAAATCAGTCAAGAAGTTTAGATACAAACACTGTGATATGAGAATTCTATAAATATGTGAAGTTATTTCGCCAAAAGAACTCAAAGAGACAAATTGAGTTTAAATCAATCTGATTTACGTTTAATTTAGTCTCCTGCTTTTAATACGACGTTAAAACTAACTATCAGGTATCCTTTAAAGTCTTTAGGGTCCTATATCGCGTAAAAGATAATAAATCCAAGTCTAGACGTGTCTAAAGACTAGGTTTTAAGCCGTGGTGCGTGTATGCTTACGGTATACAAATGAGAGCTTCAAGAATATTTTGAGAATTTTATTAAGAAATAATTAAAGCTAAATTTTTGGTTTAGTTTGAGTCGGAGATGTGTAAACATTTATTTTTTATAAAATGTTCACAGATCTATTAAACTTTTCAAACTACGATTAACAAAATATTTTTCGTTCTTTTATCTGAAGTTTTATTAAAAAGTTTGTCCGGAAGAGATCACTATTAACAACAAGGTTGCTTTTTGTTCACAAATATAGTAATTTTAGTTGAGTGAATGGTTTTCTGTTGTGTTTTTATAGTAAATAATGACGAGACGAGCAGGACATTATGCCTGAAGGTAAGCAACACGCCTGTCCATAACAGCTCAGACACGCAGCTTTTGAAACATGAAAAGTCCAAATCATTACCTAATACTGCACAGCATTAATCACTCAGAAAAAATAATAAGATCTATAGTATATTAATTTCTCTGAAAAAAAATAATTACGTACTTCTTTTGATCTCAAAAAAACTTAGTAAAAATTTGTCAAGAGCTTAAGTTATCTACATAATCTACGACAGTTTTCAAGAAACCCCATTCCAATTACAAGAGTACCTCAAACGTCCGTCACTTTTTCATCCGGACTTTTGTTCTTTTCTAGACTAATTCGGGGTATCTGGCTCAGTCATTCCTGGTCAATTTATCTATCTACGCCCACTTTAATCCATTATTTATTAAGGTTAAGTAAATTGAATTGTGCTGCAGTGGCCTTGTAGCGAGAACATCAGAGTTTACAATAGTGAGATCCCTATGTTCTATAATCAAAGAAGATCCCATATTCAAATCATGCACCTGTTAAGAAGTTTGAGATTTTTTGAAAATTGAAACGAAATCAGAATTAAGGTTAAAGTTCATTTATTGGTGGACAATTCACACACAACACCATCTGACCCCAAACTAAGCAAAGCTTGTAATATGGCGGCCAGATAGCTGATATAATACTTATATAGTTGTAAATACATACTTATTATACATGGAAACACCCAGACACAGTGCAAATATTTGAATTCATCACACAAATATTTGCACTGGGTGAGAATCGAACCCACGACCCTCGGCTTCGCAGGCAGAGTTACTACCCACTAAGCCACGAGGCCAGTCATTTGATGGACTAACCGCTTCAAATCTAGAAAAGTCGATCAATCTTATTTTCATACTTTTGTTGGAAGGTTAGTATTGCGCCTGTGGGGTTGGAGACCACGGCAGGAGAGGGCCACCGGTTTACGGTGCACTGCTCTCCTGCTTGCTACGACTTTAACGGGGTGTATACGATAAGGCTGCAGGGGAAGAGAAGTATCGGTATTTAGGTGCGTCGCTCTACGTGTCTTCTGCAGCCGGGAAGTAGCAGGCAAACTACACACATGTCCAGTAAGGATAATGGATCTCTAGATGCGTTTATGTTGCCATCCATTGACAGTTTTTAAGCTTTTTTAGGTTAACAGTTGACCGCCATCTCACCTGACGTTAAACAACGATGTGGTCTACAATGGATCGTGTTTAACTAGAAAAAACCGATTCACTATCGATTTGAAAATACACAAATTGCGACTTTTGAGAAAAACTCATTCAGGTAACGCCTTGACGTTCTTATCGCAAAAGTAGAGTCAAATTTCTTTGTTAGTGTCTTTGGAACATCACCCATGAGTCGATGTTGCTTTAATGAATGAAACTGGTTGTTCCCCAATGTGGTCACGGCGTGTCTTGGGTTCAAGTAAATTGTACCCCAGCCGAGAGCTCGAAAACGAAACAGGCTGCGGTAGGTTTGTAGAAGAATGCGAGAGCGTCGCCGTGAGCAACATACCCCGTGGAGATTTTAATAGTACATCTATAAACTTTTTGTTTAAAGATTTCTTTTTAGAAGACAATAAAATTCTATTTATATTTACTTATATTTTAAACCAATTTCCAAAAAAGGTAGGATATCAATTCGGTTGTATTTTTTATTATCTCTATATATAAAAATGTTATATTGGTATGTGTACGCTAAAAAACTCAATAAGTTCTGCACCAATTGAGCGAAAATATTACAATGATACATAATCCGCACCAAGGATTGTTTTTATCTAATTTTTGCATCACAATGTGCCACAGCGAAGCGAGGCAGGGTACAGCTAGTTATTTATGTATGTGTGTGATAGCGGCGCCAATTGTGAATGGATTTTGTTGATTCTTTTTTTTGTTTGGTAGATCGTATATCAGAGATGATTCCATATAAATTTTATTGAAATCGGTGTAGCTGTGCTAGAAATATGAACAAAAAACAACTGACTTTCGTTACCTCGATGACTTAGTGATGGCCTCCCATTAAATTTGCCTGAATTTAATTTTAAATTAAAGTCTCTTTTTGTTTTAAGAACACAATTAATTACCTATCAGAATATCGATACCTTAATTTGCAAAACGAATAACTCCATAGTAGCAAATTTCACAAGGGTCACACTAAATCACCACTAAAATCTATTGCGTAACTGGTATTTTCATTATTTCAAGTGTTTATTAGTTAAATAAGAAATACAATTTCCAAAGGGATGTTTGTTTTTTCGTTTAATGCTTAATTTTTTTTATTTTAAGTTTTTAGTGGCCCCTGTGAAATTAGCTACTATGGAGTTATTTGTTTTGCAAATTAAGGTATCGATATATTAGTATGATTAATATACGGTTCATTTATGAACTAGGGCTCTGGTCTAGCTTTGGACTACTGGTTATTATTATATTTTTGGTTTTTTAGTAGTCAGTAGTAAATAATTTCAGAATATATTTTGTTACAGTGGCTGCTAAATGGAAATAAACATGAGGAAAACAAACAAAAACTTTTGATGAGTTTTCCGATTCATACGCACGGGCTTGATATTCAGTAGCATTTTTATTATTGGGTTTACTTTATTGAATAACAGTAAATAAATTATTGTATGAAAATTTTAATTATTTGAACAAGCAAACATTACGTGAAATTTCCGAATCAATTGATGATCTAGCGGTCACCTATCCAAACATTTACCGTGCTCAATGTTGCTTGACTTTGATAATCAATTGAGATTCGATACTTTCATGAGACCGAATATTTATGATTAAAAGTGTTCTAACCAATATTATAAAATTGCATTAAAACCAACCATAAAAATATCAAATAATTGAACAGAACTGAACAGGAATTTTTACTATGTAATGTTATTTTGTAATTTTTAATATTTATTCTTTGGAGATTGTTAAATAATGTTCAATATTTCATGGTTTTTATTTATTTTCCTATTCTTGTTCTTAGCATCGTATTCACTAAAATACGCTTTGTACAATTAGTACGAGAAAATCACTAAGTTCCGTATTATATCTATTACAACTTAACAAAGCCGATAATCATCAAGCCTTAGAGCACAATAAGTAACACGCAGTTATTTCGTCATTAACTTGGTCCTGTGATTTCATTGTGACTGGCCTAGTGGCTTAGTTGGTAGTAGCTCTGCCTGCGAAGCCGAGGGTCGTGGGTTCGATCCCCACCCAGTGCAAATATTTGCGTGATGAATTCAAATGTTTGCACTGTGCCTGGGTGTTTCTATGTATAATAAGTATGTATTTAAAACTATATAAGTATTACATCACATCACACAAGTTTTGCTTAGTTTGGGGTCAGATGGTGTTGTGTGTGAATTGTCCACCAATATTTATTTTATTCTTCAAATCGGAATACGGTAAGTTTTAAGACTCAAAATCATGTCATTTCTTGGTCCTGTGATTTCATTCTTCAAATCGGAATACCTACGGTAAGTTTTGGTATATCGAACATCACTACTTGGCAATAGAATAACTATCATATAATATATTGTTCTTCCCCTGGCTGAGAGAATAGCTAGCTAGCCCTACGGCTCTACCGCTTCAAAACACTGTTTGTTATTGTTAGACACTAAGAAGGATTTGATGATATAACAGATAGTATGTAAACAAAAAGACATCGTAAAATCAGCAAAAAAGGCAGCGAAAAATCGTGCGGTTGACAATCCATCATCACTAACTAAGGCGTTTTCGGTAAACAAGACGGACAAATTCCGCTTCACCGTCGCTGGCTTTTTCGACGGCGGAAATAAACCCACCGAGCACATCCGACGTATCAACGACGCAAGTGACGAGATGAAGCGATTTACAATATTTTTAACCAACGTCAAAATATAAAATACAAAAATCTTTATTGCTGTTTGCAGGTAAGATTGATACAAAACATTTTAAAAGTTGACCCATGCAAACTGGCCGCAGAGGCCAGAGGCAGGGGCATGCAATGTCTGGCAAGACCATTTGTTCTAGTAATTAAATAATAGTCAGCTGTTTAAAATCTTCTTGTTCCTCATCTTCTTTTTGTTTCTAGTTTTTATTTAGTTGTGTTAAAACCGAGGCAATTTTCAATTCGGTGCTATGTTTTGTTAGAACGAAGTTCTTTAAGGCATGTTTGGAGGAGATAGAGATTTTGATGACTGAAAAAATGTTGAACTCAAGCTGTACGAAAAATGTATAACGGACGTGAACTAACAAACTGCCTTTGACTAGTATTGCCAACTTTTTTTCTCAGATAACCGCCTCATTAATATTAAAAATTAGCGTTTTGTTTTTGCAAATTGTGTTGCTTCTTTATTATCTGAAAGAACTTCGTTCCTATCAGGTGTCCCTTGCTACTACCTTTTTTGTGTGTATGTTAAGCGATAGCTCCTAGCTCTGCCAATGATTCCAAATATATTTTTTTATTAAAATTGGTTTCGAAACGATCTGTCTACTTGGATCTACAGCTAGGCTACACTTGTAGATCCACGGACACTTTTTCCCTCTAAAGATGTGGTTTATTAATGTGATAAAAAAATTGAAATTTAGTCGTGTGTCTTGACTTTATTTTCAAATTGTTTTTCAAAGTCGGTTTGTTTTTCGAAGAAAATTTAATTATTATATTGGTGTATATTTACATATTGGTGTTGAATTCACACACAACACCATCTGACCCCAAACTAAGCAAAGCTTGTAAATGGCGGCCATATAGCTGATAAAATACTAATATAGTTGTAAATACATATTTATTATACATAGAAACACCTAGGCACAGTGCAAATATTTGAATTCATCACACAAATATTTGCACTGGGTGGGAATCGAACCCACAAACCTCGGCTTCGGAGACAGAGTTATTACGCACTAAGCCACAAGGCCAGCTAAGTATTCAAACATCCATACATTGACATTTATAATGATGATGATAGTGTAGTAGGGTTGCAAGGTAGACGTTTGTCACTTGGACCATCACTAAGTCACAGCACTATTATCGTCAGAATGACAAGACACTTTCGGTACGAAGATTACTGGCATGAACAAAGCGTCCTCACAGTTTTATACCTAAGTGTAGCCTAAAACTCGGGACTTTGACCTTTGGGACGGGACCTTATTCTCATGACACAATAGACTTTGAATTTTATTGAACCAAGTATGGTTATTTCTTTCCGCTACGGCCATATCCTACAGATGAGTGTATTAACCGAAATAGATAACGTCATGCTAATAATATGATTACTGTAGGAAATGGTGAAAGTTCGTATGTGAATGTGTGTTATTATCGAACATTTGTGTTGTAACTATTCAGCTGAGTTAAATCAGCCTTCTTTGATACTGTTATAAGCTTTCACTCGACCACCATCCCCCACGATGCTTAGCGAAGATACGGTCTACTATGTTGTCTGCTTATAGATAGATAGATAGATAACTCTTTATTGTGACAAAAAACAACAAAAAAATACAGGAACACACAATTATGAACTAGCGCCACAAATGGCGGCCTTATAGCTGAGAGCAATCTCTTCCAGGCAACCAACTTACAGAAGAAGAGGATTCTCTCTTAATTTGAAAGCACCACGATATCATCAGGCAACGCGTTCCAAATCAAAACGTATTGATTTTCCTTTTGTAATACACCCATGCAATGAGGCGTTTTCCAGACGCAAAAAGACTTGTCAAAGATAGTTCTAAATTTTGTCAAGTGTTGGTTTTTGTGAAATTTCTCTAACAAAATAAAACAGTGGCGCCACCTACGGTGAAATTGGGAACTGAATTTGACAGGTCTTGAAAACGCCTAATAGACAAAACTGCTTTCACGTGATACAATTTAGATAGATTTCTTCGAATGGAGAGTGCGAAATGAATTTTTGAGTCGGGTTTAATATCAGTATCGATTGTTCTAGAATTAGCCTGCTGGCTGGATATGCGACTCATTAAGTAAAGATAAGTTTGAGTATGCGAAAGCTTTGCTGGACCCGGGGTCGATGGTTCTTTGATTGATATTAAGTGTCTGTAACTTGAGACGCTGAATAGGGTAATTAATGAAGTTCTGCGCGAAATTAGCATTATCAACTGTCGCGTGGAAATTGATGAACCTTTCAATCCAAATATGTTTAGGAGATAATAAAGACTTAGCCAAAAAGGAAATTTGAATAAAACAAATCTCATGGGACATATCTGTCAAACAAATTTATCGAAGTTTGAAAAATTAAATAAAGTTTGTTGGTAACACTTATCAAACTTTTCAATCATTATATAAAATGGCAGTCATAAGGACTGCCCTTAGAAGTGAAAACTACTATCTCAGAATTTGATATCTCACTTTGGAAACTACGCGCATTAAACCGGAGGGCATGACCATGACCATGGCCGTCTAGATCATCCGTATTTACCAGAAAATTTCTTTCATAAACTAATGTGACGCTTGAACTTAATTCATAGGCCACAGAAAATTTGTACCTATGTATGTGGTGTGCCAAAAAAAGTTTTCACTTCAATTATTACTGTTTATTTGTACTGAGACTCACTTAAGGCCGTACCCCGCGGGCAAATGATCTTGAGTATGTCTTACCTCATCGCTCACCACAAGAAAGAGCAAGAGTGAAACAGTAGGATATAACTAATAACTCTAATAAAAATCTGATTTTGGTCTTTTGAAAAAAATATTTACATTAAAATGGTCGTAACGGAATTGCCTATCCGTTGGTCCTACAGAAATCTAAATAATAAGGTACTATTATTTAGATTTCTGTGGTTGGTCTAAAAACAAAATCCAAATAATGGCGGTTTTTTGAGTAATTTGTTTTGGCTAATGAGTAGATAGCTCTGAAAACTTGACAAAAAAAACTCATCGATTTAATTAGTGTCGATTCATCACTACTCATTGTAATCAAAGCCTAAAGAGCATGTGTGATCCAACGCGGTATTTGATATGACCGTAATGGCTTTTATTGTAAAAACTGCCTGGAAAGCATTATCCTATGTCGTGCGATTTTAATACGATAGTCATCTTAATATACGAGTACCTACATACATATAAAAAAAGTTGAAAAAAAAATCTGTCACATCACAAAAGACATTTGATAATACACAAATAATGGCAACACATGTGCCAACACAAGCACGTGTCGAATGGCTCGTAACTGGCACTGACAGTATTCCCAGTTCAACTTTACAACAAAGACTTTCACGCCCAAAATCCTGTAAAACTGAATAAAAGGAAGCCTATCCCGCAAAATAAATAAAATTAAAACGCGACCTCTGAAAAACATTTTCACATTCAAATTGTTATTTATCACTCTCCCGATAAGATACATAATAAACACAGCTCTACCCCTTTGTGTCTCGCAATTATTATTTTACACCCTTTCAACATTATGTCGTGGCGTAAATAATTATGACGTCATAAAATGATGGCGTCAAACCATGAATGGTTTGCGGGCGGGAAACTTCATTATCAGAACCTCGGATTACTTTAGGAGATACGTTATTTTAGTATCATTGATTGAGGGATTATAATGGCATGTCAAGTCCCTGATATTTTAGGACTACGAAATTCGTATTTTTGTAATAGGATGTACAGTTATTAAGATGTAGGTACATGTTATATGCTTTAATGGCTGTCATAGATACACCACAATGTATTTATATGATACTTGTAGCGCCCTGCGGTTCTACCCGCTTACTCCCGCTCCCATCTTTATGGAGGATGAAAATATGGCTATGTGTTCTTCCAGACTATTTTCTAACTATGTTCCGAATATACGTGATTGGGCAACAAACATCTAAATATTCAAACACACAAACATTTAAATTATTATTATATAGTAGGAAGAAGAATAAAAATTATGGTTTCATCTCATCACCTCTGAAAAATTTAAAACTGGCTTGAATTTAAAATGATCCAAACATCCAAATAAATTACGTAAATCAATCAAAATTTATTCACAATTATATGATGGTGCTTTCGCGTAACAAATTTCAAAAACAAACATTCAATGAGGACCTCGTCCTTTTTAAAGTCGGTCAAAGATACGAATAGTGTTTTGTTAAAACATATTTTGTTAAACATATTCTCTCGTATGTAGGAATGGTGTGTCCTTTTGTTTTACACGCATCAGCGACCAAGGCTCAGGAATTTAAATTACTCGTCAGATTTTAGGCCCGTCGTATTTTGTCACGCAACATTAAAAAAACAAAGCGCAAAGTTGATGAATTTCGTAAAAGGACGGGTTTTGTTGGTTTTTTGTTGATAGTGATTAGTGGGGGCTTTAATTTTAATGTCAACAGTGCGATGATAAAAGGTGTTGAAGAAAAAATAACATGGCTGAGGCATGACTGCGACAAAATGTGGTGCTTTTACTGAAATTAGCTATAGTGGCATGTCACGAACGGTCAAAATGCTTATTCGCTATAATGGATTATTATGAGAAAAAATATTACATTATTTCAAACTTCATTTCAATCGAGAAATGATATCTTAGCACCTCTCAATTGTCTAGTTGGCTGTATAGTATGAACTACGCGGATAGATTTTAGAATTCATAAATCACAGCAACCTTAATGAAATGCATCTGTGTATTCCATTTTATGTAAAATAATCCTTTGTAGCTTCAGGTCGCTTCTAAGGTCTTCAAATAATTGGCATAATAAGATTTAGCAACCTACTCCATGCACGCATTGACGAGTCTTGTCACTTTCTTTCACAAATGGACAGTGAAGGCCATTATCTACCACGCGGCCCAAATGCAGGTTTCTGGATGACATACTACACATAATTACATTCTCAAATAATGTCTTTATTGGAACACGCTGGCTTTCATAACAATGGTTTACTTCACTTCTAAAGTCAGAGGTTTTTTTTTTAAATAAAGAGTAACGAGACGAGCAGAACATGTGCCTGATGGTAAGCAAAATGCCTGCCACATAACAGCACAGTGATATGCAGCTATTGAAACATGAAGAGTCAAAATCATTACCTAGCACTGCACTGCACTCGTCACCAAGAGTTCTAATATTTTATATCTCCAAGCCCTGTAATTTCTCTGGAAACATTGCCCTTTAAACAGTAATATTTGCACATTACTGCTTGGCGGTAGAATAACTGGCAAAGGTTAGAATACTTCCCAGGCGGACTCTGCCAAGAGTCCTACCACTGCTAGGTGATGGCAGACATTTTTTAGTAAGGTGTGATGGGACGAGCCGGATATATACCTACATGATTGTAAGCAACGCCTTCGTGTAAAAGCACAATGTCACATACCTATTGGACCATGGAGAGTCCAAGTTAATACCTACCACTGCACCGCTTGTCAGAGAAATAAGATTATGTATCTCTATGCACTGTCTTCTTTCTAGAAATATTTATTCAGAACACATAAATGTTTACATTACAGCTTAGTGGTAGAATAACTGGCAAATATGTGGTATTTTCCCAGGCAGACTCTGGCTAGAGTAGTACTACTAAAAACTGACTATAAAACTACTCAGAGGTGCAAGTAGGGTTTGAACTCACAAACACACGATCTTAAAATCGTACATTTATACGAAATAATACGGTATTTGACTGAATTTGTACAACCATTTAAATGACTTCTGATTACATTAATATACATACCACATAAATATTTTCGCAAGATACACTGTTTTAACATTAAAAATAAATGTTTAAAGTATAAAGTTCGAAAAGCCCACCAAAAACGCTGTGTCTGGTCACGTGACGCGCGTGACGTCACATGCCAGTAAATAAATCACTGTTCTTAAAGAAACCGTTTGCTATAGATGACATATTTACTGGCGTGTGATGTCAACAGCGTTGCTATCCTTAACAGTGCGTTTACGTCGAAGATAAAAATTCAGTATTTTTTAAATTTTCATTGGCGTATGTCACAATAAATACACACTATATCTTCCAAAATAGAGTGAAATATATTTATTTAATGTGTTATCTAACAAGGTTATCATAATTTATGCTATATTTTCAACATTGTCAAATACCGTATTAGATTCGGTCTAAATCTTTATCATTCAACCGATGTTTTTCTCCAACTATTGTATCGTACTTCTGATATGAAAACATCATTCAAGCCCAGCATTTGAAACGAGACCCAGGTACCAACAATGGCCACTCGGCATTGTAGGCGTCTCAATAGCGAGACATCGGTGAGGGCCAATAAATCTTCTGATAAAGGGTGCTCGGAGCCTTTAGAAACGACAGAGGTTTGTGGGCGGCTTTGATGCGCTCTCGTTAGTAATTGTTGGTAAAATAAATAAAACATTTTGTTGATTAGGTCAGCACTAAAACAATTTTCTCTTACACAATTAGAAGATTAAATTAGATTATACTCTTTGTCCAACTGTTATTTGTAGTGCTGTAGCTTGGAATTGGTTTCTGTATGTATGAACGTGAATGAAACCAAGACGTATGTTCATGTACGAGTAACTGGGGTTTGCTATAAATGACATCACTGTAGAAATTCTAGAAGTATCAGTACCTTGGCCACGTACTCGAAAAAGTGAAACCAAGGTGAAAAAGAGAGAAAATGAACGAAAGTGGATACACGGACAAGCCTGGATGGAGAACCGCAACTAAAGCTCCCGTCTCCACTGAAAGGCCTGGAGCATCGGACGTTTAGGGCAGTCCGGCAGCCCACATAAAGATAGGCTTTAGGAGGAGGTGAAGCGCCACAGGCTTCCGGTCCGTCTCTGAAGGAAAATGCGCCTGCAAGGGCAGTGGCACGTTGGTCAAGGTCATTGGTGTAAGTGCAAAAAGTGACCCTGCGACTCTGGCTTCTGGTCATTTTTTTTTTTTTTTTTTTTTTAAATAAAGGGTGACGAGACGATCAGGACATGTGCCTGATGGTAAGCAACATGCCTGACACATAACAGCACAGTGACACGCAGCTATTGGAAAATGAAGAGTCCAAATCATTACCTAGCACTGCACTGCGCTCGTCACCCAGAGATCTAAGATCTTATATCTCTAAGCCCTGTAATTTCTCTGGAAACATTGCCCTTCAAACCGGAACACAGTAATGTTTGCACATTACTGCTTGGCGGTAGAATAACTGGCAAAGGTGTGGTACTTCCCCAGTCGGACTCTGCCAAGAGTCCTACCACTACAAAAAACCGGAACCGGTCATACCGGAGATGCCGGAAACTGGAACTTCTGGGGATGCTGTGAGGGTTTTTGTCGGTAGGCTCACAATGTACATTGTCCATCCATGATATCACACCAACCACACAGCCTGACACACTAACATGCTGTACCCCTTCATAGTTGACGGTGTGTAAAAGCATTTACCTCACAAAAAGGGGGCTTGTATCGGAGAGCTCATCGTTATCATCTACAAAAATGTAAATGCATTTGAAGAGAATCAACTCAGCGATATCGGTCGAAAACGCCAAATCACGTTTACTGTTATACATAATAGTTTTGAGGGATTAACTCTGTTGAGGTATTTGTTAGAATATAAAATAGATTATGAAACTACGTTTGGTTTTGCGAAACACACGTTAACCACTATCAAAAGTATCACACACTTGCAGTTGCTTAAATAGGAGCATTGGTTTACTCTAGTTAACTCTAGACAAATGTCACAACTTTAAGAATTTCGTAAAATACTAGACCTCTCTGGAGGTTCCGAAAAAGACAGTTTGATGACGTTGACGTGCAACAAAATAAAAAAACCGGCAAAGTACGAGTGGGACTCGCGCACGAAGGGCTCCGGCAAAAACCTCTTATTGCAACTTCATATTGTATTGTAAGCCCTTCATTATTTATTTTATTATAATTCATTTTATTTAAAAAAAATCATAAAACTTTGAATATTCTTTGAATGATCTTTGACCTGTCACTGTTATTAGTATCGAGTAAGAAACTGTAAAAAAAACAAGCTTGTGGTATAGGATCCATTAAATATTTATTTTATTGTACTCGTATTTTTAGTGTTTTTTTTATAGCGGCAATAGAAATACATCATCTGTGAAAATTTCAACTGTGTAGCTACATGGACGTATAAAAAAGTCGGGCTTAGTAGTCTCGCTAAAACCAAATATGTGTCCATTGAGTCTGCCACATAATATGCACGTGTGCGCTGTCACATACAGGCTGACATCAGTGGGTCATTACACGCGCTACTTGTGTAAATGTGTGCGTTTATTAGTAACAACCCGACAACGCACACGTACAAATGTGGCCGACTCTAGTCACACAGTTTTTGTTTTAACAAGACTACGTCCGACTTTTTTATACGTCTATGTCTAGCTCACCATTCTTGGGATACAGCCTGGTGACAGACGGACGGACGGACAGCGAAGTAATAGAGTCCCGTTTTGACTCATAAGCAATGACACTCTTGTGCGTAAAAGACTTCAAAGTCTTGATCATCGCCGCAAAATCGCTAGCTTATCGGTTTTTTTATCGGATACACTTCGGAGAGTGTGCAACTGATCTGCATGATCTAATACCACCTTGCCCTTTCTTCTATCGGACTTCTCATTCCACAAAAGGGCGACATCGTTTCATGGTTGATGTTCCAAAAACGCGAACGAAGAGATTTGACTCCACGTTTGTGATAAGAACGTCTAGGTTGTGGAATGCGTTGCCTGAGTGGGTTTTCCCTGATGGTTAAAATCTTGGTGTCTTCAAATCGACAGTGAATCGGTTTTTTCTAGGTAAGCACGCTCCATCGTAGATCTCATCATCGTTTAACATCAGGCGAGATGGTGGTCAAGTGCGAACCTATTATAGTTAAAAAACAAAAAATTATCCTTTGGGTACGGAACCCTAAAAAATAATGAAAAAGTACAATGCCGATAAACTTTTCCCCTGAATTGTGACAGTAATGGCTGATAACAAGAATACGTTTCAAAGTAATCAGCACAGACTCACATAATACAATACCTAAAAAAGTCTCAGTATTCTACAGTTTACATATTCTCGCACACAAAGTCCTTAGTGAAATGTTCAGCATCCGAGTACAAAACAAAGATGTTTGTTTATAGACAGTTGGATGTCTGCCTAATTCTATTAGTTTGCAAAACTATCCTCCAAATGTATAGCAGCGA
This sequence comes from Ectropis grisescens, assembly GCA_017562165.1. Lineage (NCBI taxonomy): Eukaryota > Metazoa > Arthropoda > Insecta > Lepidoptera > Geometridae > Ectropis > Ectropis grisescens. The sequence goes on along the minus strand of CM029787.1, from coordinate 22,027,917 downwards.
TCGTGTTAGCGTTTCGTTTTCTTAATGCTTCCGCTGATACAAAACTCGTTTCCAACATTGGGAGAAACGGTAATGCGTCTTATAAACTTGAATGTTTGCCAGTAGAGTATCCACAGAAGCTATATGAGTGTTGTCCATAGTATGAGCATATTTTTTTAATGCACTGATTGCAAGCGCTCATAGTATGAGCACACATTTTTAGATGTTTTGTGACATCCAAAAGAGCCCATGAAATAAAATTTTCAACAAATAAAATAAAACAAGTTATTAATGTAGCAAAGATTTAGTAGTAGGCATATTAGTCCGTCAGTTAGATTATTGAAGAATATGGCAGATATATTTTTTATTTTGTTTCAAAAACAAAAAATTACGAAGATTAAAATTTTTGACTGACGTCACGTCTATACGATTTTTATGTAAACTTGACGTTATAACCCCCCCTCCAGAAGTATGATGGTATTTTATGAAGTAACTTGATTAAACAAAAAATATGTCTCCTATATTTTTTCAATATCTAACGGACCAGTAATTGGAATTGTATATTTTTGACCTTGTTCATTCATTCATTCCTATTATTCCAGTTCTGAGTTTACTTAAGAAAAAAAATAGTAAAGTCACGGCATATTCCGCAGCTCAACAATCATTAATATCAACCGGACAAGAACAATATAATTAAATTATAAATTTATAAATTTTAATTTACCCTTACTACCTCAGATTTGTGATCTGTACAACATTCTACTAGTCAATCCCTTTTATTTGATACCCATATTGAAGTTGTGAAAAAATAAATGTATTTCGCCATTTTGTGGCAGCAGCCATCTTGGATTTGAATTTGTTATAGTGCATAGTATTCTATTAGTCAAATCCTGTCATTTGATACCCATTTTGAGGCAGTATTGAATATTTTTACGTAATTCGCCATTATGTGGTGGTAGCCATCTTGGATTTGTATTTTGTTATAGTATATAGTATTTTACTAGTCAAGCCTTTTCATTTGATACCCATATCGAGGTAGGTTGTAAAGAACTATTTTGTCTGCCATTTTGAGGAGGCGGCCATTTTGGATCGATACAAACGTAGCTAAGAACATCCGTACAAAAATTAACCTTCAAATAAAAAAAAACGCATCGAAATCGGCCCACTCGTTTGAGCTCTACGGTGCCACAGACACACACAAACAGGCAAACATCAACGTTAAACTTGTAACACCCTTTTTTGGTCGAGTTTAATAGAAAATAGTCTGTAAATTAGTCCTGGTAATGTACTTCCTACATTTTTAACATTCTGACCCGATCAGCCGTTACATTTAACAACTGGAAGCTACTACTACGATACTAGTAACCATAGGAGCAGACATACACACTTCCACTCTTCACTTATTCACACAATAATATTGATGGGATTAACATACTGTTATAAGTGTCTATTCCAGTGAATTGTTATACTCCTCCCCGTGATACATAAATGTAAATGTTGGCATGTGATACATGGTACATGTACGTGAAATATGTGAATGTTTTTTCTCCATTTTCATATTAGGGAAAGGGGCTAGGACAACGGATGGCTATGAATTCGATTGATAGGTCTTTGTCCTATCCGAAAGTAGATGACATTTTGTCTGGGAACTACTATGAGATTTTGTTTAAAGTATGTACTTAAATAATGTTTTTTCAGATAAATATTTCATGATCTTGAAGCAAGACAGATAATAAATAAATATGAGACTGAATACAAAATTTCTTTGTTCGTTAGTTTTGACTTTTCTTGTTGAGACGTTAAAAAATTGGAAATAGCTACTGGTTTTATCGTTTTCGAGAATGTAACCTTAAACTTGTCAAGGTCAATGTGAACCGAAAATGGCTAAATACCTTGTCAATGAGTCAGCAGGGATTACTATAAACGAGTCCATACGTCGTTTGTGGTTGAGGCGTTTGTTTCGTAACGGTTTAAAAGTTTTGGTCAAGGTTTTAAAATAGATACTTCGAAGCTCGATGGTGCTGTGTAAGAAGTGTCCGTCAATTTATTTGTGATATTTTATTTGAATTAAACAAATTTATCAAATTACGTGTATCCTACTCATATTATAAATGGTAAATTTTTAATGTTAATTCCATAATCACGTCGTTAAATCCGACGCGGTCCGTTCCATCGGGTTGAAATTTAGAACACAATCAGATTATAGTCTGAATCAGCACAAAGACTACGTTCATCGCGAGAATATAACGGGAATTAAAAGGGAAACCCGAAGGAAGCTGCTAGTATATTTATTTTAAAAAAAGTAAGAAATAGTACATTGTTCACCGAGAGGAGAAAGTGACCGATTACCGTCGAGGGTGTCGTTTGAAGCCCGAGCCGTAGGCGAGGGCTTTAAAAAACCCGAGATCGGGTGATCGGAACTTTTGATTTCTTACTACGGAATTCCTCCGACTTTCTTTTCAGGAATGCTGCAAGTTTTTTTGTATTCTTGAATATTTATGTCGTTTCTTGTCAATATAGTACTTTTAAACATTGAGTACATAGACCATAACGTACTTGGTTGTATTTTTGCGCTTTTTCACTGACATAAGCTAACAAAACAGTTTCAGAAAAAGATGCCGCATTTTTTTCACTTTTCCATTTGCAAAAAATCGTCATAAGTTTTATTATATTTGTTAATTGATTTCTGTGGTAAAAGGTTATCAATCAGTATTTTTGATGTTTCCTTCAACTGCAGCGGAGTTAAAAAAAACTTTATCACACTATCACTACTTATCATTTTGATAGTTTTGTTTTACTTTTCTACGAAAACTGAATCCTCAAACAACACACAAATTGAAAATGGCGCCAATGGCGTCTGCAATTTTCACATGTTCTTTTTTCAAATTGTTTGACACCATCCAACACACAGCTAGTGGCCAGAGTCATTTTGCAAACTTGGAGATAAAAACTCACTGTAAAAACTTTTTGGCTTTTGATATTTAGGTTACCAGCGCATAGTCTTACCCAAAATTAAAAAAGGAAAACCACGTAAGAAATGGATACACTTTTCTCTCCCGCTCAGATACGTTTTCTCGCCGCATATTTGTTCGATATCCAATGACGTACTTTCTACCGTAAATTTAAAAAAGTATCAAGGTACTTTCCGAGCAGGTGTAGTATAAACATTTTTAAATGTTGAATTTCATTGTCTCTGGGGTTCATGCTTTTATACAAAAATAAATGCATTTTGTTAGCATAAGGTTTTGTAAGTATAACATTTTTCTGTTGCATTTGACATGAAAAAAGACATACTATTTATAATTTAGAAATATGTGTACAGAAGATCGGGGGGTCTACCGCCTAACTAGAACAGTCTGGACTTTCATATTGCGCTCTCATTCCTTTGCCTTGGAATTACAGAGAGAGCAATTGCATTATTTTGTTTCTAGTAAGGCGGTCAAAAGCAGGTCTTGCTATTACGACGTGATCACGAGATTTACACGGACAAAGACTATTGGACTCTTAAAAATTGTTTGTAAAAGAGATAAAAGATAATTTATAAAAGATATTTAAAAGATATTTGAATTAAAACAAAGATATTTTTCATCCCACCAGCTCGGAAAGAGAACTTTTGCTCCTCGATATCAGAGCGAAAAAGTCGTTTTTTTACCCTCTAGAGGTTAAAGTAAATTTGAATTTAGAACATCGTGTCGTACTGAAGTTTTGAATTCAAAACATAATTCAACCTATTTATTTCTACCTCCTTGGTGCCGAATGCATCATACATTTTTTTAATATGTTAAAAACTCATACTCGGAACCTCCTTGGTATACTTACGTTTTTTTAATTTGCTTAGCGCAAAAACTTTTAAAAATTTGCATTTTGTCATTTCCTCGCTGAGGTGGAATGAAAAGTTACGTGTGGCACTCGAGTGCAAAGATTTTTCACCTTGTGCTCTTTTGAAAATTGAGCACGCGGTTAAAAATCAGCTTTGCACTCTTGTATAACAAATAACTATTATCAAATTAATTGACTAACAATGATTTGTGCGGCTTTTTTTTAAGTGTAAATACGGAACTGAAACTAGAGTCTTTCATTTGGTCACGTCTATCATGATGTTTCAAAATACATTCACTAAACTGTTGATTATATAAAAATTAGAACACAAACTTAAAACTTAAAATAAATAATGCTGTCGAGTATACAAGGAAATATAGGAGGAATCAAGAACCTTCTGGAAAATGATCAATAACTAGAATATATATTTTTGCTGAAATACAACTCGGGAACTAAACCGCTAATCCCTCATACGAAGTGTTAGCACGTCCAGCACATTGTGGATCGTTAGTTATTTAAAAGTTCCGCAAACGCAACACTTTGGAGTAAAAGCTTTAACATGAATTTCTTTTAAGAAATATGCTTCAAAGTTATATTTTAACAGAGCTTAGAATAAGAAAAATATAAAACAGAAATTATGTTACTTACCTTCCCGTTATTAAAAATGAAGTTGGCACATTTGTCTTTTTGAGTGCGTAAATCGTCACAAAAGTTGCAAATTTAAACAGATTCTATATTATACAAACAAATAAAGGTTTATAGATCAGTTAAATTCTGAGTAAATATTTAATGTAGTATACATAAATACATTGCTCAACATTTTTGACACTACACCAATTGAAAACCAAGCAAAGTTTGTTTTATGACTTCAGTATAGGTAGCTGATACAATACAAATGAAATTTTAAAAATTTACTTATAACACAAGGAAGCACCTGAGCCTACAAGGCTAGCCTAAAATTCAGTAGGTCGTCTTTAGCCAAATGCCATTTAAAATGCCTTTAAAAACACAGTCACAAAAAACACCGTATTTTGCACAAAATTGCTTGTCTTGGACGGGAATTGATTCCCGTAAAGTAAACGCATAACTAACTTAAATAACTGATGGTGAATCGATTCCCTGGTCCATGTTTTCCAAAACAATGGCTTAGTCTCCAGATTATCTTCGAAATATAGCTCTATATCTTAGTTTTAAATTTATTTTAATATTTAATGCAATACGTAAAGAGTTTATCTGTCGAGCTATTTCTAGCTTAAACGCTCCGCACACGAGTCCTAAAATCAGAGGATGTGACGTAAAGTAGTGGGGAGGACCCTACAACGCACCCTATGATTAGTGATTTATGGTGCGATGTAGGGTCCTCCCCCCTAGTTTTACGTAATTTCCTCTGATTTTAGGGCTCGTGTGTTGAGAGAGGGTTTTAGTCTCCGAACCCAGCATCAACTGAGCCACAAGGTCGGCAGTAAATCTGATATTTTTTAGTACGAGTAAATATGGCAACATTGACAAATACTAACATTAGCATTAAATTAATTAATCAATTACATTATGTTTACATGGAATACGTCGCGGTTTAGTTATAATTTTTAAATAGCGATCTGTGATTTTTACTTAAATCCTCAAGATTTCATGGTGATTTTCAAATTACTTTAAGTTATTTTGTTTAAACATGTAGGCACCATAAACAATGAAATATTAAATATTCTTTCAAAGCGTCAAACAACAATTTTAAAGTAAATGCGATTTATTGAATTCAATACCCCCATAATCCGTTTAGAAAAACGAGCAGCGAAAGCTGAAAAGCTAACCGTTTAAATTCTACAAAACCTAAATAAACGGTTATTTAAATATCATGGTTTGGGAATCGGTTTATGCAAAACGTGCGGACTGAAAACGTTTCAGTTAACAGTTTGATGTTTTGTTGTCTGAATTTATAAGAGCAAATTTAACGTTAGTTTTTTTTTTCATTTATAAATAACGTTTTCAGTTTTCGCTGTTCTATGGTTGTAGTTGATATGCTATAATACCTGTCAATCTGTGTATTCGTCAATTGTCGATTGTCAATTGTTTTATTCGTTTCAATGAAATCCTGGTAAAATATGTCTGTATCCAAGATAAACACAAATATAGAACAGTTCAAATATTATACTGTCCAGTAAGTGACACTCACAGTTTGCATAAATTGGTAATAATATAGACCCTTAGATAAGGAAAGTTAGTATTATAGCTTGTCATTGCATTTGCTTGGTTTGCGGGTAAGTAAGTAGATTCTACTACTATTATTATAAGTGTGAAAGTTGGTGAAGATAAATGGGTGGATATTTGTTACGCCAATACTAATAAAGGGATTTCGATGAAATTTTGTGCATATTATAGCGATTATAGTCAGTCACATCAGCTACTTTTTATTCCAGGAAAGTTATAGAATTAGAAAATATGCAGCTAGTAATTAATAAAAAAAAGTTTAGAGTTAGAAACAGGAAGAATTACTGTATAAAAACCAATGATTACCTAAACATAAATATTATGAATAATTTAATTTCAATAACTTATACATACGAGTACATCCTGTCGTTTAAGTCCCCGCAAATTTGTCTCAAAATAGCATTTTCACGCGTTTTGGAAAGGCCTAGACGGAGTCGCTATAGAGGATATCTAACATTGAGAGGTTCTAAGCTGAATAAGATGAATCGTAATGCTGATGATTAAAAACTTACGGAATGTAAACAATTCTATGATCCGATTTAAAGGGTAGTAATATTTCTAGTGAAACTACGTGGCAAATAGATAAAAATCATCCCATTAAATGTCTGGGTAAAAGGCTCAGCTGGCAGTGAAATGGATTGTGTGTGTTCCAAAATTGCATAGCACTGAGCTTCCATTGGCGTACATATATGCTAACCATTAAGTGCATATGTTTCTCGTCTAGTCATTCTATTTCTATATTATACAAAAAAATGAACTAAACTTGAAATTTAAAAAGCAAATTAGTTTTTTCCTACTGTTATTTTTTTTATTCATTAACTAGTTATCGCACTTACAGACATGCCAACACGTGCGACAAGCCAATGCTAGAGTCTGCTTCATAGTGAAGTTCGTTTATAATGATTTGAGAAACGCGTTTTTGGTGTTTTTTTGGTTTTCACATTATTAGAGTAATTACGTTTACACTTTACTGCCATCTAATCTCGTGGTACTTGATGCAGTGGTCTAAAAGAGAACGCACTTACGATACCTCGCAGAAATCCCATTGACCATAGACTAGTATGTACAGATTATATATTTTATTAAGGCAACTGTTGTGTGTAAACTGGTATATCATGTATGATATCATTTTAAATGTAAAATCTTATAATCTAGACTACTTTTCAAGTTGATAAAGTAACTTCCTTATACAGTCTCCAAGATTAAGTACCGACGTTCCTTCACGTCGACGGCGCGAGACTAAGTATGGAGATTTTTGTAAATGTGCTGAAAAGAATGTCTTTAGAAAGAAAATTGGTGCGAGAAAGTCTTTGCTTGCTTTGTTGGCTTGACATCCTAACTTTGGAAGTTTTATTTAGACAGTAAAAATGTCATAATGTAGTTGATAATGTCTTATCAACCAATTAAATTAAAATGGTATGTGTGTTTAGATTTGAGACAGAATAGAGGTAATCGAGAAAGCTTTGTGGATCCTCAATATGAGTATCCACAATATCAGGGTTTGACGTGATAACGTCTAATAAATCGATAATAGCCAGCTGCATGCACTAAAAAGAAACCTGGTATGTCCCGTTACGCTCATTGTCCCGTTACGCTCATTGTACGCTTGCGGCGCATGTATCAATGTTTTGTTATGACGTTGTCACGTTAAACTATCGTCCGTAAACCAACCGACTTTAGAGACATCAAATTTTTATCAAATACATTTCGGAAAGTATGGCAAAGTGACAAACCGAGCATGACATGACATGACGATAGTTACAATCTTTGTGTCTTCAAATCGAGAGTGAATCAGTTTCTTCTAGGTAAACACGCTCCATCGTAGTCCGCATCATCGTTTAACATCAGGCGAGATGGCGCTCAAGTGTAACCCATAAAAGTAAACAAAGAAAAAGGACTAATCTGCCTTTAAGATTACGGTACCTCGCAGATGTTTGAATATGCAATGCCCAAATTGTCTCCTAGGATTACACTTCTCTCGTCACCAGGAGACATGCGATTGTTTATCTATTTGCCCTTTGATTTCTCTGGAAGTTTTGCTATTCACCCAGTAGGAAGTTTGGAACTTTAATCAATACTTACAAAGGTAACCGACATAACAAAAAAATTTTGGATAGAACCTTCTCCTTTTTATTTAGGCTTGAAATTGCGATTTACGCGGACGCCCACGTGTTTCCATACAAATCTGATCCGTCGCGTGTACTCACGTGGGCAGTATTGTATGGAACCGTGTCGGCGTCCGCGTAAGCAGTTTCAAGCCTTACTTGTAAAATTAAATTATGTAATGTAATAGTGTAAGTAAAATAGTAAAGTAAAAGTGTAATGTAAGTTAGTTAATTGGGCGCTTCATGTTTAAATATCTTTGAGGCACCGTAATTTTATACTCGTAGGCAGGCTTGTCTTGCTTGCCTTGTCAATCTGCATCATACGCAATTAGCAAATTAAAACAAATAATTACGACTTTTCGAACTAAAACTATTAACGTTATCTGACTATTTTAGTGTTGTCATATAATTACTTGTAATTTTCTGATAAGGAATCACTGTAAAATATATAGTTTAGAAATACTGAAACAACTGTTATTGTAAAGGTAGTATAGAGGTGTTAACAGTAATCACAAATAAATGTTTAATTGTAAGTTTTTTAATAGTTTGTATTGATAGAATATCGATTTTATAATTTAATGCTACTAGTAAACAAAAAAAATATTTAAATGCTATATTTTTTATTTGTTGTCACATGAATGCAAACACCAATATGGCTTATTACGTCACTAACCGCAAAACAAGCCGTCGAAGACTAGATTGTTTAATTCTCTGCATTTTTATGATAGTTTGCGATCTAAGCGACGACGAGTTTGATTGTTAGTATTCCAGTGAAAATAAGAAAACACAAAAATTGGACATGCAGTCATGAATTCGACCAATGTTTTGCGGGTAGTGAGGCTATCTCAGTCGTTAGTATTTTAGTAGAAAAATTCAAAATTACTCTATTGTGGTATCTTTACTCTTCGAAAATCAATTTTTTTTTTGTATGGTAAACATGCGTCAATCTTCAAAATAAAAGTAATTAAAAAAATGTTTAATATCCTCATTCTTAAGCCCTTCATCGAGTAATTATAACGCTTTGATAAAACAAACAGACCGACATCGAAACTAACTCCTCAAACACACCAATAGCTCCGTATAAATAGCATTTAGTTTGATGTTATTTTAGAGCCGTACGACCCATCAACTCTAAATAAACAATATACGATAAAACGCGTCAAAATGTATCCTTAAACGGTTGCTTAAACGTTCCCTATAATTTATAGTCTACATCAATCGTAAAGTGAAAGTTTATGTTAACCACATCCGTTGATATACCAATTCGTGTAAAACGTTTTGGAAAAGTTTTTCGTGCTATTTATAAGATTAGCTACGCTTTAAGAACGCAATCCACTAGCGTCTTAGAGTTGATTTTCAAAATTGTGTGTTATTTTTTATAAATTTGATAACAATTATCTTGAATCTCAAAGTTTTGAATTGTTTGGTAATCTATACTTATAATAAAACTGTAACGGGTCGAATTCTGTACATTGAAGATATTTTGAAAATTTTTTTTTGGGGCACTCCATAGTCGATACTGATGGCGAAACTGGATTTTTTTTCTTTCATGTCTGTCTGTCTGTCTGTCTGTCTGTCTGTCTGTCTTTCTGTATAGGGATCACGCATCACGCCGAAACTACTGATTCAATTCAGCTGAAACTTGGCATGATTTTAGTTTATACTAAGGACATTGCTGTAGGCTACTTTTGATCCCCAAATTCTGATCGGTTTTCTTGCGGGAGGGGGTGAAAGTCAGAATGTGTATTTGGTTGTAACTCATGTTTGCGTTGTTTAATTTCATTAATTCTTTTTATTAGAAAGAACACATTTTTATATTTTCCCGTCAAAATTTGAACAATATCAGTTTGTTGGTTCGGAAATTACACAAACATTAAATAGTAACGACACGCGCGGCGCGTTCGGTACATACTAACTTCTAAGTATTCTGTGTATCACAGACGATCCACAGAATATCTAGATTCTAGAAAGTGCCCACGTGATCGCGTCGCGTCGTCTTGGATGACAAAATAATTGTCAAAATATATTTTTGTGGAAAAACAAACATCATTCGGTTATAATCGACTTCAAACAAGGAGGATGCTCTCAATCGGGTTGCATGTTTTTTTATTTGGTTTTATTTTACGCGATAACTCCGCTAATTGTTAGTTGATTTTGATAATTCCTTTTTTGTTTGGTAGAAAATACTTCAGAGGTGATCTTAGATATCGAAAACAGGGAGGTAGTTTTTCAAATATCAACAAAAAACTAAAGTCAGCTTAGATTTCCTTAAGGGCTTCTCTCGCAAGGAGAGACAAGGCTATAATCCACTACGCTGGCCCAGTGTCGGTTGGTGGATGAGATATGACTTAGAACTTAGATTATAGGTAGATTTCGGTTTCTTCATGGTGTTTTCCTTCATCGTTTTAATTACCGGCATTACGAACATGACTCTGAAAAGATAGTGGTGCGCGTGGTTTTGAACCCTGGGTCTCCGGATCGACAGTCGGCGTCTTCCCGACTAGGTCAGCTGTAACTTACTAGACCAGCCGTAACTTATTAGAAAACGTATTATTTCAATCCAAATACTGTTTAAAATTTAAAGGTAGTGTTCAACAAGCTTCGGTGACCGAAGCAGACAGTTGTTAGGGTTCCGTACGCAAAGGGTAAAACGGGACCCTATTACTGAGACTTCGCTATTCGTCCGTCCGTCCGTCCTTCCGTCTGTCACCAGGCTGTATCTCAAGAACGGTGATAGCTAGACAGTTGAAATTTTCGCAGATGATGTATTTCTATTGCTGATTTAACAAAAAATACTAAAAATAAAATAAATATTTAAGAGGTGCACCCATACAGCAAACTTGATTTTTTACCTTTTCTTGCTTGATACTAATAATAACGTACCCGTCACAGGTAGACGCTTTAACTATTCACTTACGTTGGAACAGCTGAATGTATCGAGTTAAAATTAAAGACACATTCTTGGTTTAGCTTAAGTAATACATAGAGTACTTATACATAGGCAATGTTTAGCCTATGTATCTTCCAGACTGTAATCTAATTCTATTTCAAATTTCAACCCGATCACTTGATACGTTCCGCCATGATTAAGTAACAAACATCCAAACAGTGACATTCATAATATTTACAGGACAACGTTGGAACGGCTGAACATATTCGGATGGAATTCGAAACACACGTAGTTTGAACTCAGAAATAGCAAATCAGGTTACTTATAGGTTACTGTGACGTAGGAAAGACTAAGCAAATTTGGTAGAAAATTGAAACAGAGATAACTCATAGTCTGAAATACCACATTTATGTATTTATTACCTATCAACCTGAAAAGAAGCATGGGCCCTAAGGAAACAAATTTTAACTCAATCACTTAATTTAATCACGTCAAAACGGCACAACGATATGGGTTGACATACGAAACACATAGTTTAGAGTCTAAAATTTCACATGGGCTAACAAGTCTATACTTTAATTTAACGCCATATTAATAGAAGTAGGTATATGTTTTCGTAAGGAACTTGATGTGATGGTAAGGTAAAAGCCAAAAATGAAAAATATATGCACCCGTTTTGGCGTAGATAATATAGGTGATTTGCGTTCACAATCAAAATAACAAGCAACATAATATTCTCATTAGACGGCGCTAACGCCAGTTTAAATCTAAAAGCACTAAATGCCATTTAAATCGATGTTTTGCTATCGTGGTATGTATTTTTTCTTTCATCACTAGGTGGCGTTACTGGTATTCTAAATTGTACTAATAAGTTTTTGCTGCTAAAAGGATTATGATGCCGAAATTGGATTCTTTCGTTCTTGATTTTTTTCTGTGTTACCTACAATTAAATTCATACATTAACATTTCACTAGGACTTGGCTTAGATTTACGGGTTCAACTTGCTTGAATATAATTGAAACTCAAAATTTTAATTATTTTGATTCCACATAGGCTTCGTTCAGAATTTTACGCCGGTTAAGTCGCGGGTAACAGCTAGAAAATAGCTTGCGGATAAAAGAAATAGGTAAAGTAGGTATCAGATCATGCACATTAGCTTCAGACTTTTCATAATGTATCCTATAAAAATCCTACAAACTTAACACTTGCGGCTATGTTCGATACTACGAAACCTTACTAAGTATGTTTGATTTTGTTTAAAAAAAGAAAAATAAAGATGATAAAATTAAATAAATTGTTGTGTGGTAAAACAAATTCACTCAAACTCAAAGGTCAATGACTACTTATCCAAATATTTGACGTACGATACTTCCAATTAATGTATAAGTCAGTAACATCTGCTTACGCGAACGAAGTAGCGGGTTCAGCTAGTTATACAAATAAATTTGATGTCAATGTCAAACACGACCGACGACCGATATTTTTTGTTGATTTGATTATGGTATCAAAAACTGGAATAATCAAAATGAAGCATAAGAAGTTTTTTTTTCATAGTATAGAGTATCAAAACAAACAAGACATGTGCTTCTTGGTAAACAACATAGCTTGGTAAGCCCATAACAAATATAAAGCTATTGAACCAAGAAACCTAGTAATTTTTCTGAACACATTGACCTTCAAACCGGAACACAGTAATGTTTGTACACTGCATTTGTTTTTGCGCACTAGTTGGCGGGAGAATGTGGCTAACTAAAACTGGACTTTTGAATGGACACGCTTGCCGCTGGTCCTTTGGTCCAAAATCGCTAAACAATAAAAGCCTTCATTAAAAGGCTTTAGTAAACGACAAGAAATTGAGTATCCCAAATATTTGACAAATTTGACAGTTTTATTGATTAGCTTTTTTAAATAAATAAATGAAGGCTTGCTTGCGCCTTTAGTGGTAGCTTTAAATATAGAAGATATTCATTCTAAATACATTAAGCAAGCGTATTGTCTTAACCCCTTTCTTAAAATCACGTTTTGTTGTTCTGTGTAGATCTTATTTCTAGTCTCACAGATGAGACACTTTTATATACTAAGCTATTACATTTTTGGCTTAAAATCTTAATGTCACACAAGACCTTCAGTAACTGGTACCTGAAAAAAAAAAAAAACTGTTTTTGGTTTAAAGTTGCTACTACTGTTTTATCTGGCGCCAAAACCTGTGTAGTTTACATTAATTTGTGATTTAAAATTACAATAATGTGATATTACGGTACGGACTATATTTTTATTGTGTTCCAAACATTGACCCGATCTGTGGCTGAGCAACTAACGTTCAACATAGCAAACTTACGCATTTATAACATTATACTCGTAGTAAGATGCATAAATATATGTTACACAGATGACTTGAAAAATAATGGTTTTAAAAACTGGTTGTACTGTTGTGGTTAAATACTAAGTTAAACAAACAATAAGTTAAATCGCTAGACCAAGTAAACACTAGAGGTAAATCAGTATTTTATTTATAAATAGTAAAAAGTAATATCTCTAATTGTTATTCATGAAAATAATAAACATGGTTAATAAAGGGTCTTCTTGTACTCTCTCTCATAAGCGCTGTCTCCACAAAGCATAGTCATAAAAAATAACTACAGTCTGTATTGAAGATACGTATTATACTTAATTTTAAACATAACATTTCACAGAGATTTGGTGGTAACTTCACCTAATTAGACGTAAAGATTTGTGTGTGGAAATATCTCCTTACCTAGAGTTGCGCCGTCGTAGACCCAGCGTAGCGGTTTTGTCAGTCGTGCTACGCCAGCCTCTGCGGTCGCTACGCCTCGCATACAATATGCCGCTCGCTTCGATTCTCTAGCAACTAAACGAACTTTGTCTAGAAAACCAAACTAAGTTTAGTTAAGCTACAGTGTATGTGTACTAAAGTAGATGTTAAGTGTAATTTAGTGTTTGCTAGTGTATTAACAGTGAAAAGTGCTCAATTACTCGTATTATGATCGTTGGCCGGCTCAGTTCAATTTGCAGAAACAACAAACGATGACCTTTTCATTTTACAGGTTAGTTGTATTTTTAATTAACACGAGATGAGTAAGCATTTTTAGTCGCGTTTAGATAAGTTTTTATGGTGATTAAATGGAAGCAATTGTTTTAATGCGCTGGCCAGTTTAAACAATTTTGTGGTAAAACTTTTGTTGTGTTCTTTTTCATTTTTACACAATTTTAAGGCCAGCATTTTTAATTTTACAAAAATATTTGTTTGTAAAATAAAAATACAAGTTGGTAGTTATATAGTAAATTAAATCACAGAAGCATATACATAGCTATACATTATAAGAATAACATTTAAATTCTTGGAACCTTTTAAGGAAAATTCAAACGCTCTTGTGTGCTGTATACACGTAAACTTAAACACAATTTATGATAAAGGTATAAACCGATTTTTTATTTAAAATGAAAACATATTAACCTAATTTCTGTCTATATTTTCTAAATTGTGTTCATATGAAATACTACTCAAGAAAAAAAAACATTCATCAAAACAGTTACGTCTACAATTTGTTTAATTTAAACATTAAGAACCTACTCCAGAATATTTAATCACATACCGGACCTAATGTTAAATGAAATTTCACCCTCACGTATCCCACAGAATTTATAATACCGCAAATGTAGTGCTCAGCCAATTTCGCTCCCTACCTCAAGGACCGGGAATTAAATTTTAATAAAAAATATATTACTCAAAATACGGGCAGATACAAATGAAACCGTATGGCACCAAGGTTCCACCTCAATAATTAATGGAAGTTTCTTTCGGATGAGGATGTCCAATTCTCATTTTGTAATTTTGGAAGCATTTCAACGAATTAAACAGGAATGAGTGAGCTTTGAATTGCTCTTTTTATGAATGTGGGCTTTTTCCAACGTTTTAAATATATTTTTTAGCTTTTTTTTCCTGTGTCGTTTTCGTAAATATTCCTCTTGAGTGCTTTTGCTGGGTTTTTCTGTAAAGCTTATTTTTGTGAAGCTTTTGTCATTATTGAGATTAGTTAAAATAAAGTAGAGAATTTACATATATATTTATATTTTAAATAAAGAGTGACGAGACAAGCAGGACATGTGCCTGATAGTTAGCATCACGCCTGCCACATAATAGCACAGTGACACGCAGCTATTGAAACATGAAAAGCACCAAATCATCACTTAGCACTGCACTGCGCTCGTTACCCAGAGATCTAATATGTTATATCTCTAAGCCCTGTAATTTCTCTGGAAACATTGCCCTTCAGACTGGAACACAGTAATGTTTGCACATTGCTGCTTGGCGGTAGAATAACTGGCAAAGGTGTGGTACTTCTCCAAGCGGATTCTGGCCTAGCACTACAAAAATAACTGGCAAGGTACCAGGGATGTGAAATGAAACCTACAACACACAGCTTTGCAACGAGACTTACTGCAAACTGTTGTGGCCTAGTCTATAAATATTAGTTAATATTAATCTATAACCTATACTTATAATATAAAGCTGAAGAGGTTTTCTATTTGAACGCCGTAGTCTCAGAAACTACTAAACCGATTACAAAAAAATGTTTATTTACTCATCAATCATTTCATTACAATGTGTCCAGTATAAAATATTTTTTTTATGAAATTTTAATAGATGGTCTGTTTTAGAGACTGGTTAATAGGCAGATAGATATTACAATCATTTTAATACCACAACTGAGATTGACTAATGAATTAAAAAAGTGAGACAATTAAAACTATTAGGACACTAACAAGTCTTACAATGCACTAATGACAATATCTTCCAGTTAGCCAGCATACAGTACCAACGCCCAGATACAGGAGCGGTGACGGAAGAAACGTTCACTTAATAATCCCAATAATTTAAAAATATTCACATATAAATATGCCTACAAAACATCTGATAAATAACTACTATGTAGTAAATATCAAACACATATCTGAACGATTCTGAACTTTGAAAAATTAAATGGATCAAATATCAGCAAACAGCGTGATAAAATTAAAATCAACAGAAAGTAACAGTACGACTGCCTCAAATTAACTTCAAAAAAATTGCCTGCATTGTGATAAATATGTCTTTTTCTTTCAAAGTTGCGAGTGTCAAATATTGCGAGTGTTGTACAGAGGTCAGCAAAGTATTCCACAGAAATAGACAAACTAAGCCGAATATTATTTAGTCTTCTAAGAAAAAAGTATTTTTTGATGGTGCGAGTTGATGCCACGGCAGCAGCTACTCTTAAAGTGTGAAGATGTTTCGAGTTCTAAATTGATTCAATCTCTTAGACAAATTTACTAAGATCCAATCGTTTATAACAATAAATTTAGCTAGAAACAATACCATTCAGTTTTTTTACACACTTAGTTTTCTCAAGAAAACCAATCAACTGAGCTCAATTTAGAATAATAACCTCTTTATTAGATCAACCAACTTTCATAAAATTTGTGAGACCAAATAATATGGGTAAGGCTAACCTTAATCTTGCTAAGTAGCTCTACTCTAATGAGATAACGAGGGTTTAGAGTAAACGAAACGAATTGTAGGTTTCACCCATGTTTGCATTTTTGTTGAGATTTATTAAACCACTCAATCGAATTCTATAGACTATAGTCCCATGAACAAAGTTTATGGGTCAAATGGACCACCATGATACCTATGTAGGAGGATAGGAGGGTATAAAATAATAAGATTTAGCACTATGCCGTCACTTAAAAGCTATCAAACTGAGTGCAGGTGAATAGATAGGGGGGTTGTAATTCTCGATCATTTCTCCTTGTCACATGATTTTTGTACGGCATTGCGGAATAATGGATTAGAAGAGGTATTGAAACTGTATGGTACAAATGCCCTACATAATCCACCAACCAAATTTACCCTGAAAATCGCCGGATAATTAGAATTTTTCCGACAAAAAACACAATTAAAAATATTTTTTTTTATAGTTTCAAAATTTCTTCTTATCTATTATTCTTTAATGCCGTACAAAAATCATGCGACAAGCAGAAATGATCGAGAATTGCAATCTCTTAACTATACTTGTACTCAGTTGGACAGTTTTCAAGTGACGGCATAGTGCTGAATCTCATTATTTTATCATCCTACATAGGTCTCCTGGTGGTTCATATGACCCATAAATTTTGTTCACGGGCCTGCAGTCTACTATAATATTTACATGGGTGTACCTAAAAAAAATATAGTCTACCAAACAAAACACAATCATCAAAATTGACTTACAAAATTGGCGGTGTTGTCACGTAGTATACATGCGAAAAAAAGTATACAGCGGAATTTAGGACCTCCTGCTCCTGGATTAAGAACCGAATTACGTTTTAAATGAACTTATTACATGCAATGATGAAAAAAATGTAGGCTACAAAGCCGTAGATACAAAGCCGTAGATAAAATTTGCAGCACCAGTTGCTTAGTCCACCTACCGTCTTGTTCAGCTGAATCCTGTCCTTTATGCAAATGAAAGTTATATATTATGTAAGGCAGACTTTAGACAGCCAACTCTGGATTATTAAAATCTGCGGCGTGGGTCGAGTGTCGTTTTCGACCTGCCTTCCATAATGTCAAAGTTCAGATACAGGAAGGGTTTCAATAGCAGAGTGAATTAGAATTTAAGAACAGTATCTTGAAAGTTTAATTTCAAGTGAATGTGTCAAACACTACTGTTTAAAAAAAACATATTTTTAATTAACATCTTTTCAGACTAACAATAACTGAGTAGATACCAAATTCCAATGCAATCCTTTTAAGCGTTTTAACGGGATTTAGCAACGCACATCCAAACTTTTATATTTATAATATTTATAGAATATTTATTTTCCAATTTATTATAATTTTTAAAAACAAATTCATATCAAGACTATATTTTAAAACTTTATTTTTGCTAACTATCCCCCGCGGTGTAACCAGTGGCTTTAAGCCACTGACTTTAACGGGGTAAAAAGTTTGTGAGATTACTTTTTTAATAATGCAGTATTATACCAAAGGTACAAAGAGAAGCATAATTTTTTTAGTTCCGTCGACTTTCTAGAGCAAGCTTATAGTCAAAAGCTATGGCTAGAACGTCTAATCATGAAGTCTTAGATTCGAAACCCGCCTGCTCCACTAATTCGCAAGGATAGATGTACAAGATGTACACTTTTGTCGTGAGAGAAAACATTGTGTGGAAACCAGCATGCCCCAAGAAATATTTTTTCGACCACATTACTATTCCAACAACCCACACTTCTTCAGTGTGGTGGAATTTGGGCTTGACTCTTTCCTTGTGGAAAAGTGCGTCGATTCTCAGCAGTGGTAATATTAAAACTGATTATACACTTGTCTTGTCTAGATAGACCGTTCGAGCGTAAAAAAATATAAGCCAATTGTTGGCTGATAAGCTTGAATATGACGATTTGCACTATAAAAGTCTGCAAAAATTACATAGGACGATTTAAAATAACTAAAACCGTTAGCTATCCTTAGCCTTACAAGTAACCGTACGTAAAGTAACCTTTACATTATAATTTAGTTACAGAAACAATTGATTTTAAACAGTAAATTTTGTCTCAGTACAGCTTCATTTGACGAACGCTGAACAACACAAGGGTTTGACACCTGGTCTGTTACTTTAGTCGCAATTATAGCGTAATGTTCCATAGACAAATATATAATCAAAGTATTAAAATTACTACTTACACCAACCACATCAGAAACCATATGGCGATTGAAGTCTAAAAATTATCAAGATAATCAGGCCCAACACCAGTCTGGCTTAGCATGCTAGCGATATTTTCACACTAAATAATGCTAAGTACCTCGGGGAACTTTGCTCGGTTACTTAAATACATACAAATTTTCTCAAAAAAAATTGATCTTGAAAAGAGAAAAGCGGCCGGCTGGATTTGAACCCGGACCTGACATATTATGACCGCCCAACTTCTCGACTGAGCTAATATACTGTCGTGTGACGTCGCGAAATTTACCGTAGTGTTCTAATGTTTATTATATACCTACAAGAATTGCTCGTTTAAAGGTATAAGATAAGATACGTTGAGACAAATGAAAGCTTTTACAAAAAACTATTATTTGTATCTGCCTGCGACGCCGAGGGTCGTGGGTTCGATTCCCACCCAGTGCAAATATTTGTGTGATGAATTCAAATGTTTGCACTGTGTCTGGGTGTTTCTATGTATAATAAGTATGTATTTAAAACTATACAAGTATTATATCAGTTATCTGGCCGCCATATCACAAGCTTTGCTTAGTTTGGGGTCAAATGGTGTTGTGTGTGAATTGTCCACCAATATTTATATTTATTTATTTATTCTTATATTTATTATTATTATATTTATTATTTATTAAAACTTTGGTTAAAGGAAGTATTGATATGTGTCTATAAATATTGCTTTAGATATTACTAGCTGTACCTTACATTTTTACCCACGTAGTGCCCAATCTATTTATCTTCCATATGGTATAATCTTTCTGTGTTCCAAATTTTAACCCAATCCGTTCTTGAGTTCCGACATGATTGAGCAACAAACTTCCATCTTTAACTTTTATAATGTCAGTAAGATTACCCCAAAAACAAAGAGAAGCAGTTATCATAACTTTTGTTTTTCCATCGATTAGCTATTCCAAGCTTCCAAGCACTGCATTGAGTACTCTGCAGTAAAAATGTTCACCAAACCTAATATTATTTGTATCCAAAGTCAACGTCTTCGCCAGTTTTATTGCTATCCTTTATTTATCTACCAAAACAACAATAATGGTCGTCGGGCGAAAATATACATTACAGTGCGGTTGGGAATGCTTCGGGGAGTTGACTTGATCAAACGAAGTTCTCTTGAGATTTTAATCAAAGAAATCTATAATGAAATTTCGGGAATCGAGAGCTGAAGTTTATTTCTAAGTTTGTGTTTTTCGGTAGGATTTAACAAATCATGTTTTTTTTTATAATCGTAACAGTTTTTAATTTTTAGGGTTTCGTACCTTAATGGGACGCTATTACTATAAGTCGGTCTGTCTGTGACCAAGATAGTTAAAATTTTTACAGATGATATACCTATTTTTGTCGTCGCTTTAACAACAAATGTAAAACACCCGACAAAAGCATTTTTTATTGTTTTTACAAACTACCGGCCTGTTCCGGCTTCGCTCAGATATTGTCATATTACTATTTGAAATAAAAACTCTCCCATCTTTTAAGTTGGATCAAACTGCACACGGTATTCAAATTTGATTAAAATCTGTTCAAGTCTGAATTGCACTTGTACATTGTACATGCCTACAAGTAAATTTTGTTCACTATCAAATTAAATTGATTTTTGCCAGAATTTAGCTTAAAGATAGAGAGTGCAACTATTTGTATCCAAATGTACCAAAATGTACTGTTTTAACACGGGCAGAGTTTTTAGTAATAAAACGAAAATACAATGAGAACTACACTAGGTATATACTTAACTGCTATGTACACTAAGCACAACTAAATTGTCCATAGACCAACGAAAGTCTAAATAAAATCAAACTACTACCAGTTATAAGCGTACCCAGCATACCGGAAGCTTTACCATGCTGAATGAAAATGAACAGCTGCATTTTGGTCACGCGTTTATCAACTCAATCTCAAAATAATAAAACTTATGACACAAAATATTACGAACTCAAATTAATGTAGACAATATAAATGCTAAGTAATTATTTTTCCTCCCAAAGTTCAATTATGGTAATACCGATCACGTTGCGTTAATTAAATCCACAGTTCATTAAGCCACTCGTAAACTTAGCGATAATTGCCCGCGAATAATTTCGCTACACCATTAATTACCTTCTGTCAGTATATTGTGAGACTTAGCTCTATAAGCACTGTTAGCATTAAATGCCTATAGACTAAGTATTGTTATATTGATCACACTTTGTAATATCAGTACTAATCTTAGCTTGAATAGGAGCCAGCAAGAAGGGACTTCACTTCATTCAATACACTTTAAGGGGATCACATGTCGACTGATCAGTGTACAAAGGTTTGAGAATGAACCTAATGGTCGGTCTCCGATGTGACGGTAAGACAAGCTCAGGACTATGTAAAATTCCTAAGTCTTACAGATGAAGGTCCTCTGCGAGCACTCTGATTAGCAGTGCTCAGTGGATGAACAAGGACAGCGATACTCCTTGCTTGCTTGCGGCTTGCATCTCATCTGCATTAGAGGATCTGAGATGTTTAGGGCCATCCGGTACCTCAGACATAACCCTTCTCGAGAAGGTAACGTGTCGCTGACCGATGCATCAGTTGGCCCAAATACGGGGTCCGTCTACCTTCGAGGGGCCAGCAATAGGGTTGGCAATGGTTGTGGTTGTATGCGAGAGCGACTCCGACTCTACCGGTAAGTAACAGCTGAATATACCTGTGGGGTTTTAGTCCATTAGGTAGTACCCCTTACCGACTAAATTCCCACAGGTTTCTTAGGGTGTCAAGCCCGACATACCGACATTTTGGCACACAAAAAAGTCTGAAAGGCTCTAGAGATAAAAAAAAGTAAATCACAAAAAACATTGATACATTTTTGAATAATAAATAATCATTAATCAACTAGTCTTGCGATTTCATCTGCGTTGTTTTCCCACAAGAAAAATTAGTTTATGTTATTTCAGACTTTAATCTGTGTTGCAAATTTTGACTCGATCCGTTCAGGTGTTACGACGTGCTTGAGCAAGAAACATCTAAATATCAATTTCCTCATTTATAATGTTATGTAGTAGTTAGTATTCAAACATAATTATTTAATTTAAAATTATCGGTTTCTTCTAGGTATACACGCTCCATCGTAGACCGCATCGTCGCGTAACATCAGGCGAGATGGCGGTCAAGTGTAAACCTATAAAAGTTAAATAAAAAAATTAACTCTTTTTAATTTTACTCTTTTTTTTTTTTTTTTTTTAGAGTAACACGTTATTTCTTCTAAATACTCTATAATTTGAATGTATGTGAGTTGTCCAACTCGTCACACTCTCCGATAGGTGGTTTTACAATGATACAATCATCTATCAGGACGTGAACTTTGTTGCAAACGCAAACTAACTTTGCAGATTTACCGAGACTACATACTGCAGTCTGTCTCTATGTCTCAATAAAAGTAGTTAATTACGAAAACTAGAGCGTATTGCTAGTAAATAGTACACATGTCTTGCGTAAGTCTACTTATGCATATTACAAACATACCTAAGTCAAAAAGTTAACTTAATAATGATGGAATCGATATCCAAATATATTTAAATGCAAAAGAGAAAACGAGAAAGTCGTCTATTCAAAAGAAAATAAAGCCATAAGCGAAGTTTCTGAAAGAAACCCAGTGGTTCTTTTTGGATTTTCTTGCAAGTTAAGAAAGTATTCGGACAGAGTTGTCGTAATTTAACTTTTGAGGACCATCTTTTACTAAAGACTTTTCTATTTTTGAAGTGGGAATAATAAGCAAGATTGCGGTGTCGCATTTCAACCCTTTTTTATTTTTAACTGAGTTGTAATGTTTGGTTGTATGTTTTTTAGGGTTCCGTAGCCAAATGGCAAAATACGGGACCCTCATAGATTCATCTTGTCTGTCTGTATGTCTGCCGGTCCGTATGTCATAGCCACTTTTCTCCAAAACTCGAACTTACACCATTGAAACTTTGTAAGTAGACGTATTCTGTAAACCACATTAAGATTTTCATACAAAAAATAGAAAAAAAAACAAAAAATGTTGGGGGTGTTCCATACTCTCATACTTAGAACTCAAAAATGTTTTCCATCAAACCGTCTTATCACATCTATCACATGGCACCTTTGCAGCTGCGGAAAAATATTGCGTAAATCACGTAGTGAAGTTTCCAACATGGCGAGATGAACGTTGAGTTGAGACGTGGTGGCGTAGTGCGAAAGTGTTTCCGTGACTCCAGCTTTTAAGGGAAGGATAAAACACATCAGGGTATTAGTGAGTTAGCCACTATACTAGCAAAGCGCTTTACATTTAGGTATACATATATTTGACTAGATTTTGATTGATTTGGCAAAAGAACTAAAGTGACCGACATAGCTCAAAGAGTATGCAAGCTGAAGTGGCAATGGGTAGGCCACATCGCTTGCAGAACTGACAACCGATGGGCAAGAACGGTTCTCGAGTGGCGACCACGAACCGGAAGACGAAGTGTTGGACGGCCTCCCACTAGATGGACAGACGATCTCACAAAGGTCGCTGGAAACCACTGGTTGCAGGTTGCGCAGGACCTTTCGTTGTGGAAATCTAGGGGGAGGCCTATGTTCAGCAGTGGACGTCTTGCGGTTGATGATGATGATGATAATATTTGACTAAATAGGTATAAAACTGAGTGAAGGTATGAATAAACTATACAACTTTATATTATACCAAAAAAAGGTAAATTAATAGTTAATTCCCATATGGACTATATTTTTAGGCGGTTTGCAGACGACTGGTCGGGCTCGCGCCGGTCAATTTCTCCGCCAACGGTAGCACAAAGGGTAAATGAAACTGCAATACTACATACTGAATTCTGCAAACGAAAACAACGGGCAAAAAGTCCATTCTGCTACATATCATCATATGCTACATATCATATCGGATGCTCGTAGCTCGAAAAAGCGACATCGTTTCATGGTTGATGTTCCAAAGACACGAACCAAGAGATTTGACTCTACTTTTTAAGAACGTCTAGGCTGTAGAATAAGTTGCCCGAGCGGGTTTTCCCCGATGGTTACAATCTTTGTGTCTTGAAATAGAGAGTGAATCGGTTTCTTCTAAGTAAACATGCTTCATCGTGGACCGCATTGTCGCTTAACATCAGGCGGGATGGCGGTCAAGTGTGAGCCTATAAAAGGTAAAAAAAAACTATAAGTGACTGCCGACGTATGGATCACAGAAACAGTTTGCATTAACGTGCGGTGGCTAGCTCAGTCTGTGTGATTTCCTAGAGCAAACGTCGTGAACTAACTGCCTCCGTCCCTTGCAAGCATTGTGTATGCGGTGAGGGCAGCCGCAGGCATCTATGGACGCGGTCTTTATTGCTTTGCGGTCAAAAAGACTGCGCCGCCCCGTTGCGTCGTCTGTAAAGAGCCTTAGCATTCTATGCGCATAACGTTGCGGGGCAGCTATTCTATATATTTGTATCATGTTGTCAGAATTATGTAAATGTGACGTGTAACCCCTGGTTATTAATAAATTAGTATATTAGTATACAGATACAGATATTCTTTAGTAAATCAAAAGAATTTACACGTTACATATTAGATGAATTAATATTGAGTACATCATTCGTACATATTCATCAATAACAATAATAATCAGAGTGTATTATTAAATATTAAATTATTTTCGTTAGTTTGGGGTCTGATGGTGTTGTGTGTGAATTGTCCACCAATATTTATTTATTTTATTTATTTATTAATTTGTCTTTAAAATATTTCTTAACAGCGTAGTACGCCTTATTTTCAAAAGAAGCTTTAACTCTTAAAGGAACTGTCTGAAGCTCTTCCTTCCACTCGACACCACCAAAACGACACCATCGGTGGTGTCGTATGGAATCACTAGTCCATACGACACCACCGACTAGTAGTGAGATTACCTACATACAAAGTTGTTGATATGAAAACTCCAATTAAGTTCAAGCAGTTTCATTAATGAGGTATGTCATTTGATAAAGTTTATATTTATCTGTCACTCAAATGGTCATCTCGACATTGTTAATTGCAATTTACATATTATTGTCTTTCCATTCGAATATCTGAATTTTTCACAATGGACATGGATACTAATACTGACGACATAAAAACTCATGGCGGAACAGCACATCACTAGGGTGGTGTCGTATGGACTAGAGATTCCATACGACACCACGGATGGTGTCGTTTTGGTGGTGTAGAGTGGAAGGAAGGTCTGAAGCTGCATCCTTTATACAGGTGCTGCTGGTGGTTATACAAAGACACACAACATACGTAAACCAACTTCCCAGACTTTGCGAGCGCAAGACTAGGTGTCCTCAGTCTGCCCGTGTGTCTCAACGTACTCGATCACGTGATGCTCCAAATTTTTCGAAAAAATCTAAGTATGTTTCGTTGTGTAAACAGACAATCCTGGTATATTAGGATGGAAAGCACCGTTAGTATTTTAAGTTCCACGAAATATGGCTTAGCAGACACATCCCACTTCAATCCTACAATATAAAAATGAATGTTTGTCTGTATGTGTGTTTGTCCTTTATATAATCTATGCATCTGATCATGTGATAATCTTTGGCAAAGTTTTTGTGCATAATTTAAAGGTTTCTGAGTTGGTACGACCAATTTTAGACAGGTGGCGAAGCAACGCGCACAAATACAGCTAGTTATAGACCGAAACTATCTGATCACTTACTTTATATCTCTACTTACGTAAGCAGATATCGTAGGTTAGTCCAGTCAAATTTAAGTTGAACAAAAAATTGCAAAGATGAACAACTTTTCGAATAACGTAAATTAGAATGTTTAAATTCAAATCTGTACACTATATATAAGCACTTCTCTTCAACTCCAAACACCTTTCAACCATCTTAAAGCAGTTGGAGACCGTAGACCATTAATCTTTCTTTTGAGTCTACATTAGTGTCCCCTAAATTCAGAGATTCAGCGTCAAACATCTTTTGATTCAGCTTCAAACCTTAACTTAGAATTTACTGAGGTCGTTCTCGAATAATCAATGTAACAAAACAAAATTTACAACATCATTATGACGTACGTCTTTCCAAAGTCTTGCTAAAGCGTTTAGACGTTTTTTGCTCAATTAGGTATTTTTTATAACTTTTATAGGTTTACACTTGACCGCCATCTCGCCTGATGATAAGCGACGATTCGGACTACGATAAAGCGTGTTTACCTAGAAGAAACCGATTCACTCTCGATTTTAAGACACCAAGATTATAATTATCGGAAAAACCCCACTCAGGCAACTCATTCCACAGACTAGACGTTCGTATCACAAACGTAGAGGCAAACCTTTTCGTCCATGTCTTTGAAACATCATTCATAGAATGAGTTGCCTGAATGGGTTTTCCGATAGTTATAATCTTAGTGTCTTCAAATTGATAGTGATTCGGTTTCTTCTAGGGAAACACGCTCCATCATAGACCGCATCGTCGCTTACCATCAGGCGAGATGGCGGTCCAGTGTAAGCCTATAAAATATAAAAAAAGCATTTTAAGATACTTATACGTGTAAGGAATTGTAATGTTATGCGAAAATCTTACTCGACCGTTTCTCGATTGATTTTAGAAATGTCACCCAAACCTCATAAATGCTCACCTCAATAAAATGATCGAGTGAATTTAATCTTGTTCATCAATCTTCATTAAACGGAATTCGAAATTGAAATTGTTACTCGTGTAACCACAGTTTTGTAAGGAGTGTAATTATGTTGTATTAATGTAAATTACTCAAATTTGTAATCGTATTTATAGATTTTAGAGAGGCTTTTGTGAAATGGTGATTAAGTTTAACTTTAAGCTTAGATATACAATATTGTGTAATGAATTCTGTGTATGTATTCTATATTATATGATTTTGAGTTTATTTAAAATGAGATTGGGCTGGACATCTGTCCCGAATGTCAGATGATCTTTGGGCTAAAACCACATCTCTGTGGAATCCGAACCGGAAACGACGGTGCGGCAGACCTAAAAACGTTGGCGGGACGACCTAGACCAATGGCAGCGAAACTGGTTTCACATTGCATTGGATAGAGACAAATGGAAAAAGAGTAGAGAGGTCTTTGCCCAACATTGGACTCATAATATTGCCCAACATTGGGACAAATCGGGCTCATAATAAATAAATAATATGACGCGATAACTTCTCCAATTGTGAATCAATTTGGATGTTTCATTTTTGTTTAGTAGATCATATATGTTAGAGGTAGTCTCATATAAAGTGTTACGGTTTTAAATATATCAACAAAAAACTAAAATTTGCTTGAATTTGTCTAGATTACACAGTGCTGGCTTCTAATGACATTTGGCCGAGTGTCTGAATTAAGTTTTAAAGTACCTGGTTGACCGAGCTTTGCTCGGTTTTTTTAAATGATATTAAGGCAGGTACGAATTACGAAGTGATGACTTACTTAGACCTACTAAAAGGCGCTAAGTAAAAGATTTGTGTCTTCAAATCGAGAGTGAATCGGTTTCTTCTAGGTAAACACGCTTCATCGTAGACCGCATCATCGTTTAACATCAGGCGAGATGGCGGTCAAGTGTAAACCTGTAAAAGTTAAAAAAAGATTTTCTCAAAAAAAGAACAAAAAAAAGGATTTCGAACTGGAGCCTGTTAACAGGGCGAAAAAAGACCCAAAAAGAAAAGTAACCACCAGGATTCGAAACTCCGACGAGCATATTCCGTCTGAGGCATTAAGACTCTCGAGAAAAAAAATAAAAAAAAGATAAGATACCATACAATTTGTTTTAAAACACCCATCAGCTCCCGAACTAGTCATAGACTGTGCATCGGGTGCCAATGAAAGTGACCGAAATAAATGCGAAATATTTAAACTAAATTTTTGATTAAATCCTGTAAAAAATATATAATTATGTACAGTAGAATAAAATACATTAAACTTTATAATATAGAACTCAACAAATATAAATGTATTACATCATAATATTTCAATATTATACAAATGCATATTCAAATCATATCACTTTTACTGAAATTTGAGTACGTTAAACCAAAATTAAAATTTGAATGCAAAAAAAAATATAACAACCGGGGCCTGATGACTCTTTATTTTGACGGCGATTTAGCATGTTCCGTCTACTGAACCTCTTTTGCGCAAATCTTTGTTTTTAGTACTTTTCCTTTGTGGACAAATATGGTTTAAAATCTCAAGCATTCAAATATTATATTCCTTATTTAGTTTTGTGTACAGAAGAGGGCGATGGTACTAATCACGCATTCACACAGAGCTCTGGAAACAACTACTCTTATTTTAGTTATGTATATGATAGTCTCAATTGAGGCCTGTGTTGGGTGTCTAAATGGCAACTGTAAAAGCACCTTCAGAATAGACGTTGTGCGCGCACTGAAAATATATACAGTACCTAATCACGCATTCACACAGAGCTCTATAAGTTTGTATAAGTAATTGAGGTTGTGTCTGTTCGAAGAGTTTTGAAAATATAGATGAGTTTTCTTATTCTGGGCTTTAATGTTTTCAACTGGGTGCTCCAGCTAAGCTTGTCACCTATATGTACCCCTAGATATTTAATGGACCCAACTCTCAAAAGCGCAGTGCAAGTACATTGCATCGGGCGTGGTCCTCGATTACAAGGATAGGTGGGAAGCTTCACGCCAACACTGGCACTACAACTCCCACGCTCCTTCATACTATAACACATGTACTTAGTTTTTTCGGCATTCAACGACAACAAGTTATCTTCCAGCCACTTTGTTACAATTGCAAGACTATCTTCTGTCAGATTGATTAGCTTTGCCAGGGTTTTCGTGAAGTAACAACACTGTATCATCAGCGAACATCAGCAAATCAAGTCCATTTAGTGACACGTTACATAGCCCATTAATGTAAATCAAGAAGAGCACTGGCTGTACTAGCGTACTTCCTTGTGGAACTCTGTACACCCTGCGCTGTCACTCTCATGCCCATCAACTTTTATTCGCTGAGTTCTACCTACCAAATATTCTGTGAACCAAGCCAAAGCCAACCCTCTAATTCCAATATTTTCTAACTTTGCCAAAAGAATTGGTATGGACACCGTGTCGAATGCCTTTTGCAAATCTAAGTATACACCAATACATTTGTTCCCAGAATCCAAGTAGCTTATGATTTTATTACATAAATTAAGCACGGCATCTTCTGTTGAAAGTCCTTCTCTAAACCCGTATTGATTGTCACTTAGCAAATTATTCTTTTCTAAATAAGATGTTAATCTTTTGACTAATTTTTCCAAAATTTTTTGGATGTAGAAAGAGTTGTTAGTTTTTTGACTAGATATCGGTCTATAGTTAGAAGGACTTTTATTGTCACCGGCTTTAAAGATAGGACATACTACAGCCTTTTAAAAAATAGTTGGGAAAACGCCCGTTTCAAAACTTAAATTACATATATAAGTTTATAGGTACAGCTAGTAAATGTATATTTTTTTACTATGTTTGGTGTTATTTTGTCCCAACCTGGGGCGCTATGTGTTTTTCCAGGCTCATAGTAAGACTTTTAACTTCAAATGGATCCGTAGAAAAACAACGACATTGATGAAAGTGGTGCATCAAGTGTTTTTATCATTTTGGCCAGTTCAGTTTCATTAGTCCTCATTTTAAACAAAGTTGCGTCCGCAAGTTGCTTACCCACTGAGGCGAAATAAGAGTTTACTTTATTCAGCGATTCTGTAGGACTACTACATATGCTGAGTAAATCACTTGGTGTAGTTTTAGTTTGCTTAATATTACAAATTTCTTTAATTGTATTCCAGGTTTCTTTTAAATTACCTTATTTATATTTAATTTATGACTGTAGTATTCTTTTTTTTTAAATTTTATTATAATTTTATTTGATGTACTTTTCTCCTTTATACAATTTACTCATCATTAGGTTTCACTTCTGTCATCATTTAGACTTCAAAGGCCATATGGTTTAAGTGGTATGTTTTCTTTCTTAAATTTTTTTTCCTGTGTATTTTCTAAGTTATCGTATTCTAATGACATTGTAGGAGTTTTTCATTGTATAAAAACGCGCATAAAATGATGTTTTTAAAAAATAAAACTAGATCGATTTATCGTCCCCCCTTGTATACATAATTTCATGAAAATCGTTTGAGCCGTTTGCGAGATTCAGATTCTATATATCCATATATATATATATATATATATATATACACTTACAAGAATTGCTCGTTTAAAGGTATAAGATTGAAGTCTGTTTTGATTTAGTAAAGAGAAATAATAATCCCAAAACAGGTTTTTTCAAAGCCAATACTTGGTATAAAATACGTAACATAACATTGAAGGGAAAATGTCACGTGAAACAGATATACTTAGGTATATAAACTCTCCATTTGTTAATGTACTCGTATATTATATAGGCAGTAATGTGAGTATATCAAAGACACATACTGTTTAGCCTACAGCGTTCTCGTTTTCCCGAAACAGGGGCCAAATTACATCCCCAAGGCACCCGACATTAATATTGTCTATAACATAAACCCATTATTCTGGCGCTACCTTTTAACAAAGGAGGGATTTGCCTTGTCTTTTTTAACGAAAATAATCTTGTGGGATGCGTTCACAGGATTACAATCATACAAACTATGGAATTTCACGTATGTTTCAAGAAGTTTTCGTAAGGTTATAGAAAAAATGTCGCAGATTCCTCTCAAACCACTATCTTTTAAGTGCATTTTTGCATAATATGCACCTAAACATAATAAACCTTCATAAATCCTATGCAAACGCAGTCACAGGCAGTGTAGTTATACTTATATAATTAATGTTAACGTTTGGATGTTTGTTGCTCAATCACGTCGAAATTACTGAACGAATTGGTTTGAAAATTGGATAGCTATTAGATTATAGTCTGAAATAACATAGGCTACTTTTTTAACACGGCAAAATAACGCGGATAAAACCACAGAGCGCGGCTAGTGTCGTAATAAAATGCGAGCGACGTGAACACCCCCTATTCCGATGTTGATAGCTACGGATCAAAGGCGCCTAATTTGTGTTTGAAGGAAAGAACCTTGTTAAATCAAAGACTTTGTTTCCACGGATTTTTTCGGTATATTTTATCGCTACGATGTCATGTAAATATGGCAGAATTTGCACAACAGTGTAGCTATTGCAAAAATGCTCATTGCATAATTGTTAGGTTTTTAAACGGGCAAAAGGTCATTTATAAATAATAACTAACGACTAAAAATAACTATTTAAACTTAAAACACATTGAAATTACATACTCACATTAAGATGAAAACTTACAGTTAACCAAGATGAATCTAAATAAAACTGTCAACGATGCGACGGTTGTCAATTGCACCGAAGGTGGCGCAAATGTTTTTATGAATTTATTTTCTTAAAACAAATTACTCAATATTTTTTTTGTGTTTTCCGTATTAGTGTTACAACTTTAGATAGAGAATAAGTAATTGAATCAGGTTTTCCGCACGGTTCCTTTATACCAATCGTAAGCAGATGACGTGCATACTTGCTATAGCAACAGAGTGATGTGTCGCGATAAAAGTATGATACTATTATGACACAACCACAAGAGCGATCAGACCCATGCTTCGGTGTAAAACGTTTGCGTAAGCGTTTCAACTCTATACGTAGTATATGTAAACTCTATGGTTATAACACTATGTTTTTAAAGTACTGCAGTGGTAGGATTATTTGAAGAATCCGCATAGGTCAGTTTCACCTTAGTTATTCTATCATCAAACAGTAATGTATTGTTCACTGTATTCCAGTTTGAAGGCAGTTTGTTCTTGAAATTACACTGTATATCTAGAAGAAGAAATAGACGATATAAGTAAAGCCGAGGATCGGGCTGAGTGGCGTGTTATTGGAAAGGTAGTAGTAGGCAGGTAGTTAATTTGACTCTTTTTGTTCAAATACATAACTTCACAAAGCGTATGCATTTATGTTGATGTTTCCAGCAACGTTTCTGGAAAGTCAGTTTAAAAAAACATAAAATATGTTCTGTTTAGACCAAAAATAATAATGTAATAAATTTGTTTAAAAAAAAACAAATACCAACTTTAGTTTAAGTAAAATTGAAATCAGACACTTTACTAAATTTCACATTTTTTTAAACCAACTTATAATAAATACACTGTTACAATGAGACAAGGAGGTTTCGGTGTAAATGGAAGTACCATCGATGTATACAAATGTATTTTTTTGTTGAATTTTCAAACCCCGAACTGATTTGATAATATATATATTCGACTATCTGTTAAGTACAACATATGAAACGAAAACAGCATCATCAAAATTGATTTCAATTGGCGAAAAAACATTGCGCCGACTTGAGATACTCCGCCTTTTAGAAGTCTATTAAAACGTTACGCAACAAATCAAAACATTATACTACCACTCTTGCTTGAATTCCTACACATTATTTCTCTATGCCATAGCTCAAAACTCCACGAAAGGCCACCTTGATCCCAGGGCAATAACGCAAATTGTGCGTGGCGTTATTGCAGGTTTTATTCGGGCCAATATTTGAGGCCATAAAAAGGTAGTTCGGCATCAATCGTACGAATATAACGCTGGCCATGGGACGTACTATAAAAATATTAACAGTAGGAGAAGTTTATAATAAGAAATACGCGGGCGAAACCGCGGGGTGGGCGGGAAAACTGTAGCGACAGTTGTGTGAATAATTTAGGTTACTACGTATTTTCATGTGTTTTTGCATATTCATGCTAATGAACCCTAATTTTTGCATACCTTTGGGTAAGACTGTTGAGTCTACAATCAAGCAAAACAAGTTTTTAAGTACACAGCTTAATAGACTACAGGCCCATGAACAAAATGTATGGGTCATATGATACACCAGGATACCTATGTAAGATGATAGAAGGGTATAAAGTAAAAAGATTCAGCACTATACCGTCACTTGTAAGCTGTCCATCTGAGTGCAGTTGAAGATGAGTGGTTGCAACCTTCGATCATTTCTCCTTGTCGCACAATTTTTGTACGGCATTGCGAAATAATGGATTAGAAGAGGTATTGAAACTGTATGGAAACAATGCCAAACATAATCAAATAACCAAATTTACTCTGTAAATCGTCGGCAAATCATGAATATTTCCGACAAACTAATAACTAAAATTATAAAATTTATAATTTGTATAGTTTCAATACCTCTTTTAATCTATTATTCCGAAACGCCGTACAAAAATGATGCGACAAGGAGAAACGATCGTGGCTTAGAACCCTCCTCTTCATTTGCACTCAGTTGTTGGACAGCTTACAAGTGACGGAATAGTGCTGAATCTTATTACTTTATACCATTCTATATTCCTACATAGGTCTCCTGGTGTATCATTTGACCCATAAATTTTGTTCACGGGCCTACAGTAAGAATCTGATTCTATTTGACTATAGTCGGGCGGATCTGTCACCTAACTCTACTGCTTTCTGCTTTCGCCAATGGAATCAGACAACTACATCTGCTTTCCGTATGCAGCGGAACTGAACACATATGTAGTTTTTGTATCTTTTCTTTATTAAAACATGTTTTACAAAGTGCTTTATATTATCTATTTCTTATTTTCAAACTAAGAAATAATAAGCCGCTGGATCTTTAGGAGGAAGCTGCTATTGGATAAAATCAATGATCCCGCAGAACAGCTCCTCTAACAACTTACTAAATCGGCTATGGCTTTGCTATTGATTTGAGAGAGTATTGTCAAAGCTAAGACATTTTTAGTTAGGCGGTAGACCCCCCAGATGTAGTTGTCTGCTTTCATCGGCGAAAGCAAGAGAGCTAAGCGGACTAGACATGCGGAATGTTTCATTCAGCTACCTATCGTAACCGTGGAACGTGTCTTACTGTATTTTTTATTCTATCACCATCACGCACGGGTCGTTAGGCAATCGGCTCAGGTAACGCCAAAGTTATTATTGTTATTGCTGATATTACCCTAATCTATAGGGATCGGGAAGTACACGGAGTACACGGAATACCGTAAAAGATGGATTCATTTTATGACGGCTGTTCACACCACGATAGAGAGAACACAGTAACGTCGTGTGAAAACGAGCAAAATAACAATACCTACCTATTTATTTTAAACTAAAAACTAGATATCCGAATTGAATTCGTAAAAATATTTGCTGCAGTAAATACAAACGGATACATTATTTGCACAAATACTTTGTTTTAGTACATTTCTCTAAAAGACCTTAATCGATTTCTATGTATTTTATTGGGGGCCTTTGAAGTTTTGGTTACTACAAAAAATAATGAAAAAAACAACCAGTTCTCCTTTTTTTGAAGTTGATTATTAATGAAACACAATAAGCGGGTATTATGATTGTGTATTTTTTTTAATAATTCTGACTGACGTTATGAAAAAGACTGATGGTAAGCAATATGTCTGTTTAGAAAGGTTTACACATATCTATTTGAAGATGAAAATACCAAATCACAGTCCAGCACTATACCGCTTTAGTAACCCAAAGTTACTGGGATGATTGGAGTGATGGTGTTTTCAATTTTAAATTGACTATTTTACAATATTTTGGTTTGTTCGACTTTACAGTTCCTATATTTGAAGTCAGAATATGAGTGAATAATTGACACAATTAGCTGGTCAATTTTAATCTGTAGATATCATTGAGTACAGGGTTTTGTTGGGTTAATATGTGGGTCAAGGTAAAGAATGTTTAGCAAGATGGATCGGTATTGTTTAATAGTTTCGTTAATGAAATGGGCACACGAGGGCACAACGGACAAGGGTAAGTCCTTGTATGCGAGTATGTACTTTATTGACACAGATATTGTATTGAAGTTGGGCAAAATTCAAATGAGATTCTGTGTTTTTAACCCCCGACCAAAAAAGGGGTGTTATAAGTTTGACGTCGATGTCTGTCTGTCTGTCTGTGTGTGTGTCTGTCTGTGGCACCGTAGAGCTCAAACGGATGGGCCGATTTCGATGCGGTTTTTTTTTATTTAAAGTTTAATATTTGTGCGGATATTCTTAGCTATGTTTGGTTAATATCGATTTAAAATGGCCGCCTCCACAAAATGGCGGGCAATATATTTCTTCACAACCTACCTCAATATGGGTATCAAATGAAAGGGATTGACTAGTAGAATACTATACATTAAATCAAATTTCAAATCCAAGATGGCCGCCACCACAAATTGCCGAATTGTATTATTTTTTTCACTACAACTTCAATATGGGTATCAAATAAAAGGGCTTGACTAGTAGAGTACTTTGCATTATGACAAATTTAAATTCAAGATGGCCGCTACCACAAAATGGCGAAATACATTTATTTTTTCACAACTCCCTTAATATGGGTATCAAATGAAAGGGCTTGACTAGTAGAACGTTAAACAGATAATCCGAGATCCGAAGTAGTCGGGGGTTAATCAAAATTTTTAATTTTGTTCTTGTAAAGTGGTTCAAGAGATGACCAAAACAAGGACATTGTTTTATACCTGTTCGATAGCTATTGAAATAAGTGTGCAATGTTAGGAACAATGGACTAATAATTTAGCATTCAATGTGTGTAATATTTTATTTTAGCAGCTTATTCTTATACATTAAACTTATACTTAGCTATTTATTTAATGTTATAGAGATATACATAAATATGTCGTATGCTGTTAGCAGTACAAAAGTACTGCTAACAGCCCAATTCCAAATACCAATTCGTACATTCAGAATGTTATTCATATCACTTTTACATTAAGCGTAAATGATCCAAAATCGTAAAAAATGTTTAAACAAATTTTCAAATCTGTAACAAAAATTAAGATAATGACTTCTTCATCAATCAAATGAATCCTTCTGGACCACAATGTTGAATTTGCAAAATTCTTGATGAATTTATGACGTTGAATTCGCAAATGTAATTTACATAAATAAGATTGAGTGTATACATATTTTTAACAAAGCGATGAGATCAATGTCTTAAAAAGTCATAGGCACCTAAGTATTTTTTTTAACGACGTGACGCACTACCTCGAAAGATTATTGGAACATATCGGTTTCCTCATAAAGTAGTCATTCTTTCACCGTTAAAATCAGTGGTGTTGACAAACTTCTACATATTCACTTTAAAAAATACTCAGATACAAGATTCGACCCTACAAACTCATATTTGTGAACCACACGTCCTGTCCTCTAAGCCATCACGGTTTTGCAGCTAAACCCCCACGGTACTATGTAAGAAACTAATTTAATCACAAAATTTAATCTCAATAATATAAATGACAAGCATATATTCACACATCCCCAGAGAATAAGTTAATTCAACTTCCAAAGTTCAACTTACAACAGAAACGAAATTACTAAATCTATGTAACATACTTACCCCAGCTGTCGATATTGGATACTCCTAACCCGGAACAGATCGCCATCCACATGTTTTCATGGCTCTTTTCATTCCTCCCATACCGTTTGTGCATACTAAAGTTGAAAAGTTACCCAGTCGTGCTCGTAAATACGTTACGTTCTACGGTCGGCCTTCCTTGATTGAAAGCTGACGTTTTAAAGTTAACGGCACGGGTTTCGACTCCATGCTACGACATGATTAATGATTCTGCTTAAGAGGAAACGGTTTCCTGCTTAGATGTAATTCGCAACTGCAAATATTTAAATAAAAGTGGTCAAGTGCAAGTCGGACTCGTCCATGAAGGCTTCCGTAGCAGCAAGTAACATAATATAAAAGTTCTTGTAGTTCGTTGTTAGTTTAATCAGTGTTTTATCATAAGTGAACTTTTTTTTTGACCGCCATCTCGCCTGATGTTAAACGATGATGCGGTCTACGATGGAGCGTGTTTACCTAGAAGAAACCGATTCACTTTCTTAATAGTGAACTTATGACGTTTTAAAATAAAAAGACTTACCTACTATATCTCATTCCAACCAATTTTCGTTGAAAGTTTACATTGTAATCATATTTTTTTTTTTAGTTTTGTCATTCTCTTATTTTAGAAGTTAAATTGGTGGACACACATTTTACCACTTTAGAAGGACCTCTCGCGCAAACTATTCAGTTTAGAAAAAAATATGTTAACAACCTCAATATCATTTTTGAAGACATATCCATAGATAGACCCCACATGTATGGTTTTGATGGAAAAAAAAATTAGTTTCAGTTCTAAGTATGGGGCACCCCCAAAATTTATTGTTTTTTGTATGTAATTTTATTGTATGAAAATCTTAATGCAGTTCATAGAATACAACTAGTTACCAACCCAACAAACAAATACGTCGTATAAGTCTTGACTTGTACGACCTAAAGTTGGATAGCAGTCTTACAATGGTAATGAGATGACTACCAGGTCCTATAGATGTATTTAATGCAACTAATTAGTCGTGCGACGAATATGTCATAGTAAACTGGAATTAGCAACGTTGGGGAGACTAAACGATACGACGTTATATAACAGTCTTAGCTAAAACGTTTGTACGACAACGCAATAGTCATACCAACGTTATAGTCCAATAAACGTTTTGAGCACACCAAATTATGTTTTTGGAAAACCTTTATACGACATTTATACAACGTGGATGTTATATAGACGTTTTCATAGTGCCGTTTATATAACAATCAGTACCTTGTTTTACAGCGGTCAATTAAATACTCTTAAATGACTGGGTTGTTTATTGACGACTCAAATATAACCTTTATATTACATGATGTCCGTTTAAAGTCCTGTCCTGACTTTAATCAAACTTGCAGTCGCATTTAAGTCAGGTTTTGACTTTATAATGATTAGACGGCCATATTTACTAAAATTTGATGAATTTTTCCTGTCATGGCGACCATCATCATCATCATCAGGTCGTACAGAGGTAAGTTTGCGACAAAAGTAACAGTCAGACATTTTTAGAAAAAAATTAACCTATTTTGTTAATGAAAATATGATTATAACACAAAATTACGAGGGGCATGAAAATCTGAATAGTATTCACATAGGTATATTATCATAAAACTTCAGTTCCCAGTTAAACTAAATAGCATGAGAGACAGATAAAGTAAGCAAGATATGAAAATTTAATAACACTCACCTTAGTATTTCCTTGTAGTATGTTTTTATTTTACACTAAAATAAATCTTCGAACCACAAACACGTTGCGACGAACATTAATATGAATAAGTCGTACAGGTGTTGTTACTTGACTCAAACAAAACGTTTTAGTCATTCAATAACACCTGTACGGCTACAATACAACAAACGAGTCGTTGTAAAGTTAGGATGCGACTACTGCGCGACGAAAGTGGTTATCACATAACATTTGTACGACTGTTGAATGACGTTAACGAAGTTGGCTCGAGCTTTCTGTATGACCATTATATGACCATTTAGGTCGTATAACTGGGCCCATTTTCGCGTTTAGTAAACGTTATTATAACGTTAGAATGACTTTATTACAGCGATATATGGTATTCAGATAACGTTTACTTAACCTTTATACGACGTTAAATTGTTACTTGGGAAGTCATAGTTCTTATAGTTTCGGAGAAAAGTGGCTGTGCATACGGACGGACAGACACTACGAATCTATAAAGGTGCCGAATTTTGCCATTTAGCTACGGAACCCTAAAAACATACTAGACAACACTTGATAGAGGTAGATGTTAGACTCGCTCATACAGGCATGAGCACACACAACCACGCACTGAAACCGCAGTCTAATTTAATCATTCAGTAGTTTGACGAAGACTTCTAGACTGGGAATCGTGCGGGGTGAGTCGAGGGAAGCCCGCTCATTTTGTAGAGTAATCGTTTGAATTAACAAAGACTTCAAAGTCTTGATCATCGCCGCAAAATCGCTAGCTTATCGGTTATTTATCGGATACACTTTGGAGAGTGTAAAACTGATCTGCATGATCTTATACCACTTTGTCCTTTGTTCTATCCGACTGCTCGTTCCACAAAAAGGCGACATCGTTTCATGGTTGATGTTCCAAAACGAAAAAGACGCGAACGAAGAGATTTGACTCCACGTTTGTGATAAGAACGTCTAGGTTGTGGAATGCGTTGCCTGAGTGGGTTTTCCCCGATGGTTACAATCTTGGTGTCTTCAAATCGGGAGTGAATCGGTTTTTTCTAGGTAAGCACGCTCCATCGTAGATCTCATCATCGCTTAACATCAGGCGAGATAGTGGTCAAGTGCGAACCTATTATAGTTAAAAAAAAACACATTTTTCGTATCAATGTGAGTAAAAGTTTGTTTATTACGTAACCCTATTAGAATAAACTGCTATACGTCTGGCTTCCCAAATATACCTCAACTCAAAGCTCGTCAGCACTAAGTGCGTCGTTAAAACTTGCTACTTGATTTAAAAGCCGATGATTTATGCCCTTAATTAATAACTTTCTTTCATTTCTGCCTGAGAAACTCTGATAAGACGTAGGCTGTAATTTAAATAATTTATAAGTGGTTTGTTGCATACCAAAATAAATATTTACTAAAAAGAAATAAAATACCTATTTAACTGGTTATTAAAATACATAACAGATAAACATCACAAAAATAATGTAAAAGTAACTTGATACCTACGTTGTTATCTTCAAGATTAAAATTGTCATCCAATTATTTGTTTTTTAATCTTTACTGAATTATGAGGTTTTGTCTGTATAGACAATTCCATCCCGTAAAATCAATTACATATTTTTAAATTGACAATAATAAAAAACCTTAGTTGACACCCAACTAGCTCTTTTAAACATGTCCCACAAGGAAACTTAATTAACGGACTTCAGGTTTTGAATTAGGTAAAAAAGAGATCATCCCATCCATCATACCGTCATTCTCCCACTAACGATCCTCAAAATGCGACACAAAATGTTCTGTATTACACGAGTATCTAATTTATTTTGCCCTAAAATTTAATTTCGTAAAGTTGACTGTGAGCTATTCAAATTGATTTCGGATTAGCGTGGTAGATTAGGGCCTTGACTTTCTTTTTATAAGAAAAAGTTAAAAAGCTCGGAGTTAAAGCAGTGGAAAAACAACGTAGGCAGTATGAACTTCATATTTATTCAAAAAAATTACTATTCTAATTAACCTGGCTCATGTATGGAAAATGGCGATTAGTGTCAAATTTTAAATATTTGATTCGAACAGTTTTCATTGTATTTTTTAAATTGTAATATCATAAAATTTCCCTTTAACTTCAAAATACTCGTAATTAAAGGTTAAAAAAACGAGAAACATATATATAACATATATGTAAGTTAAATAATGTTTATAAAGTTTCAAATAGATTCGTTGTTTAAAATAAATATTCGGTGAAAGTTGCGATCAAAGTTTCAAATAGATTCATTTTTTAAAGCGGTGAAAGTTGCGATCAAAGATTCCGTAACATAGATACATACTCGTATATACCAAGTTATTAAAAAACGTGTTAAAAAAGCTCTTATTGCAACCAGCGTTTTATCACTAACTTTATAACAGCACTCCACGATTCCATCTACGTAGATAATACCTACCTAACTTTAGAGCTAAGTTTAACTAACTTTGGATAAGGATAACGCTTAAGTTATGTGGACAGTCGTTAGGATAGCATAGCTTAATAGCTTAAATTGCGTTTTGGTGACCACAATGTAGATGTGGATCGAAGCGAGTTCATTAATTGAAGTAGTAAAACGACTAAGAGACTTTATGGCATCATAACTACGACGGAACGTAACGTAACAAAAAAAAAAGTCAGAGTTTAAGAAGACAGCTCGAATAGGGTATCGGGCTGGGTAAAAAAAAATTGTTGTCTGTGAAGTCGGTTGGTTTACGGACGATAGTTTAACGTGACAACGTCATAACAAAACATTGATAGATGCGGCGCAAGCGTACAATGAGCGTTACGGGACATAACGGGACACTTTTTCGTGTATTCATCGATTTGTTAGACGTTGTCACGTCAAAAATACACACTATTATAATTAGTCAAGATCAGGGAAAAATATAGAACACGTGTTATTGTTTTTTTTTTCATAATATAAAAAGTCGACAGAGATATAGAACATCAAACTTCGAGAGCGGTCGCGACGTCACTCGTGGGTAAAAATCGTACCCACGAGTGACGTCACGCGAAACTTCGAAGCACTGTCTCCCCCAACACTTTACAACCGAAAGCACTGGTAGCATCTTTCTTACCTTGTCGCTCTTGTGGAAGTGTCATACTTTTGTCGCGGCCCATCACTCTGTTGCCATAGAACCCAAACAGATTGACACAAAGAACCGTGCGGAAAATATAACTCTATACGTAGTATATGTAAATTCTTTGGGTAATCTGGACTCCGATTTGAGTGATCGTGCCCCTACCGACTAATACCCCC
This sequence comes from Ectropis grisescens, assembly GCA_017562165.1. Classification (NCBI taxonomy): domain Eukaryota; kingdom Metazoa; phylum Arthropoda; class Insecta; order Lepidoptera; family Geometridae; genus Ectropis; species Ectropis grisescens. The sequence goes on along the minus strand of CM029787.1, from coordinate 21,986,844 downwards.
ACAGTTTTCTTCTAGCCGTGGCTTTGTAGCAGTCGCAAGACGCTTTCACACTCAACGGCAATAACTATGTAAGTATGTATGTACCTAATCTTTGTATACTACGTTTTATTTTTATAAGATACTCGAACGACTTACGGTGATGAGTACTGTGTATTGATAATTAGTGATTTTAGATTATGTTTAATTAGTTGCATAACATCTTTTTTTTAAAGAAGACGATCAGGACATGTGCCTGATAGTAAGCAACATGCCTGACACATAACAGCACGTTATTTTGTCTTTAGATTATGGCATACCTCATCTTCGTTTCTTTAATTATATCGATGGCCGATACGGAACCCCAGGTTCAAATCTCACACGCACCACGTTTCGAAGTCAAGTGCGTAATGCCGAACTTAAACTATATACTTATTAAACAGTGAAGGAAAACATCGCGGGACACCGACATGTTCCTAAAATCCTTTGAGGTTATGTAAAAATGTGTCATCCACCAACTTTCACTTCGGTAGCGTGGTGGATTGTGACCTTGACTCGCTCCTTGCGAGAGAAAACCCCGAGTCTCAACCGTGGGAACATTTACTGGGCTATGCACGTTGAGTAAAATCATATTTAAAATTCGTCGCTATCGCCATGTTGTGACATCCGGTTTACAGCTCGTCGGCGCGCGCTGAATCGTCAGAAATGCATTAACGACGTTCATGTGGAGTAATATTCACTAACGATGTTACATGTCTGCACAATATGAGTATAAAATAAAACATTTTCAAACCTTAATCTATGTTTTAAAGGAAAATAGATAAAATTAAGACATTTTATATTATACCTATCACACTAGCTGTGCCCCGCGGCTTTACCCGTGTAATTCCCGTTCACGTTGTCTTTCTGGATAATAATAGGTATTTAGTAGACTATGTACGTTACGACGTGATTGAACAACAAACATCCAAATATCCAAACATCTTAACATTGAAATTTATAATATTAGTAAGATGGGATTACGAGTAAAAATATTGTTCACAAATATTTTTTCTCTGTCTGGGTGCTTCTACAATATATAGTATATTCTACAAGTATAAAAGTACTAGATGTCCGCCCCGGGTTCGCCCGTGGTACATTATATAGCACTCATCGGGATCCCGTACATATCCAACGGGAAAAGAATGACTGAAATCGGTTCAGTCATTTCTGATGATATCGCTTTATAAAAAACCTCTTCAGCTACCTGCTACGCCACCTGTCGGAAATTGGTCGTACCAATTCAGATTTAAACCAAAGATTCACATAAATATCCTACATAGGTACATTCTGCTACTCCACTGCTAAATAAATATTTCGCAAAATTAGTTAAATTTAGGCATTGATGCTATACTAAACAACTATTAATAGTTAAGTACAGGATATTTACCATGGTTTTACTTTTGAGTCAACTCCTGTAATTCGTCAGTTTACCCATGAACACGGTGTGTGAAAGGAATATCTCGGATTATTTCTTTAAAACGTGAAAAACACATTACCAAACAATCTTAGTGGTATTTTCATTGCAATCAACTATTGTTTCTAACTATTCTTCCCGAGATCCTAGCGTTCAAACAAACAAACTCTTCAGCTTTATAATATTAGTACCTATAGATTACGAGTATGTCAGTTATCTTCCTATTATGTATAAGCTTTGCTTAGATTGAGACTAGATGTTTTTTTTGAGAAAAAGTGTCAATCAATCACACTAACACTTGAAAGACGAAGGTTAGTGTGTTCGTAAGTGTATACATACATATTATGTTGTACTTACATTTCCCAATGCTGCTTTTTATCCTGTAAAAGTTTGTGGTTGTCATGGGTAAAGAAATGTTTAATTGTATTTAGCGTATAAATTAAGCTGCAGATAATTATTAAATCTATATTGATATTAGATTCAGAGGTCTCGCCGTGTAAATCACGAATAACCACATCTAATATACCATCTAAAACTAATATTTTAAATGCGATAGTTTGTTAGAATGTAAGTTTGTTACTTTATCACGCAAAAACTACCGAAAGAATTTGAATTAAATTTTGTACATGGATAGAATCTGGAGTAATACAAGAGTTATTTTAACTTAGCTTTCTTATGCATGTTGCACGATATCGCCGCCATTTGTGATTCGATTTTGATGCCTTTGTTTTGTTTGGTAGATGATAGCTTTGAAGTGGCCCGATAGTCAACCGAGTACTCGGCCGAGTACCTCGGTTCGATCAAATTCCCATTTCGCGCGCGTTATTCGTCTAAAATTTGTTTGGACTAGTGAAAGATTTGTCAAATGATAAGAGCCCTGAACGTTTTGTGTCATTATACTACTATAATTAACAATAGTTCTACTATATGAAACGTTGTCATACAAAAATTTGACAATCGTTAGTTGTCACAGTGAAAAATAGGCCAACCGTTGGTTGACAAGTGATAATCGGCCAATAAATTTTCGGCTAAAAGGCAGGATCCTCTTATTTATTATTTTCATATTGTCAAAGATTTCCTAAATTAGTAAAACATACTTTTTGATTCCCACTGTTGTTTTAATTATTTCTACTTAAATATATTGCTTTTCTTATACCGAGTATACTCGGGATTCAAACCGACTTATTCGGCCGAGTACGAGTATCAAAATACCCGCCGAGTACGCCGAGTACCGAGTATCAACCGAGTACTCGGCCCATCTCTAATTATTACCCTAAAAAAACGAGATCGTGGACGCGGATGAAACCGCGGGGCGCTGTTAGTTAATTTGTATTGTAATTAATGTTAGAGAGTCATGAAATTGAAGACATAGGACGCGGGGAAAGCGTCACTTCGAGTGATTTTGTTGACGTTTAATGTTTCTCTACGCCAAAAGTGTTACAATTGTTCCTACAACAACATATCCAGCGTAACTGACAGTTAGACGTGTGGTACGTGTTAGTTTTAATTACAAACAACTTTGTCATGTTTGTTTACGTCAAATGTATGACACTGACATCCATGACAGTTCCGTAATTGTTTACTGGATGAACAATTATTTATTAGTTGCTGTATATATTGCATGCCTCTCGTATAGCCCAGTTTGTATGGATCAACTTTTAAAATGTTTTGTTTTATCTGACTTTACCGACAAACAGCAAGAAAGATTTTTGTATTTATAGGTTTTGCCTGCGATTTGGTCGAACTACGAACATAACTGAATAACACGTAACTACTGAAAGTACTGAATATGTAAATGTAATAACTGAATAACTTTTAGTATGGAAAATAACGTGGTTATTACACATTTTAAAATAAATACATGGGTAACTCACGTTTAAAATAGTCAGTCCAGTCGGACTCAAGTTTCAGTCGCGTCCGGCGACCTTTTACAAGGAGAGTGCGTCAGCGTGACTGCAGTTCGTTAAGCACTGGACTTGAGTCGAACTGGACTGACTATATCAAGCGTGAGCTACTCGTGTATTTATTTAAAACATAAATTACTCTCGTTGGTTGTGCCTTTGATGAACAGCACATTCAATCTTACATTATCATACAGCCAGCTCGATCGCACTGCTGTGTATAGAGTTCTCTATTTCTTTGCCGTTTGCCTTGGTCTTTTGCTAATCGAGTCCAGGTTTGACTGGCGATAGTTCTAATACCATCAATTCATCTTGCTGGTGGATGTCGGACGCTCCGTTTAACTTTCTTCGGCCACAATAGCGAATTATTGATTGTGTTTTTTTATAACTTACAATGTGCAATGGATATTGCAATGTGCGATTTCATCGCTACAGGTGGTACTCTTACCGTAAGATGCAGAGAGATACGTCAATAGGACAATGGAGAGTAAAAACCAAGATTGGTAAGGAGTATATTTTACTTTGGTATCTACATTAGTATCTTAAAGAAAATAGATTATAGTTTTTACTGGTTAGTACAATATAGTATTTATTTTAAAATAAAGAGTGACGAAACAAGCAGGACATGTGCCTGATGGTAAGCAACATGCCTGCCACATACTAGTACAGTGCCACGCAGCTATTGAACCATGTAAAGTCCAAACCATTACCTAGCACTGCACTGCGTTCATCACCCAGAGATCTAAGATGTTATATCTCTAAGCCCTGTACTTTCTCTGGAAACATTGCTCATCAAACCGGAACACAGTAGTGTTTTTACATTACTGCTTGGCAATAACATAACAGTAGCATAACAGGCAGACTCTGCCAAGAGTCCTATCACAACAGAATATATATGCTATATGATCTATATACATCATAACAAACTATTATATTCAGTTTCGAATCGTTCACATAAATCCAGTTGTGATTTCGACTATTGTTACAAATCAATCGAGAAATTAAATCTAGCTGAAATTTTGGATGTAAACACGAATTAACTTAACGGACTCCCCAAAAGATATACATATTATATTCTTAAATAATAATTTAATACAGAACAGTCAAAGTCGCGGGCAGATACTCATAACATAACCAAACTTTAACAAAGCACCACAAACTTCTAACTTACGAAGAAACACAGAACATCTTGTAAAATACAAAACAACTAACTTCTAAAAAGCGCCCTAGTTAAGGGGTGGAGTTAAAAAATCATGTTACATTATTAACAGGGCTTACTCCGCGCCTGTTGATGGCTCGTTAAATATTTAACTGCGTGAATGTTTTATGATCGGCGGAGTAAGTTGCTGACGTCAGCGGTGGGTGAAGAAAAGGCCCTTATCTTGTTAAGAAGTTTTAAAATGTAACCTCGAATCGAATCGACTTTGATGGTTTAGGGCTGAAAAAATTAAATCTATGTGTTAAGGCCGTACCCCGAGCCAATGATCTTGAGTATTTTTTACCTCATCGCACACTTCAAAAAAGAGCAAGAGAGAAACAGTAGGATTTGTCGCTTAAATTTTAGAATAAACTCTTTATAAAATCAGATGTAAATCTTTTGAAAAAAAATCTTCCAAAACGTTTGCAATGGTTCGTAATTGCCTATACGTTGGTTAAATAATGGCGGTTTTCCACTGATGCATGATAATTACAATTATTTATATTTTTATGGTTTCGTTTTGAGGAGCTGCTTTAAAGAATAAATTCAGTAACAAAAAAAACTGTCATTTTGAAGCCAAGAAATTGTAAAAATTTAAAGTATTTTATATCAATTGATACCTATTTGTTTTGGCTAATGAGTAGATAGCTCTTAAAACTGGACAAAACTCGTTTTGCTGAGAGACGCACCTTAATTTGAGATTACCACCTTAAATTTAACTAGTTATGGACCTAAAAGATACAGTTGGTAATTAATTAGGCGTTTTTCACGTGCAAATTGACTTGTCAAAGATAGTCAAATCAAATCAAATCAAATCAATTTATTCAGCTTGTGGTCCTGGGTTACAAGGGTGGTACTTAAAATACATGACAGTTCTCCAGGTCCCGCAATTAGCATGCAAGCAGGTAAACAGAGAATGTAACAAAACTAGATTCATATACAGAAGATAAATAGTGATTATTAAATTAAATAAAATGAAGTTTTTTGAGGCACTAAACTTTCAAGCCATTACAACAAAGAATGTCAAATTTTTGAAAACATTTTTTTTTCTTCTAAGATTTGTTAAAATATTATTAAAAAAATACAATGTCAGTAGGTTTACAATTAAAGTCATAATAGTTCATTTCAGAAGTACAATAACTAAATAAATCAAATAAAACAATGTCAATGAAATAAACCAGTGTCAAATCAAAATAAAACTAGGTACAATGTTTGCAAGTCAATCAAAATGTGTCAAAATAGAAAAATACTCGTACACATACCCAATAACTTTTGGTTGCTAAGTCTTTATAGACAACAAAAACAAAATGCAAGGTGCGCCTCAAATAATTATGGTAATAAGTTAATTTGCACTAGTCACTTTTATTCCTCTCCTTCAGAAAATCATTCAGGGAATAGTATGCTTTCGATATCAAATATTCATTGAGTTTACGTATATATCAATAGATAGTTCAAAATTTTGCCAAGTATAGCACCAGTGTTGTTTTTGTTAAATTTATCTAACAAAATAAAACATTGGCACCACTTTTGGTGAAATTGGGGACTGCCTTTGACAGGTTTTTTTGCATCTTGATAACGCCCCATTAAATGAAGTGTTTTAAAGAAATAAAAACTTTTTGGCGGAATTCTACTAAGAGTTATTATAAACGCAAAAGCTTGTGAGTATGTATGGACCTACGTTTGTTTGTCTTTCACGAAAAATACTACTGAAAGGGAATGGATGAAATTCAGTAGATAGATAGACAATGGTCTGGAATAACACAGACTATTTTTATCCCGGGAAAATAACGGAATTATGAATTTCGAATACAGATACATAATAGTCCGGAATTATACATAAACTACTTTTTGTCCAGAAAAAAAATGACGGACCCGTTAACAAAGTCAAAGTTCTTTATTGATAAATGTACAATTTAAACGTCAATTTAAACTACGCGGTTGAAACTGCGAGACACTGCTAGTTGATTAATAATAAAACAAATTTTGTACCAAACACCAACTTTGAACTGTAGCTATTGATGTGAAAACTTTTAAAATATTGCTTTTGGAACTTCGTTCACTTGTGAGCAACGTTGTTAAAGTTAGTTTAGTTAATTATTTTGTTTCGTAACTTAATTTAGGGTTAACATTCAGAAGTGATCGTTATTTAGATAAAATATTGTATAACTTTATTATCAGTTTAGCCTGCTATCGCGTATTGTTGAGGATAGGCCTATCTTTGTGTATGCTAGTTGTGTTAACTGCGGAAACCTATGACTTTTCAAAACTGATTAAAATAAGCAGACAACTAAATGATCCCACTGCTGGGACTCGCCACCTTCTCTCGCAAGGAGAGAGTCAAGGCCATAATCCAACATGCAGGCTCGACCAGACTAGGCTAGACAGCCTAGTCTGGTCTGGTTTGGTATGGTCTGGTCTGATCAGGTCTGGCCTGACCTGGCCTGCCCCTATCCTCTTTTTCCACTTGCTCCATCCTGAGCGACTACATCATTGATTTAGAAGACTAGAAGACTATATCGCCATCACTTAGATATTATAGCAACGTTATCTGCAATTTGGCTTCCGCTGTGTGACAGTGAGGTGATCTTGGCTCAAACATCATCCGACATGTAGGATACGTGACCAGTTACACTTATTAAATATAATCTGAAATAATACTTACACTTTATAAAACCTTTGGTTTCACAAAATCCATAAAAGTCAGTGTTAAATTTGTTCCATACTCTTCCAAATCGAATCGGCCTTCGAAAAAACGTTAACAATTTGAAGTGCAAATTGCCCCTCCTCCCCCAGGCTCAATTTCCCTCACGTACTCCCCTAATATCGTATGATAGGATATCTGACACCGCCATCAACGCCTTTGACCTGAAAACGTTATGCGATATCCTGCCATCTTTGGGAATGCCAAATATGGTGGGCGTTGGCGCAGACAGTGCTGTATTCAGGAAGGGGGGAGACAGGGGTAAATTTATAGTTGTAAACTTTCGCGATTTAAACTCATATTGAAATGACACATGACTTAATTAAAAGTGTTGGTGGATATTTCACACAGAAATTGCGATCAAAATTATTATTATATTTAATAATCTCGATGTTTCGGACGCTTTACAAAGTCCGTGGTCACGAAAAAACTGAACGGTTTACGTTGGGACGGTAAATGGTAATACTGTTAGCGTTGTGTATTGTGGTGAGAACTTTGAGATTTTTGAAGACCATAATATTTGACTAGGGATCGATATATGAAGATCTCCCTATTTACCAGTAAGCAGTAAGACGACTCGCTATTTTTTCATTCTGCTCGTGACCACGGCTGTAATGTTGTAGTGCAGCCGAAACGTCAATGTAATTAAATAATAATTTAGATCGCAATTTGAAGATCATGAAGTCCTAATAAATGTTTTTAATAGAGGAAATAATGTAAATCTGTTTACTATCAGAAATGTTCAGAGCTAAATTGCATGTACGTAGATTTAATTTTATTTACTCTTGTAATAATAAACATATCTGAAGTTTAAGTAAAATCTATGTAGCTAAGAAGTGAGCCTGTGTTTTTTGTAATTGCAATAGTAATTTGTATATAGCTGGATAAGTTTCTACGAGACTACTACAAAAAAATAATCATGTTTATTTATTGTACTTTATCCAACTGTTTATGGTACAAGTATATGCCATTACCCATACATTCCCGTACAATACAATTTCCTTCTCATTTATTTTATGAGAGAGCAAAAGCCCCCAATTCAACCATCCTTGAATTCGTTAATGATCATATATTGCTTGCGGTACGCCCTGAGTACAGATAAGGTTTTATTCTAATGAGTTTGGTGATGCTACGCGTGGTGTACGTAATGATGGCTTATTTATGGGGTGTTAAATGTGAATATTACACATACATTTAGAAATATATAAAATTGGGATGTAAATTAGTGACATTGTTTAATTATATTTCGTGTAATATTCAATAGTCTTGATATTCTACGTAGCTTTCTAGCCTCAACCTAAGGTATGTGAATTAGACTTTTGATCGATCCCAGATTTGGGTTTTACCTCAACTTGTCTAATTTTGAGCAGTAAAAGGATTTAAAATATAGTGTCTTCATTCTTACTCAGAAATAATCTGTTAGCTCCAAAAATACAAATTAAATCAAATTATGCCTACCGAAAATATTAACTCTGATAGATATTAGATACAATACACGTGTGAAACTGGTACAATTCTACATGTTTCACTGATTCCCACCCTTATAAGATGAGTGTAAGCAGATGAAGTAAATATTTCTAAATCAGTATCGAGATATGGAGTCGCTACTATATAAGTAGATCCTCCTGTTTTTTTGGTAATTTCCCTGTTAGTTAAAACATAACAATTTTTATTTGGTTTTTTGGCACCCGAGTGAAACTTCGGGATGCAGCTAATTAATTAATTACACGTCATGAAAATCACCGCAAAATAGCAACGGTATCAGTTTAAACATTTCGGGGAGTGTGAAGCTAATTTGCATAATCTAATACCATCTGGTCTATTTTTCTTACGGACTGATTCTAAATTTAACTGTTACTTTATAGAACGTCAATCGCAAAGACACTAGTGAAAAGTTATGGCTCCACTTTCGTAATATGAACGTCTAGGCTATGGGATTCTCAAAATACCTGGGTAAGGTTTTTCCAATGGATACAATCTTATTTACCTATTATTATTTAGATAGATATATATACACTTCATTGGACACACCAAAAGAGTACCTAAAACACAATTTTAATAAACCTTAACTAGTACTTAAATATTTAACAATATTTATCTGTAGTCAAATTCTTTTCCCGAGCATCGGAAACTCGGAACTTTCCTAAAAGTACCATGTCCTTTGATTGTGTCCGTAATTTATATTTTAGCTAGACATTACGTCAAAACACACCATTAACGATTAACGAGTAATCGAACAGGATCTCAAAGATAATGAAGTCATATTTGACTTTGAGTTTAGGGAACATCTGACGGTTATTAGACAACGTGTCTTCGCTTTCATCTCCCGTTTGAGTGATTATAACAAGTTTTGAAGTAATTACCGCTTCATTAAGAGAACGTTTCGGTGAATGGATGTTACGAGTTTTTAGGCAGGTACTGTGGAGTTTAGGTACTAAGAAATTTGATTCCGGGTTATGTAAAAAGTATGACTGAATCGAAAGGAGTTGCATTTCTGTTATAGAGGGAAGGCAGGGCTACATAAAGGCGGAAAACGCTAGAATAAATATAATTTTATTTCAGATAACATAATAATCCATTGAGTTAGTAGAATGATAAATAATGAATTATTGTTGTTACAAAAAGAAGAAATAACAAATTATCAGAATATAGTGACCATTTCTGACTGACCTAGTGGCTTAGTTGGTAGTAGCTCTGCCTGCGAAGCCGAGGGTCGTGGGTTCGATCCCCACCCAGTGCAAATATTTGTGTGATGAATTCAAATGTTTGCACTGTGTCTGGGTGTTTATATGTATAATAAGTATGTAAAAAAAAAGAAATTGTACACAACTCAAAATACGAGACTACTAAGTGTGGTGTTCCTCAAGGTAGCGTTCTCGGACCACTATTAATTATCATTTATATCAATGATCTTCCCATGGCCACAAAAAAATTCTATGGTTCTGTTTGCAGATGACAGCACTATATTGTTCACTGGGAAAGATAGTGCAAGTATACAAAGGGATATAAATGACACACTTTGTAGCATAATAAATTGGTTGTCATTAAATAATTTGAAATTAAATCTATGTAAGACAAAAATAATGACATTTAGAAATAGACATAATAAATTGAGTAATCTTGACATTCGTTATTCTGGCAATATAATTGACGCTGTGGAAATCACAAATTTTTTGGGTTTGACCATAGATTGCTGCTTAAATTGGAAACACCGCGTAGAAAACGTAATAGCAAAGTTAAGTAAATATTCATATGCACTATATTTGCTTTCCAAAACTGTGAACTTAGGTATGGGATCATGTTTTGGGGCAATAGCTCACACAAATTAACTGTGTTCAGAGAGCAAAAAAAGTGTGTCAGGGCTATTTGCAAAATGAAAAAGAGAGATAGTTGTAAGCCTTACTTTAAGAGCCTTAAAATTAAAAAATGCCGTCTCTCTACATCTACGAGTGTGCAATGTTTGTACGCAATAACTTAAATATATTCAAAAGTGCCCGAAATTACTATAAAGTCAGTGAACCCGTCAGAAATACCACTCAGCTTGCCAATAGCGCACTATGTATGGCTCCAATGATCTATAATCACTTGCCCAAAGAGCTGGTTACACTGGAGGAAAATAATACGTTCAAATATAAATTAAAATGTCTTTTAATAGAAAAATCATACTACACAATTCGTGAGTATTTATCTGACAAATTTTGACATTTGTTCATTTGACGGCACCTATTTACCAAATGGCCATTATATATTATTGTAATTTGTATAATAAATAATAATTGTTCAAATATTATATCTATTGACATATATTATATCTGACATAGTTTCTATTAGTTAAACTGATTGTGATTGTTTTTTGTGTAAATTTTAATATACTTTTAATAGACTGCTTACTGTTGCTGGCATTGTGACGAGAAGTTTGGCCGTGTATGGTAACATCTTATTCCACTGTGACATTGACAGTAATTGTGACATTCTATTTATTGTTTATTGTTATTGATTTGTGTTTTAAGGGCGTGTGGGCCGTAATTTTGAATTTTTAAAACAACTTTAAGACCTTTAAAATAGTGTATTAAACTCTGAAAAAAATATATGTAATAGTTAAGGATCTAATCTAGTGCAATTCGCAGTCAATAACACGATTTTATGATTTTTACTTGATAGAAAAAAATCCCAAAGTTACCTCTTTTCAAAAAGTTTTTTCAAGTTTATGACTAAACTAATGAATTTTTTTACTAAATTTTTATACTAAACGAAAGCCACTAAAAAGTTATAGATGCATTCGCAGAGTTTGACTTGATAAAAAGTATCAGTTATTCACTATGTTTTAATATCTACCATATATATAGCGCGCCGTTCGGCAAGCCTGATCAGTCGCGTTTCGGCGCTCACGGACGACGGGCCTGTGCTTGATTTTGCAATTTTGACAACCGATAAATTTTATATATTACGATCATAGTGCCACAGTATAACAATATCAGTAGGTATTACTAGTGAAGCACGCTATGATCTTGATTTTTGATACCGTTTTCATTGAATTGCAAATAGACGCTGATACTAATTAGTACGCTGTTTACTTTATGTTGTAGACCAAAAGGGGAGTCTCAAAAAACTGACGTCGATACCACATCAGTAAAAAATTCAATGCGGATGTAATGGAAAATAGATAAGTATCGGTAAAATATTCGTCCGTTAAATCAGAGATCGGGATAAGGAAATAATGAGAGGAGAAATCCTGCGTAAATCTAATATAAATGCAAGTTAGGTATCATAAATGATACCTAACTTGCATTTATATGCCATTTAGGTAAATTCTTTGGTAGTAAGGTACTTAGTACTTGGAAGAAAAGTCCTAACATACAGATTTTACCACTTCGGAAGAGACTTTCGCGCAAACTATTCAGTTTAGAAAAAAAAATGTTAGAAACTTCAATACAATTTTGAACACCTTTCCATAGATACACGAATGGTTTTGTTAGAATTTTAATTTTTTTATTTCTTTTCCAAGTTTGTGACACCACCAAAATTTATTGTTTTTCCCCTTTTTTGTATGAAAATGTTAATATTGTTCATAGAAATTTAGACACTCGACCAAATTCGATAAGAAGCCTTTTAGGCAGTAAAATTACTCGTAGAATTGAACTCTGTACTAAATTTCCGATTCGTATTTTTTATATAAGGTTTAGAATCATTACCTGAGCATAAAATCACAAAACAATAACAAATCCAGGTGGAGCTTCAAGCGCCAGCTCGAAAAAACGTTTTTGGCTGATATTCTGAAAAAGTTATATTTTATATTGTAGAAAATAAAATTTCCCATCTTTTGTTGCCAGTCAACTTTTTTTTCGAACTTACCGATTACTATTTATTATGTTAAATTTGATGATAACAATGTAAAAATAATAAGATGTGAATTCTGTTCCCAGTAGCATAAACATGCCCCTTTTTACCGGAATGGAAGAAGGGTTATGTTTTTCGCGCGTATCTTTTACGTTTGTAAATCTTTTATTTCCACATATCTTCCAAACGGCTGGATGGATTTTGGTAACAAAGATATTCTAAGACTAGTCTGACTCGCCAAAGTGTCCTTAGATAGTAGGTTATATTTTTTTACGTGTAGATTTTTTTGTAGTCGGGGTTTTTAATTAAAGTTATTCTATCATATCGCTCGTTGCTCGAATAAACAGCACCGTTCATCATCATGATTGAAGAGTTGAACGAAGAGTTTGGTCTCCATTTTTGTAATAAGAACAACTAAGCTGTGAAACGCATTGCCAGAGTGGGTTTTTGTCGAAGGTTCGAACCTTGGGGTTACGAGGTACACTGTGCTTGTTTCTATTAGAGAAACAAGTTCCATCGTAGACCACATTATTTACATCCACTATTATCGGCATCATCGCAATCGTATCATTAAATGGGTTTTATATCGTAAACGGTAAGTTTTACAAAAAAAGTGTACTAGCAACAAAAGATGCAAAATTTTATTTTCTACAATTATTGTCAAAATATATAGTTTCCAAAATATCGGCTAAAACAGTTTTTTTCAATTGGAGTTTGAAGCTCTACCTGGATCTGTGAGCATTTTGTAATTTTATGCTCAGTAAGTGATCTTTACCTCATAGAAAAAAATTGGATTAGAAATTTAATGTAGGTAAAGTTGACCAAAAAACCTTCTATTTTTACTGGCCTTTCATTACGTTTCAGCACATTTTCTTTAATTTTTGACGAACTTGTGAATTATTAGGAAACATTTTAAAAAGATGCATGAAATTGGAAAAGCCGTTCTCAACTTATAGTGTGACCAAAAAGAAAAGGTTGAGTTTTGTATATCTACGAGTAATAAATTTAATAATAAATGTAATATTTCTTCGTTTCACTTCACAATTCACAAAATTGTTATCACTAGTATAAACAAATCTTGAACAAAAAATGAGTTTAAATTACATAGTCCAAAATTTTAATGTTATTTCTGCACTGTGGCACCGACTCTGCGGTCGGTGACGGTCTCGAGAACAAGACAGCGTTAAATGCCTAATTTGACAGAACTACCTGGCCTTAACTGATTTTGTTGAAAATTGAGGAAAAAATGGTGCTTTGACGTACGCGTCGTCCGTTTCTTCTTCAAAATTTAGATAATATATTATACTAGCTGTTACCCGCGACTTCGTCCGCGTAGAATTTTGATTTGTTTTGTGTGTAAATTCACTGCTTTCAAAAAATGGTAAAAATGTAGAGTTGTTGTCTTACTTTGTTTATTATAGTTCTTATAATAACTCCGTAGTTATTTTTGTATATTTCACTCTTTACCAGGGAATACAAACATAGGTTATGTGAATTCTTACAAAAACAATAATTTTGGCAAATTAGTAACGTTGCGTCGCGTCGGCAGAGTTTTAGTCAGCTGTATGCCGATTCAGAATATATACCTTATGTCGCCAAAACCGGCTGACATACAAAATACCTTAAAATCTTTCGTGTTTATCGTCGTTATGTTATGCTATGTTGTATTGTGTTGTGTTGAGTTCTGTTCTGATCTGTTTGTTTTCGTTCCGTTCGTAACGTAACGTAACGTAAACGTAACGTAAACGTAACGTAAACGTAACGTAACGTAACGTAAACGTAACGTAAACGTAACGTAAACGTAACGTAAACGTAACGTAAACGTAACGTAAACGTAACGTAAACGTAACGTAAGCGTAACGTAAACGTGAGCGTAACGTGAGCGTAACGTGAGCGTAACGTGAGCGTAACGTGAGCGTAACGAGCGTAACGTGAGCGTAACGTGAGCGTAACGTGTAACGTAACGTGAGCGTAACGTGAGCGTAACGTGAGCGTAAACGTGAGCGTAACGTGAGCGTAACGTGAGCGTAACGTGAGCGTAACGTGAGCGTAACGTGAGCGTAACGTGAGCGTAACGTGAGCGTAACGTGACGTGACGTGAGCGTAACGTGAGCGTAACGTGAGCGTAACGTGAGCGTAACGTGAGCGTAACGTGAGCGTAACGGTAACGTGAGCGTAACGTGAGCGTAACGTGAGCGTAACGTGAGCGTAACGTGAGCGTAACGTGTAACGTGAGCGTAACGTGAGCGTAACGTGAGCGTAACGTGAGCGTAACGTGAGCGTAACGTGAGCGTAACGTGAGCGTAACGTGAGCGTAACGTGAGCGTAACGTGAGCGTAACGTGAGCGTAACGTGAGCGTAACGTGAGCGTAACGTGAGCGTAACGAGCGTAACGAGCGTAACGTGAGCGTAACGTAACGTGAGCGAACGTGAGCGTAACGTGAGCGTAACGTGAGCGTAACGTGAGCGTAACGTGAGCGTAACGTGAGCGTAACGTGAGCGTAACGTGAGCGTAACGTGAGCGTAACGTGAGCGTGAGCGTAACGTGAGCGTAACGTGAGCGTAACGTGAGCGTAACGTGAGCGTAACGTGAGCGTAACGTGAGCGTAACGTGAGCGTAACGTGAGCGTAACGTAACGTGAGCGTAACGTGAGCGTAACGTGAGCGTAACGTGAGCGTAACGTGAGCGTAACGTGAGCGTAACGTGAGCGTAACGTGAGCGTAACGTGAGCGTAACGTGAGCGTAACGTGAGCGTAACGTGAGCGTAACGTGAGCGTAACGTGAGCGTAACGTGAGCGTAACGTGAGCGTAACGCGTAACGTGAGCGTAACGTGAGCGTAACGTGAGCGTAACGTGAACGTAACGTGTAACGTGAGCGTAACGTGAGCGTAACGTGAGCGTAACGTGAGCGTAACGTGAGCGTAACGTGAGCGTAACGTGAGCGTAACGTGAGCGTAACGTGAAACGTGAGCGTAACGTAACGTGAGCGTAACGTAAGCGTAACGTAAGCGTAACGTAAGCGTAACGTAAGCGTAACGTAAGCGTAACGTAAACGTAACGTAACGTAATAATATTAGTAGGATAGGATTTCAGACTAAAAACTATTTGGGTTTCAAATTGCAACAAAATCTTATAAGGCGTTCCGATATTAAATGTATACTTGATCCTTTAGGAACTGTGTATGTTTTCGGGATAGTAAATAGCCTGTTTTATTTTGATGTTTGAATCTGTGTTTCGAATTGCAACAAAATCTAGTTAGGCGTTCCGGTCTTACATTTATTTATACTTGATCCCTAAGGAACCGTGCATGATTTCGGGATAAAATGTAGCCTATGTGTTATTCCAGACTATAAGCTATCTGTGTACTAAGTTTCAGCTCGATCTGTTGAGCCGTTTGGGCGTGATTGAGCAACAAACATCCAAACATCCAAACATTCATACATTGAGATTTATAATATGAGTAGGAAGTAGGATTTCATGCAAATATGTCCAAGGAATAAAAAGTTTCATGCAATCGTTCATCCCCTAATTCATCGCTTTAGGGGTTGAATTTAGAGAAAACTTCCCTTAGTGGCTACGTACGCTATAAAAATAATATATGTGTGAAATTTAAAGTGTGTCCTAAGGTTTCGTCCTGTGCGTTAATATAAAACTTTCATCCCTTGTCTAACACTCTTAGGGGACGAATTTTGAAAAAAAGTACTACATAGCTCATTATTTTGGCCGTACTAAGTACCTAAGAAATTTAATGTAAATATGTCCAAGGAATAAAAAGTTTCTATACAAACTTTCATCCCTTATTTCATCCCTTGGAGGGTTGAATTCTGTCAAACTCTCATTATTTTGGCAGTACTAAGTACCTAAGAAATTTGATGTAAATATGTCTATGGAATAAAAAGTTTCTATACAAACTTTCATCCCTTATTTCATCCCTTGGAGGGTTGAATTTTGTCAAACGCTGTAATACGTGTCTCATGATTTTAGCTAAACTCAATTTTTATGAAATTTCATGCCAATATATCTAAGGAATAAGAAGTTTCATACAATCATTCATCCCTATTTCACCCCTTGGGGTAGAATTTATCAAAATCCTTTCTTAGCGGATGCCTACGTCATAACATCTACTTGTGTGCCAAATTTCAGCCTGATCCCTCCAGTGGTTTGGGCTGTGCGTTGATAGATCACTATGTCAGTCAGTCAGTCAGTCAGTCAGTCAGTCACCTTTGAGTTTTATATATATAGATTTATACCTGACATTGGCGAAATTGTGAAGCATGTGTGAAGTTAAACCACAAGAAAAGCCATAAACCAAGAGTTGAAGTTGGTTTTGTTTTAACTTCTTTTTTTATTTTTTATCTTGAAATGTACTGTGAAATTAATTTTGATTGTGTAAGTAATGTAGATTGAAATTGTTTTTGTATTATTATTATTATTTATTTTTTTGCATGCCGAAAGGCGGTGTATGGCGATCTGCTTCCGAAACTCTTCTGACCACTATTGTACCCATACTACGCAAATAAATGAATCTTTATCTTTTATCTTTATCTGTATTTAAAACTATATAAGTATTATATCAGCTATCTGGCTGCCATCACACAAGCTTTGCTTAATTTGCGGTCAGATGGTGTTGTGTTTGAATTGTCCACCAATATTTATTTATTTATTTATTTGACCTCGCATTTTCCTGGCGCATTCCGAGCGGATGGATTACTACTAACTCCTAATCACCAATTCAAACCAAGTATCATAATCACTTAATACAAAAGCGGTCCAAGGTCCAATGACCGTGATGATGACACTTTTCTTGTAAATCTGTGTGATTGCTCCTTTGGCACAACCGCAACCGTAAGTCAAGCGCATGCACTCTCCGCGAAAAAGGTGCCGAACGAGGCTAAAAATTAAAGTGCTATATAAGGTATCCAAATCACACGTGAGATATCCGTGAATTCATTAAAAATATTTAAGTACCAAGTTAGTTTTTATACAAAAATATATTAAATATTGTTCATAGGTATTTATAAAGTCTAAAATAACACTTCGGCTACTTTTTATTGTAGGAAAATAAAGGTAACGTGAACTAAGTGAGTAAAGCCGCAGACCGTCATTAGTGTGCTATAACTTAGATTTCTCGTTCATACATATATTTTGAGTAATCTCTATTAAAACTCCAATTAAATTCCGAGTACAATAATAAAATTGACGATGCCAAAAGACGAAACTTAACCATTTACTCAATCTTAAAAGCTTAAGAGAATAAATGAAGTTAAAAAACTTAACCCGAATAAAGTAGTCTAAAGAAACAAATTAAAGAGTCTATAATCGAACGTTCCCAGGCTACCACAAACGAATAAAAAAAAACAGCAACTAAACTCAAAAGTTCCGTATTTCCGTTGCGGTCAAACCAGAACTATAAAAGTTTTTATCCTATCGCGATACGGCCCTCGGAAGGAAAGCCACAACGCAGCGTAAACGGAAAACTTAAGTCTCGTGAGATTGCGAATAAACGCATAGAAACGCCAAGGGTCGGGGTTCGAAAACTGGATTTGAGATTGAAAGAACCTTTGCTGTGATAAAGTGAGGATAAAGTCGTGAGGTTCAACGATTTTGCAAAATAAAACCAAAAGATTTCACGATGCCATCCATTTATTATCTTCCCAACTAACCAAAACAAAAAACACTGTAATTTTCTTTGAAAAAATAAACAACACAAAATTTAATCATAATAAGCACAGGCTAATCGGCGATAGAGACTTAGTAGCTAGAAAACTGCTAAGCCTAGAACATCGTCGAAAAGTGGCTAGTCTGACAGTGTTTTACAGGATACATTTTGGAGAGTGTGCAGTGGAGTTGCACGACCTGATATTGCCTTCCCCTTTCCACTACAGGACAAGTCGCAAGTCGGCTCACTACCACTCATACACTGTGGATATTCCCAAAATCCGTACTAAAAGGTTTGAATCCACTTTTCTCGTACGTACAGCTTTGGAGTGGAATAAGTTGCCGGCCTCCTTGTTCCCTGAGAGATACAATCTAGAACTTTTCAAGGTCAGAGTGAATAGGTACCTTCTAGGTTAACGTGCGTCATCTTCGACCACACCGTCGCTTACCATCAGGCGAGTTGGTGGTCAAACGAGGACCTATACGCGATAAAAAAAAAAACTTAAACTGGGACACTCGTTTTTTTTTAAATTTTGTGAAATCAACTAGGTACAAATACGTCGTCGTAAGCAAACTTTAGATATTTGTTAATGCTTATAAAAACCGCTACGTTGTTTTCGATAAAATATACGTGGTAAAAATATTCACACAACACGAATTATCAGATTTATGTTCCTCCTGCTGATTTTTGGGCTTTATCCTCTTGCAGAGAAAGTCAAGATATCAATCAATCCATCATGTTGGCCATGTCCGAGTTGACGTATCTCACGCACTCTCTGAGTAATTCTTTCTTGGAATATGCTGATTTTCGCGATATTTTGACTTTATCATAAAAGGTCTTATACATCGCATTACGGTGTACAATATCTGTATTTCTCTAAAAATATTGCCTTCGAACGGAAAACATGTTTGTACATTACTGCTTAACGGTACAATAACTGGCATTGGTATAACATTACTCCGGTTTTGCAAAGAGTACAAAAACTTAAAATCTCATTCCTTTTTGTGCCTATAGCCTAAAAATCATGGACAGAAAACCTAATTGGACAACTCGTGGAAAGGAACCTAGACCTTACCGAAAACCTCGCTAGTAAGCTGGTATAAATCTTTACTTGAAGAATTCTGTCCAATATATCTGGAACAAAGGCCGATGTGGGATTTATAGCGTGGCCGATATATTACTGAGTATTAAATTCAGGGGAATGTTGAGATTTTTCTGACGCTGGCTGCCCGAAAGGGTCGCGTTCTATTGATAATTAGGAACTTTTATTGTCGGGCTAACACTAAAAGTAAGAAATAGAAAAGTTTTGTTCCATTCCTTATTCTTTTTGGTAAAATCATCGGGAAAAACTCACTCGGGCAAATCGTTGAATAGCCTAGAAGTTTTTATCACAGTAAAAGCGTGTTAAAAATGGAGTCAAACCTTCTCGCTCGAGTATTTGAAACATCAACCATGAAATGGTGTCACTATTTCGTGATATGATCAGTCTGATAGACAAAAGGGGAAAATATTATTAGATCCTGCAGATGAGTTGCACACGCAATGTTTGTTTTATTTTATCACATGTTTCATAAAAACCCACAGATTTTTATATTATAATGCTATGCTAGCAATTTTGCAGTGATACTTAAGACTTTGAAGTTTGTATTGTTGGTTGATAAAAGGTTCATAACCTTTTGGCATTAGACGGTATCAGTGAATATGTGGAACTGTATCGACAAATTATTCCTATCTTATCAAATCATAATTATTTCCTTAGTGATTAAATGTCAATAACAACGGTTTTAACCAGCTAATTATCACTTTGTGCATCATTATTATTTAACTCTGGTTAAAAGTTTTCAAAAGCCAACGAAAAACGCCGTCTGAAAACCGCTTTGTCAGCTAACAGTTTAAGACATTGTTTCAACACTTGCGACAAAGAACACTCGATTTATTTAAAGGACTTTCAGGACGATAGATGCCAATTCAGGAAATTATTTACAATAATATACCTATCAAATTTCTATCAAATAAAGAACTGGCACGAACGATCACTTGAGTGACGAATTTATGAATATTTTGACAGGTATTTTATATTAATCAGTAATTTCGAAAATTACTATAGTAACCTGCGATTTTCCGTATGTAATTCCTAGAAACGTTTTTTCCTAAGAAGATTATCAATTTTTGAGTTAAAAGTTGAATAAGCTCTAAATTTCAGACTGGTCAATTCCGTTAATTCACAATTTTAAAAAAATCACATCGTACTAATATTATAAATGCTTATCGTACGGTTATATCACATAAACTACTTTGAATCGCAAATAAATTATCATAACCGGAACTACGCGATCAAAACCGCGGGTCACTGGTAGTGATATTATAGATACAAACATTTTGATGATTGTTGCTCAATCAGGTCAGAGCAGCTTGCCGGTATGTGATAGTTTCAAGTTAGATAAATAATCATGTTATTTACAAATATGTAGCTTTGATAGGGAAACAGCACATTTGCTATTTTAAATGTTTAAAAATAAAGGGAATTAATAGCAATTTTTTTTCACATAAATATACGGGTAACTCACGTTTAATATAGTCACTAATATAGTCTAATAGTAATTTAATCAATTCAACATTGACGAAGTTACGTGAAAATGCTAAGTATTAATATAAAAGGACTCGACAAGCATCATGTCGTGACCCGTGCAGTCGGCAGCGTCAAAATCGCACCTTTATAACAGTTACAACGAAATTTAACGAACTCGTTACCGCAACGTTGACGACTCGCTAACAGTTATTTTCATTGCTATTGTCACGCCAGAGGGCTGGAGTTAATGGTTTATTAGTTTTGATGACGCAAGAGTGTTATATTAAGACGTTGTCGTTAAATGGAACGTTCGAGTCGAATCGAGCCGGAAGTCGGAAGTTGGATTTTAATCGTTCTTAATGTTCAGCCAGAATAGTTATTCGAATTGTGATATGTTTTTACATTGGCGAAGAAAATTTTAACAAAAACATAGAGGATGTGTTGTACATATGTACGTAATGTCAATCACTTAGATTACCAAGAATACTACTACCTAAACACGTTCCATCTTAGACCGCATCGTCGTTTTACATCAAGTAAGGTCGGTAAAGTCCAAACCTATAAAAGTAAAAAAAAATATATGTATTGGAATACTAGCATTGGCACGTGGTTTTACCCCCGTTTCAGTTCCCTTGATTGTTTCGGGATAACAAATAGCATTATGTGTTTTTCCAGACTATAATCAATTGTGTTCCAAATTTCAACTTGATCCGTTAATCCAACTAAAATTATAAATAAATAAATAAATATTGGTGGACAATTCACACACAACACCATCTGACCCCAAACTAAGCAAAGCTTGTGTGATGGCAGCCAGATAGCTGATATAATACTTATATAGTTTTAAATACATACTTATTATACATAGAAACACCCAGACAAAATGTCAATATTTGGAGGATTATGCTCAACCACGT
Organism: Ectropis grisescens; assembly: GCA_017562165.1. NCBI lineage: Eukaryota > Metazoa > Arthropoda > Insecta > Lepidoptera > Geometridae > Ectropis > Ectropis grisescens. The sequence continues at coordinate 21,965,129 of CM029787.1, read as the reverse complement.
CATAATGTTGTATATAGTCCTCCTTGACGTATTCGTCAACGGCGAACTCAGCTAAGAGCGATTATGAGCGCGAACATGCCTCGTAAAACCAAGTTTTATTTTGTCATAATATATGAACGATTTGGCTGAAATTTGGAACACATGTAGATTATAGTTTGGAAGAACACATAGGATACTTTATATTCCAGGAAAGTAACGAGAATGATAACTGCGCAGGTAAAACCGCAGGGATCTGGTAATATTTCAAAAAAAAATATGTAACAATGTAACTCTTTATTATTTCACGCCAGAATAATTTCATCGAAGTTTCTATCTCTAACTGATGGTTTTATATCAGTCGTTTAAAGTTAGACAATAGATTTTACAATGATCTTATTGTATCAAAGTAACAAAGAACTTTAATTTCTTTGTGATCTGTAAATCAAAATATAATGCTTTCTTTAGCGTAATGGAGTGTAAGGAATGAGTTTATGCGTGATCGCACAAGTAAATGTAACTTATATTGAAAAAATCTAGGGGCTGTGGTTTCAAATTGATTTATTTGAATGTCCAATGACATTCAGTAACTTTTTTTAAATATAAATCTGGCGGTTTATTTTTATTACTTAATTCTGATATCAAAATATCTAAAAAGTATTTTGTTAAGTTACTAATTTCATACATAAAATCACTTAAATGCGTCGATATAAACCATGGATGTGCCCTGAACTCCTTGAAATTGGCAAAACTGCGTCTCTATGTGTGTGTACATGTACCAATCCACTTGACCCTTAGAATCGCTAGCGGCGAGGTTACGGTTCTACTTATTTTGGTTACTGGCAACAAATATAGTGATAGGTATAAACGTCCAACGTTTCTCAACAATAACATAATTCCGTGCGCCTGAGGCTTGGGAGGACACATCCATAAATTCATATCGATGCTTAAATGCATACCTAATTCCATTTTTGGTATGAGCTGACTAACAACACATTACCTCGAAAGATTTTTGTAAAATGCTGGTTTCCTAACAATATTTTCCTTCACTATTAACATCAGCGTTTAAAAAATTACAAAAATAGTTAATAAGTTCATGGAAAAAGTATTCATAAAACCAGATTTACTAAAGCAGCCGCTTTACAAAATAACGCAAAAGAAAGTTTATGACCGAAACCAGCTAAATTAAACCAGGTTGTGCTTCCAGAAAGTTTAATTACTTACATCATCTTAATTCAAGATTATTATGTGCTTAGTCGTACAACAACGATACCTCAGCTATAAGTTTTTTTATAGTGTTGAGTGAGAAAACGAGCAGGACATGTGCCTGGAGCAGGACATGGTAAGCAACATGCCTGCCCATAACAGCACAGTGACACGCAGCTATTGGAACATGAAAACACCAAATCGTTACCTAGCACTGCAGTGCGCTCGTCACCCAAAGGTATGAGATCTTTTATCACTCTGCTCTGTAATTTCACTGGAAGCATTGCCCTTTAATCCGGAATATACTGATATTCGAGGGATTTAAACATATGTTTTTTAAGAGAGACAGACGATCTTTTATGGCTATATTGTAATATATATATACACGAATTTGGTGTATTTTCTATAGTTTATGTCAGTTCTTTAGCGTATTGCTAGACAAGAGACCGCAGTAAGCGACAGATACAAATTATTTCAACGGTATAAAGTAAATTTCGTGATTAAAATCGCGAGCGTGAAACTGAAACACGTCTAGATCTTAGATTTATTTTAAATGAATCCCTACCTCTAAGTCTATAAGGCTTATTAATATGTATTAAGTCATTAGTTAGATTCCTAAGCGTAAGTTGTTGTAGTCGAGAGAACAGCGATTGCCTATCCAGAGCTCCAAAGTTTTTTTGGTTATTTAGAAGTCATTTGCGTATTTCGCTAACTTAAACACGGTAAAGGAAACTATCGTATTTTTTCTTTTATTTCGCAAACAAAAATTGCGAAATGTCCTTAGAAGTTTCGAATAACATCACGTCAAAGTATAGACTACAGGCCCGTGAACAAAATTTATGGGAATAAATTATTTAAAATTAAAACAAATATATGTTTTCAATACCTCTTCTAATCCATTATTTCGCAATGCCGTACAAAAATCATGCGACAAGGAGAAATTCTTCAACTGCACTCAGTTGGACAGCTTACAAGTGACGGCATAGTACTGAATCTTATTACTTTATACCCTTCTATCATCCTACATAGGTCTCCTGGTGGTTCATTTGACCCTTAAATTTTGTTCACGGGCCTGTAGTCTATACGATTTTTGTGTAGACTACCACGATTTTTACTAATGTAATACAACTAAAACTACGTGTCTTAATATTTATTTTTCTATTATTTATCTCACGGATTAATCAGAATGGTATATTTGCGACCTATCCATCATTCTAATTCTTAGTTAGATGGCTTGACTAGAAATTTTGTTTCAAATATTTTTGAAGTGAACACTTCTATTGGTACACCACTCGAAGTTTTTCGTGGGTTCAAGCGTCAAGCTCTTACATGAAGGAAATTTTCGGGTGAACTCGGAACGCGTGTTACTATAGTTATCATTACACATTAACACATCTAAATGTAGCCATCTAGATGGTCATGATTAGAAAACTTATTTAGAGGATAATGCTTTTTAGATTTATTCCAGACTAGCAGTGTCCGGTTTCACCCGCGTAGTTTCCAAAGTGAGCTATCAAATTCTGAGTTATACATTTTCACGACTATCGGCAGCAGTCCCAATGATTGCTTGATTGATTGTTTTGTTTTAGTAGATATTTTTTATAGTGAAAAGTGGCGTTAAGAATAAGTAGTACCTACACTTGCTGATGATACTGATTCTGCTATTTACCTGCCTACTGGTTCCACCGGCTCTGAACAGTAGAGTAGCTCAGCTATTAATAATTAGAACATGAAAATTTCAACTTCCTGACTGTCACCGTTGTACTCTCGTCAAAACATAATCAATCAATTTTTATTAAGTAAACTAATATTACTAGGTATTATTTGTTCTTTTTCGACATTTGTATATTGAGAATATTCGTAATGTAAATAGTTAGGTATTATAAAAAATTATGCAAGTGATTTTCATTTTGAATCGTCAATAAGTTAAGTACAAATATAAATATAAATAAATATAAATATTGGTGGACAATTCACACACAACACCATCTGCCCCAAACTAAGCAAAGCTTGTAATATGGCGGCCAGATATAATACTTATATAGTTCTAAATACATACTTATACTTATATACATAGAAACACCCAGACACAGTGCAAACATTTGAATTCATCACACAAATATTTGCACTGGGTGGGAATCGATCCCACGACCCTCGGCGTCGCAGGCAGAGCTACTACCCACTAAGCCACGAGGCCAGTCAAATCCATTTTTATAGGGCTTATTTCAATTCAATATTTATTCAATGAAGAAAAAAATTATTTGGAGATATAACAGATTTTTTAACTAAGTTATGTTATCGATCATAGGATTGCACTTGTCCGCCATCTCGCCTTATGTTGAATGAGAATGTTATTAACAATAGAGCATATTTACCAACACAAAACAAAAATCAGTTCTCTCTAGGATTGAATACATTGGGAGTTTATCCATCAGGGAATTCCAGTTCACATGTTTTTATAACGTTAGTTGTATTCAAACTTATTTATTTGACTTTTTGAAACAAAAACTGTGACGGTGTCACTATTTACTCTGTGTTGTTTCTGCAATTTTTTTTTGTTAATATTGTTGTTTTGTTGTTTTATTTATAATTAGCGGATTCAATAGACCTTATCCTGTACAATAATTAAAAATAATTAAAACACTAACGGTCTGCCTCAACTTTGCACGTAGTACATAATATTATTAGTCAAGGTATATACCTATATTATATAGTCTATAGTCGTAGCACTCGGCGACCACGTACATTTCCAACGGTCAAAGATTTTTTGAAATCGGTTTGTAGTTTCTGAGATTGGCGCATTCTAACTAAAAACCTCTTCAGCTTTATAATAATAGTAAAGATCTAATTGCTAATATAAACTATTCTACGAGAAAAATCTACTTGAACCATCGCAAAAAAATCATCAAAATCTGTCCAATCGTTTATGAAGAATTCAATCCTAAACACACTAACAAAACATGTATTATAACATGTTGGTACCTATTGTTATCACACCTGTTTTTTCGAAGTCATGTGCGTAATGCTGTTAACATCGGTGAAGGAAAACATCGTGAGGAAACCGCCATGTACCTAGAATCTTTCGAAGTTCACCAACCCGTACTGGGCCAGCGTGGTGGATTATGGCCTTAACACTCTCCTTGCGAAAGAAGGCCCGAGTCCCAGTAGTGGGAACATTTAGTGGGCTGTTGATGATGATTGTTACCATTTACATGCACCTAATATATATATATAAAACTACGTTCTGTTGCAGTGATCTGTGATTCCCGCTAGCCTTAACGGCAATCAGGCGAACCGTCAGTTGTGACAGTTTAATTTGCGTAAAGAAAAGAAACCTCAAGAAAGGAGCATTTTACTTTATCACAAGAAGATCAATTGTTTTTGTTTTTCCGAAATCTTTTATTCAGTGGGATCGAATTACGTGCCCTATGGATCGTGAAAACTGGTGTAGACTTGGAAAAACTTTGGGCTTAGGCAAATGTGGTTGGACGGCGCTTTTTGCTGACTCTGGCCAATTGTTCGCGAATACAAACAAAGCCTAAGATTGCCTATTGTTCGAATAATAATAGAAATCTTTGGTTTCTCATATTATAATAGGTTGAACGGATAAACTTAAGTTGTTTGCAAAAGAAATGTGTGGAAATAAAAATAAAACTAGGCAGTCATAGCAACATTACAGAAGTAAAAACTAATAGATAGAATTTTAGTATAAATAAATATTGGTGGACAATTCACACACAACACCAAATTACTAATATAAAATAAAAACATCACTAAAGCTACTACGCATAGATAGATAAACTCTTTATTGCACTTAAATAAGAAAACAAAATACAGAAACACCTTAAAACAAAGTAACAATGGGCGACCTTATCGCTAAGAGCGATTTCTGCCAGGCAACCGTAGAATGGTGAAGCAGATGTAAGTAATGGATGACGGGAGTAGAATTAGGTGTACATAGAAGCTTACACTTCTGTATAGTTACAAACTAATAACTACTAATATATCTAATTTAATTCTATACAATAATATATTGGTGACGCGAAATCACAAAATTTCACAGTAAGATTTCACCCACTCAAAAAGTATCTAACGTACAGTTTGCGCTCTGTTGCTACGCCCCAACTCCGATGCCACATCGCACCACCGCCAGATGGGTAACATAAACACATATAATTTTCCTTTATCAAAAAGTGCAAGTGTAACAAAATATAATGCCACCGGCAGGAAAAGCAGGGTTCAATCTACTGATGGTCAAGGCCTAGTAATAGGCCTATATAAACCCCAATGATCGAATCTACTATTTGAGTGAGTATGTCACTTCGTCGAGTCTTCTCGTCACCACGAGACAACCATCCCACAAAGTCACAAAACAAAAATGTACAACCAGTGCGTTCTACCCGTTATGACCTACGGTGCTGAAACGTCGCCCAGCGAGCTATGGAAAGAGCTATGGTTGGAGTTTCTCTGAAGGATTGTATTCGCAATGAAGTAATTCGTCAGAGAACTAAAGTGACCGATATAGCTCACCGGCTCACCGTATTAGTAAGCTGAAGTGGCAGTGGGCCAGACACATCTGTCGCAGACCTGATAACCGTTGGGGTAAACGGGTTCTGAGTGGAGACCGCGAATCGGTAAACGTAGTGTAGGACGCCCTGAGACTAGGTGTAGTGACGATATTCGAAAGGCAGCTGGTGGCGGTTGGAGACGGAAGACTGAGGATCGGGCTGAGTGGCGTATATTGGGAGAGGCCTATGTCCAGCAGTGGACAAGTACAGGCTGATGATGATGAGTGAGTATGATAAGTATATAAGTGCAAACATCAGGCAAGATGGCGAGCCAGTGCGAACCTATAACAGTTAAAAAATACTGTGTTCCGGTTTGAAGGGCCATGTTTCCAGAAAAATTACTGGGCTCAGACATAAAACACGTTATATCTCCGAGCGACGAGCGTAGTGCGGTGCTAGGTAATGATATGTACTGTTTCATGTTTCAACAGCTGTGTGTCAGCGTGCTGTTATGGGCAGGGCATGTTGCTTACCACCAGGCACATGGCCGGCTCGTATCGTCACTCTATTCTATTTAAAAAAAATTGAATACTTTAAGGCATGCTTCGAATCCACTTCATACTCGTAAGTATGAAATTTGTGGACGCCACTGGACACCAACTGTGATAAATTCATTCACAAAACATTTTTATTGTATTTCTCAAACTAAAGTAAAGTTTCGCAGCCAATTAAGAGCGCAGACAAGCCAACACAACTATGCTACAGCTTTCTTCATTAAAACTAGTAAAATAAACACAAACTGCTGATACTGTGTGCTTTTATTTTAAACTTAAGCTGCTTGTTTGCTTAGCTATAGAGCTTGTATCGTGTTGATTTTGGGAGAAAGAACCCAGTAAGTGTTACGCTATTACAGGGTTACTAATAATCAGCCTATATCTATTTGACGCATGTTCTGCATTGTTATCGTAGATACTTAAACGTTATAATTAAGATTTAAAAAAGCCAGATAATATGATGCAACCGATTAAAAGCTGAAAATGAAAAAAGAAGAAGACTTTATCAGCTGACTATTACTCTCATTGTATAAATTCAGACCAATAGCAACTGTGTTGCTAGACATATAGCATGCCTCTAGAAGAAGAGGCCAGTTTGTATTGGTCAATTATTTAAATGTTTTGTATCATCTTATCTTACCTGGAAACAGCAATAAAGATTTTTGTATTTCTATTTATAAAAGGTTATATCTAATCATTAGCAATGTTGTTCTTAAAAATGTTTCTGTCCAGAAATTTGTCCTCTATTTGGCTTAGTAATGACACGGTATACAAAATGAGTTGTAATCTTACTAGACTACAACCCACTTAGTAGGCATCTCGCATAGTATAATGATACCACCCCGCTATATCTACAGTATTACATTTTCAGAACCTAGCCTTCATTTGCACAGGTAATGCCTAAGTAAGGTACCACAGTAAAAGGTACAGAAAGGCTTTACGTATTTTTATTTCTAGCATTTTCTCCATGATTGTTTGTAATAAGAGCATGTTTTATAAAAGGTTTGGAACGGAAAAGATCGGTTACACTTCGAATTGCGTCGTCTGAGTGGACGTTCCCAAATTAATATAATCTAAGTTCCACAAGTCTAGAGTGAATCTTCTACGTTAGCGCAATTTACTATCGACCGCGTCGTCGCTTAACATCAGGCAAGATGGCCGTCAAGTGCGAACCTACTATTAGCGATATAAAATCTGTGTATTTCAAAGTATTATATTAGAGCACAATTTTGTGTGTGATTTATTCTAATTTTACAAAAGTTAATATTTTCACAAGTGATGTTTTAATTTCTATTTTAAGTAAGGGCCATGCAGCTACATAAATATCAATAGTTGAAATTGGTTGGCGCTGCATTGCGTTTGTAACCTGTCATTATAAAATAAATATTTGTATCTCGTGGTGTGTAAAACTATATCGTTACTGTGTAATTTGTCAGGACACTCCAACCAGAATGGCTGAGAATCACTGGCAAAGGTGTATTATAACTTTCCCAAAGTCAATTTTGTATTTATTTAACAAACGCCAGAAATACATACGCTGATTTGACTTTGCACAAGACTTTGATGGATTTTTAGCTGGTAAAAGCCATCTCTGGAATTGAGTGGTATTTTTGTATAGATAGAATTCTATGAAGTACCACAAGTACCACATCTTTGCCAGTTATTCTACTTCCAAGCAGTAATGTGGAAAAATCACCGAGTTCCAATTTAAGCGGCAATGCTTCCAGTGAAATTACAGGGTATAGAAATAAAACACCTTAAATCTCCGGATGACGAGCGCAGTACAGTACTAGGCAATGATTATGACTCCATGTTGCAATAGCTGCGTGTCTCTGTGCTACTATGAGTAGGCATGTTCCTTACTATTAGGTAGATGACCTACTTAACTCATCACTCTATACTATTTTAAAAAAATGTATTAGCTCTGCCAAAAAATTCCTCTGTATGCTTAAGGTCGGTCTAGGTTATTCTGACCCGAACAGGATTCTATGGAAAAGGTAATGCGTATTACAGTAATTTGTGCGGTCGGGACGCAATGCGCATTGTTAATTTTAAAACCGGGCCAGCACACAATGTTACGTTCTAGAAATGTTTTGAAGTCTGGAATTTTTGCCTAAAGACTTTAAATTCTTTGTGCAAGTTAATTAACCTAGAAAGTCTCTCGGCTACAATGATACAAATAAATAAACAAACTACAAATAAAACATGTTTAGTTTAGGTTAGAAGCTTCAAACGCTTTTTGCAATAGATAAAGATGAAATAGATGGTAAGCAATAGACACCATGAAAATCCAACCGCTGGCATAGATTTTTTTAAACAATATAAAATGTTTCAGTAATTATTTCTTGCCGATCAAGAATCTTAACAATAAGAACCTTCCTCAGGAAAGACAATGACAGTAAGGAATTTTCAGTTATTGCCATACAAGAACAGGATAAAACCTGACGAACTGATTAGTTAAATGTTTTTCTTAAAATTATAACAAGGCTATAATTTAAAATAAGTATGAGTTTAAATATAGATATGGCATGTTCGAATAAAAAAAAATACAACCCAATAGAGTTTACATATACAATGCATAGAGTTAGATTTTCCGCACGGTTCCTTTGTGTCAATCGTACGCAGTTGACGTGCATACTTTCTATGGCAACAGAGTGATGAGCCGCAATAAAAGTATGACACTTCCACAAGAGCGACCAGGCAAGAAAGATGCTACCCGTGCTCTTGGTGTAAAGCGTTTGTGCCAACTCTATACGTTGTATACATAAACTCCTTGATACAATCTTTTAAGGGCGTGTGGGCCGTAATTTTGAATTTTTAAAACAACTTTAAGACCTTTAAAATAGTGTATTTAACTCTGAAAAAAATATATGTATTAGTTAAGGATATAATCTAGTGCAATTCGCAGTCAATAACACGATTTAATGAATTTTACTTGATAGAAAAAAATCCCAAAGTTACCCCTTTTCAAAAAGTTATTTCAAGTTTATGACTAAACTAATGAATTTTTTAAAAATTTTATACTCAACGAAAGCCACTAAAAGTTATAGATGCATTCGCAGAGTTTGACTTGATAAAAAGTATCAGTTATTCACTATGTTTTAATATCTACCATATATATAGCGCGCCGTTCGGCAGGTCTGATCAGTCGCGTTTCGGCGCTCACGGACGACGGGCCTGTGCTTGATTTTGCAATTTTGACAACCGATAAATTTTAAATATTACGATCATAGTGCCACAGTATAACAATATCAGTAGGTATTACTAGTGAAGCACGCTATGATCTTGATTTTTGATACCGTTTTCATTGAATTGCAAATAGACGCTGATACTAATTAGTACGCTGTTTACTTTATGTTGTAGACCACAAGGAGTCTTAAAAACTGACGTCGATAACACATCAGTAAAAATTCAATGTGAATGCAATGGAAAATAGATAAGTATCGGTAAAATATTCGTCCGTCAAATCAGAGATCGGGATAAGGAAATAATGAGAGGGAGAAATCCCCTGCGTAAATCCCCTAATATAAATGCAAGTTAGGTATCATTTATGATATATGCTATTTAGGTAAATTCTTTGGTAGTAAGATACTTAGTACTTGGAAGAAAAGTCCTCACATACAGATTTTACCACTTTGGAAGAGACTTTCGCGCAAACTATTCAGTTTAGAAAAAAAATGTTAGGAACTTCAATACAATTTTGAACACCTTTCCATAGATACACGTATGGTTTTGTTAGAATTTTTATTTTTTATTTCTTTTCCAAGTTGGTAACACCACCAAAATTTATTGTTTTTTCTTTTTTTTGTATGAAAATGTTAATATTGTTCATAGAAATTTAGACACTCGACCAAATTTGATAAGAAGCCTTTTAGGCAGTAAAATTACTCGTAGAATTTAACTCTGCACTAAGTTTCCGATTCGTATTTTTTATATCATCATTTCCTGAGCATAAAATCACAAAATAAGACACACAAAATCACAGGTGGAGCTGTAAGCACCAGCTCGAAAAAACCTTTTTGGCCGATATTCTGAAAAAGTTATAAAGCCTATTATTATTGTAGAAAATAAAATTTCCCATCTTTTGTTGCCAGTAAACTTTTTTTTCGAACTTACCAATTACTATTTATTATGTCAAATTTGATGATAACAATGTAATAATAATAAGATGTGAATTCTGTTCCCAGTAGCATAAACATGTCCCTTTTTACCGGAATGGAAGAAGGGTTATGTTTTTCATGCGTATCTTTATGTTTGTAAAACTTTTATTTCCACATATCTTCCAAACGGCTGGATGGATTTTGGTAACTAAGATATACTAAGACTAGTCAGACTCGCTAAAGTGTCCTTAGATAGTAGGTAATATTTTTTTACGTGTAGATTTTTTTGTAGTCGGGGTTTTTAAATTAAAGGTTATTCTATCATATTGCTCGTTGCTCGAATAAACAGCACCGTTCATCATCATGATTGAAGAGTTGAACGAAGAGTTTGGTCTCCACTTTTGTAATAAGAACAACTGAGCTGTGAAACACATTGCCAGAGTGGGTTTTTGTCGAAGGTTCGAACCTTGGGGTTACGAGATACACTGTGCTTGTTTCTATTAGAGAAACCAGTTCCATCGTAGACCACATCATTTTCATCCACTGTTATCGGCATCATCGCAATCGTATCATTAAATGGGTTATAAATCGTAAACGGTAAGTTTTACAAAAAAAGTTTACTAGCAACAAAAGATTTAAAATTTTATTTTCTACAATTATTGTCAAAATATATAGTTTCCAAAATATCGGCTAAAACATTTTTTTTTCAATTGGCGTTTGAAGCTCTACCTGGATCTGTGAGCATTTTGTAATTTTATGCTCAGTAAGTGATCTTTACCTCATAGAAAAAAATTGGATTAGAAATTTAGTGCAAAGTTGACCAAAAAACCTTCTATTTTTACTGGCCTTTCATTACGTTTCAGCACATTTTTTAAATTTTTTTACGAACTTGTGAATTGTTAGGAAACATTTTAAAAAGATGGATGAAATTGGAAAAGCCGTTGTCAACTTATAGTGTGACGAAAAAGAAAAGGTTGAGTTTTGTATATCTACGAGTAAAGATAAATTTAATATTTCTTCGTTTATATATCAAAAAAACTCTTATCACTTCACAATTCACAAAATTGTTATCACTAGTATAAACAAATCTTGAATAAAAAATGAGTTTTAATTACATAGTCCAATATTTTAATGTTATTTCTGCACTGTGGCACCGATTCCGCGGTCGGTGACGGTCGCGAGAACAAGACAGCGTTAAATGCCTAATTTGACAGAACTACCTGGCCTTAATGTATTATAAATATTTAATTTGAATATTTGTTTTTCAATGACATCAGGTTGAAATTTGGAACACAGTTACGTTATAGTCTGCAATAGCACATATTTTATGCTACTTTTTAATCTGAAAAAAAAAACGACGGGAATCGGAACTACGAGGGTTTAGCGGTTTGCTGCTAGTAAAAATATAAAAACAAATTCCCGAACGTGTAATTTGCAAAATCGCAACCTCTTTTTTAAAGTTAGTAAAATATCTTTGTAATTAAAATGATTTTGTTGAAAACCTGCCAACACAAACGAAGTAGCAGGTTTAACTAAATCTAAATAAACACAGCGAGTATTTATGAAATACACACCGTTAATGTTACCTCACCCAAAGTTTGAAACTAGCTGCTTGTTACTAGCGGGTACTTTCCAACAAAGTTTAACTTATGTCATTCTCTCAGACTAAGTACCGACATAGTCTACGTACTTATACTACTTATGTACTTACCGGTCCATGTGTCTCCGTGTCGCCTATTTCTGTGTTACATTTGGTACAAGTTATAAGATGTATTTGGGTAATATACTGTCGAAGCAGTAGCATACATGTGCAATAATTGTCTGTCATCAGAATCTGGAAAAACGAATTTGTATGCAATAATTTTGTAATGTAATTTATCGCCTTCACTCAGAAAGAGATGGCACATCGAGTTCAATACTTTTAGGAAAGATTGACTCTAGATCGGAAAAAGTTGAAGAAAAAGGGAGTAGCTTTTAATCTGCAATGGGATAATAGGTATATAGGCTGAGATATTAAGGAATATTAATTACTGTCTCATATAACCCAATGAATTTCATCAGAAAAAATATCTATCCTTCATATTATTTTCAAACACCTTTTGTGAAATGCAAATCTTCATCAATGTCTTTCTTTAATTTTGTCGAAACACAGTAATGTGTACAGCGGCAGTAGAATAACTGGCAAAGGTACTTTTAAAAGGCCACTTCTCCAGGCGGATTCTGTTAAGAGTTGGAACTTTTTGCAGAGTCCACTACTGATGACACCGACCTTTGATAAAGAAAAAGTAAAGAGATCAGGGTTTTTCGCACGGTTCCTTTGTACCAATCGTAAGCAGATGAGATGTATGTTAGTTAGGGAAACATAGTCATGTGCCGCGATAAAAGTATGACACTTCTACAAGAGCAATCAGACCGGTGCAAAGCGTGTGGTGTTCTAACTCTATTTACGTGGCCAATGTAAACTCTTTTTCGCCGACCGATACTGCGATTGTTTTCATCGTCAATGAATAATTCATGTACATTTTCTCCCGTATATGTGTCAACATTAGGTGCCGTGTGTTCTTGCAGACTTACTCGTAGCCAAGTTTGAAGGTCGGATAACTTTGACACTATAATTTGACAAACACGCATACTCAGCCAGTTGTTTATAATTGCTTCGGTAACGTTGTTAAGTTTGTTAGTAAACTCGCTTACCATAATAATTCCTCTTCCTTTGAACTGTTTTCCGAGACAATATTGAAACTGGAATCCTAATTTGGTTAAGACGTTGATAAAGTATTAGGCTAAATTGATTATGGTTGGGTAATTTTATAGCAGTTAAATTTAATTTTATACGGTGCCTCGAGGTAAGCAAATTGTAGCTTGCTAGCTAATCATATTATCTAGCATAAAATATAAGTACTGAATATTTAATGTCTGAGATTTAATAAAATCATGTTTTTGATGTGAAAAAATCTTTAGACGCGTTGAGACTTATTTGACAAAGAGAAATTATAGTGGTGGTCAGAGGAACAGCGGAGCTGTGGCGCGAGACATGCATGATATACGTTTTTTGGTACAGCAAAATCTTCAAAAATTACGTCACTGACTTACATAATAGCAATACCTATAAATTTTGTAGTTTCAATTAATAATTAATGTAGTTTAACACTAAAACATGTCATTTATCGTTATTTTTATCCAACGTCCCCATGACTGGCAAATTTTACTTTATAATTTAAAGTGGTTACCTCGTTAAAATTCTCTTTAAATAACTCATCAATCTGTTAAAGTATTGTTACTATATATAATTTCAAACTATATTGACTTGTTTTGTTTCGCTACTTACAAAAGAGGTAGTATTTCTCTAAACGGATTCTACTAGGCACCTCGACAAACAGCTGTTAAAAACACAACTTACGTATTAAACTAGTCCCTTTGACATAAGGAATCTAAAGTAAACAGTAGTACGTGTGTTCAATGGTTACTAGCAGAAAAACACAACTGAGTCGAAGTTATTTGTCTTTGATCCACCAAAACATGTATTTTCTGGAAGTCTTCTATTGGTTCTTTAGTGGAAAATAGTGTAAGTACATTTTTACGATACGTTCACACCGTAACGAAAAACCAACACCCTGAAGTTAAATAGACAAACATTACTGAGTTCCGGTTTGAAGGGCAATGTTTCCAAAGGAATTACTGGGCTAAGAGATAAAGCATCTTATATCTCTAGGTGAACAGCACAGTGCAGTGCTAGGTAATGATTTGGACGCATCATGTTCCAATAGCTTCGTGACACTGTGCTGTTATAGACAGGCCTATTGATTACCGTCGATCGAATCTCTAAACTTAGATATATACGAATAAGTGTCTGTGCCTTGTGGTTTCTATGGATAAATATTGTAATTAAAATATTTCCCCTTCAAACGGTAATACAGTGATGTATGCATGTAAATGTTTGGCGGTAGAAGGTGTGGTACATTCCCTGTGTACATTTTCTCACTGCTATTTGTTATATTAAACGAACACCACGCCAAGGAAAGCTTCCGCAGAAATGCTTTGTTATGACGTCACTTCAGGCGTTTTTCTTGTTGAGCCACTGAATCGTGGTTTAAATTGACAACACTACCTACTTACTATAGGCGTGTGTGTGGCATTGTGTATTTGTTTTCATTTCGCACACACGGTTGTTTATTTCTGTGTTTCGCTTTGAAGACATTTTGTCGCGAGTCGCTCCATTGCAATGTGAGCGATGAATGAGCTTACTGCTCTGAGTACTTATGCGAGACAATGAATTATTCTTAAATGTATACATAAATATGAAAGTTTTTAAGGATGAATCGAAGTATATTTAACTGGTTTCGTGGCTTAGTTAGTAATAAATTTGCCTACTAAGCCGCGGTTTTGATTCCCACCTAGTGATAATCCTCGGATTTGTATGATTAATACTATAATTTGTTCTATGTTCGGTTGTTTCTATGGAACATAAGTATGTATTTCCAACCACATAAGTATTATATAAGTTATCAGGCATAGTACAACAAAGTTTGGCTTAGTTTGGGGTAAGATAGTGTTGTGTGTGAAATGTATTTCTATCAATATTCATTTATTTGTAACTCATCCATAAAGAGGTATTATAGTAAAATGGTTTGTATTTTAGAATAATGTAAAAAAACTTTTAAATTAATCTCTCATGTGGTCGTCCTCATCTGAAACTGTTTCAATTATTTAATTGACACGTTCTCTCGGGTCAATTAAATAATCACCATCAAAATACTCTTAATTAGTCTCTTAATTAGTAGTAGTTAATTAGTTACTAAGCTATAGTTTTTTTTTGTATATGCTGCCGCAATTTTTTTTCAATTTTAATTTATTATTATATAAGGTAGATTTTTTTTTGTAATTTTTTTTCACATGATGAATCTTTACCGGCGCCAAACACATGAAATCCCTGCCAATTGACGGGTTAATAAATGTATCTTTAAATACATTTTACAGGGTAGACGATTCTCTACCAAGAGTCTGAAATCAGGAGCTATGTTGGTCTCATCACCATTGGTGTAAACATTGACACTTTTAATTACGAGTAATTGTGTAATTATAAATTCTTTACTAGCACTAGTAACGTCTCGCAGTTTCATCAGCATAGCTCCCGATCCGTTAATTTCCTGGGATAAAAAATAGCTAATATGTTACTCCAGACCATTATCGATCGATGTACCAAGTTTCATCTAAATCCTTGCTCTCATTTTTGAGTGCAAGACTAACAAAGAAACATTCAAAGAAACTTTCGCAGTTTGTGATATTTGTGGGGTTCTTCACTGGTATTTGAACCTTTCTAATAATTAAGTTTTTATTAGACTACAATATATGTATATTAAATTTCTTCTACATATTTGCGCTCAGTTTTTTATCTTCCATCAAACTGAAAATAACTAAATTTAAAAATTAAAGCACAAATTTTCAAAACGTTCTTCACAACACATTACAAATTCCTTAGGCGCGTCAGAAAACCGTTCCAAACAGTATTAGCAGATTAGCATACAGATCACGAATAAGTGTTAGTTGCCATACATAATTCAACGTTCTCGAGCGACTTGCCATTTAACTGAATAGGTTAGTCTTTTGGTTATGAAAACAAAGTACCTACAAATAATATTAACTAGTTTTAGTGTTATCATTATTTTTAATAGTATTTATTAGGTATGTATATTTAATATCAGTAATTTATTAACAAGTAATGGTTTACTCGCTTAATTTAACACAGTTTTTTTTATTTAAAATACAAGAAGTAAATCCCCAACTCGATTAAAAAAGATTTAACCTCAATTTTTTTTGCAAATCGTCGTTCAAAAATGTTCACTTGCCAGCGGAATAGATAGATAGATAGATACTTTTTATTGTACACACCAAAAACAAAGAAAAAACACGTATACAGAATAAGAAAAACAATAAAAACTAGTGTTACAATATTTAATTGGATAACGGGACACTCACGTATATACGGTCGGTCAATCCGACTCGAGTTTCGGCCGCGTCCGGCGGCCTTTTTCAAGGCGAGTGCACGCGCGCCTTGAAAACCGCCGGACGCGGCCGAAACTCAAGTCGGATTGACCGACCGTATATACGTGAGTGTCCCGTTATCCAATTAAATATGTGTAACAACCACGTTAATTTTAATACTAAAATAGTGTTACAATCACTGTTGTGAATAGATTCACTTTCGATCATATAATATAATATTTTTATCTCACAAAGCGACGCGTGTTTTACTAATTGTAGTAACAATGTTCACAAACACGCTGTGAATGTGTGCGTGACCGCGGACGATCTCAGTACCGCCCGCGACGCGAGCGAATGTATTTGTTTTCACGCACACATACACATACGGAATTTGTTTTCACGTAGACATATTTAGCGTGTTTGTACGATCGGTCACCACAAGTAAGGCGCGCATCGTTTCGTAAGATAAAACTACTATACCAGAACAAATCATGCTTTGAGTTTAAGCAATGAGCTAAGTAAGAGAAGTTAGAGTAAGCTTATGTAAGCATAAGCTTACTGTTCATCCCCAACTAAAACAAGGTGTTGTAGCAAAGGTGTAAGGGTGCTTCACGCCTGAGTAGTTCTTTACGCCATACTAATAATAGATGTGCTCATGCGTAAAATATTGCTCGCACCTTCGAGATGGGTCCTCTAAATATTAATTAGCTGCAAGCTTTGAGTTCAATTGAAAAGCGTGTCCAAACGGGTTCAGCGACTGATAGCTTGTGTCTATTATATGTTAAATTAAATAATAAAGTAACGTGTTGTTTTTTTTATTTAAAAAAAAAACAAACAGTGTTATTTAGAAAATTTACGAAATATGACTAAAGCGCCCTTCCTATGTAACCATAAAAAGTTGTTGTATTTGAAATAACAATAAACATTTTTATTTTACTCCACTCTTCTCCACTCCACTCCACTCCGCTCCAATTTCGTCCTAACAAGACTTGCCATTCAGCTAGATCATTCGTGAAAAAATTGCATCGATTCAACGAAGTACTAAAACTTTTAGAGTAGTCTTTCTAACGAATACGAAATAGAATTTCTCGTATCACGAAAACATCCTCAAATGGAAATACAAAAGCTATCTCCACAAATCATATAATCTGGAGGACGCATTCACTCAAGCATTACACACTAACTCACACTCACAAAATCATCCCACTCTCCATTCATACGAGATTACCAGCACACATTGCGCGGAACAAAAACTGTCCTGCCACTAATCAATGTGATAAATTAACGCCGAAGGAAAAAGCCTTGACTATTCAGGGTTCTTTCCAGCGGAATTAATCTGGGGAGACATGTAAAGGCTTTGAAATTACAGTATGAGACTAGTAGGATTGGTAAAAGTTACTTGAGGTTGGTGAACTTAACTGAAAATGAGATAAGTGAGTTTAAATGACTTAAATGAAATAACCAATTATTTATGTTGCTCATTATAGTATCCGGCAAACATTTTAAGTACTAACTAACTATTGGTGGTAGATCTTTCACACACAACACCATCTCAAAGATTGTACTATGGAAGCCGGATATCTGATATAATATGCTGGATAGTATAACTCACTCTCTCGCGAGATCTGAAAAATTGACTCATATTATGGAACCGGAAGGTTATAACACTCTTCCTAAAATAGTTATTCAGCACCGAGTTCGGGTAGCTTCAAAAACCGATTACAAAGCTGGCTTATCGATCAAACTTTTTATAGTTACAGCGAGTTTTTATATACTGATGGCAAACTCATAATAAAATTGTAAAAAAATTACATTGTTCATTACAATTGTAATAAGTACGTATATTTTAATTTTTGACATTTATTTGTACAATACAATATAATGTTCAATTTAAACTTTAAAAATGTATACTCTTTGTATGCCATTATTTTGTTTTTTTTTTTTTAAAATGTACCTACGTGTAAATTGTACATTTATCAATAAAGAACTTTGACTTTATAATACTTATATATTACTACCAGGCACAGTACAAATATTTGAGTTCATCACACAAACATTTGCACTGGGTGAGGATCGAACCCACGACCCACCGTTTCGCAGGCAGACCAACTACCAACTAAGCCACCAGGCCAGCCAGCACGTGCAGTAGTTCAATTCTTAAGCGAAATCCATATATAGCCTGAAGTGTGAATGGTGCTCGGGTTAGGAAAAAACGAGCATCTAATTAGTGCTAAAGATATTTGTCGGCGGTTAGTATGTTTGTCGGTATTTCATATGTTTACCGTTGCTCCCCTCTTACCGCCATTTTTGTGTTTACAATAAATAATCTTTAGTTCTTTCTAGACTTTGGTGACTGATTTAGACAGTATAGATACTTGTTTCTTATATTGTAAACGAATATTCGTTTATTTCTTGTCACGTAACCCACAAAGTGGATTTGAAAGTTTACACAACATGTAAACAAATAAAATGATCAATGATGGCTTTATTTCGATTCTTGACAAATAGGACTTATATCAATGAGTAACTCATCGTTTACAGGAACGTAAAATATAGTTTTATTGTCGAGTAATCAATTTTTTAATATGACGTCGCGAAGCCCGCGCAACGCTCCGGATCTCAGTCAGGGGTTAAAACAAATATTATTTATCTTAAGTGACTACAGAATTAGAATTTGGCCGAATGTTTTTATTGCCAAGTCCTTACTGAGGTAACAATTTGTCGCAGCATTTTGAATAGGCAAGTTATTAGTGCGTGTAGGCTTGTAGGCGTTACGTCTTTTCCTCGTGGGAACCGCGAAATAAGTTATCACAAACTAAATTCAGATGACAAAGTAAGAGAGAGGTCTATACCCAACAGTAGCATAGAGATGGTGATGATGATGATGATAGTTGAATGATGATGATGAAAATAGTTTTTTACATCTTGGCATAACTATGAAATATAAACATTCCGGTAAACATGATGCGTGCATGAAACTGCATCAAACTACATAGATGAAACTTGTTCTTGCTTGACAATTCTAATCTTTTAATCCGCAATGCCGTACAAAAATCATGTGACAAGGAGAAATGATCGAGATTTGCAACCCCCTATGTGACGGACCTAGGGTTGGACCAATTTGAGTTTAAAGATGTTTTTGAAATTATTAAACTTACCAATTGTACTTGTTATACTTTAACTTACACTTTGCTCTCGAAATAAAGGTACTGGAATGAGGTTCTGCTGCTGAGATAAGAAAAACTGAAAATGGAAAGAACTCAGGTGTATGTTCTAGACTTGCGCTGATTGGGACTCTTTAAAGCCGTGATTCCGCCAGGCGAACCGTGACAGGAGCACAGACTGTCTCTCCAGAGTGACCCGCCTGTCACCTAAGTGCAAGCTATAACTACTGTGGGATCAGCTATGAAATACTCTCGATTGTATGCTAAAAGCTTTACCGCGAGCAAGAGTACAGGTAAATAGATAGCGCTGATAAATTTCAATATGAGGCTTTATCGGAGTTTTGAAGATTATAAGAGCGAGTAAAGTTTTAAGTGCTCTTAGATTGTTTACAGTCCAATATGACTTTACAATAAATTGAATAAGACATTCGCAAACTCTAGGTGACAAGAGAAATCATCTGCCTCGTTCCTTTTATTTCATTCAGTCATTTCATACTCTAAGATCGGGTTTAGATGTTGGGGTTGTGTAACGCACCTTCGCTTCGGCGCGGCCCGTATCAAAAGAGCAGACTAGGTTCACCTTTGATAATTTCATAGCCTTAAGATCGGGGTTAAATGTTGGGGTTGTGTAACGCACCTTCGCTTCGGCGCGGCCCGTATCAAAAGAGCAGACTAGGTTCACCTTTAATCATTTCATATAATTCATATTTAACTTGAAGATCGACGCAGTTGAAGTCTCACGCCCAATCCGGGAGTAAAAAGAACGCAACCAGCGATGAGTGAATAAAATTCAATATATACAAACAAGTCTGAGAGCCCACCGGTTCGAGTCTTCCCGTAGCCACGATATTACAGTTCCTAGTAGGCCTTACCCAGGTTCCGTAAGGAGTGGCTATGGAGTTAGCGTTAGCAATTGCATGGTCGTGATTATCGTGAGCTGCGATATATTACAATAGTTAACGAACTCCAACGACCTGAAGGGTCGATTTCCTATCCCTCCTATGCTAATGTATTGACATTAGCGACAGGAAGGTGTCGCACGTAACATCAGGTTATTAGACAGCGTTTTACAAATAAATATACACAAAACTCAAATTAAATGCAGCAAGATGCAACAATATGTAGGTACGAGATGCAGTAGAGTCTCGCTTAGTAGGCATTTTGTGACAAGATATTATCATCATTAGTTGGAGCTTAGATAATGAAATTAAAACACATAATTATCATCTTGATTACTTTTCGTATATTCATATTTTTAAACCCTATCGTTATTGAGGAAGCCCAACATTTGTTGCTTTTGGATTAGGAAAAAAACTCAGCTTTTCATAAGAAAAAACCTAATCAGACTCCTCTGAACAAAATAGATTTCTAGAATACATCAGATCAAAAATGAAGTTTATACACAAAGCATTTCGTTTGGTCCAATCTATTAAAGTCTTCCTTTCACTTAATGCAAGCATACTAATGTGACTAAAATAGTCCTTACGTTACTCATTTCTTAAATCATGATTTGACGTTAAATTATGCCAAACGGTAAACATAGTTGTTAGGTGCTAATTACTTAACTTGTAATCTCTCTTTGGACGATAGAACTTCGCAAGGGTGAACTCGAATCAGCGCGTTGAAGACGGTACACAAAATACAATAATACTACATTAACTCACTATAGACAATATAACTGAGACTATTTGACTACAATAATCGCGAAAGAAAACAAAAAGGTGTGCGACGTTCCACGGTGAATTTCCGACTGCCTCATCCTTGTCCTCCGGATGCTTTTTCTTGAGCGCCTTGGCCCGAACAGGACACACCCCTGGCCCGCTACAGGTCAGACCGAATCCAAGGGGTGGGCCGTATGCGCCCGCGCCGCCCCCATCGGACCGCATTGCGAAGTTTCTGGAAATAGTTTTTTGAAAGTGTACATAAAAAATCCTTAAATGCAACGTTAGGATGCGGGTCGCATTCCTTCAACGTTATTGTCTATTATATAGCAGGCCTGATGACTTAGTTGGTCGCCTGCTGCCTGCAAAGCCGTGGGTCGTGGGTTCGATTCCCATATAGTGCAAATATTTGTGTGATGAATTTAAATATTTGTACCACGCCTGGGTGCTTTCTATGTATAATCAGTATGTATAAGTATGTATTTAAAAATATATACGCATTCTTGTTTCCATAGCATAAGCCCGGCTTGGCTTGGAACAGATGGTGTTGTGTATGTGAATTGTCCACCAATATTTATTTATTATTATAATTTTGATTATGCTGATCATTACTTCGGCATCGTTGAGATATCTTGTACAGGTATTCCATTCATCTAATGTTGATATTTCATAACCATTAGTTACTCAAACCAGACATGATCATTGTGCTTATGATAAAATATGTAAACAAAAGAATAAGGTTAATAAATGTAATTATCATAAATAATATCTTGTCACAGTCACCTGTACTAGTTAATTAGCAAGCATCGTTCATTTGCGCCCCCTTTCCCACGCATTCAGTATGGCGCCAGTCCATAGTTATAAAAAAATGCCTTATCGACTAGAGATGTCCCAAACACTACTTCATGCGCATTCCATAATCCACGCAAAAAATACAACCCACTTCATTTCTATCCAAAGCTCAAAATAACAATATTTGACATGTTTATTACCTCTACTTAGCGCTTTTTGCTATAAAAGCAATATTATTTAAAAGTTTATCGTTGAGTTAAATAATTTTAGAGTTCATCTCAAGTGCAACTCATAAATAAGACCTTTCAACTTACGATAATGCCTGTTGTTCTGAGAATGACAAAAAAAAATAACTTGTAGGCACAGTGTTTTAGACTCGGTAACCAACACGTGAAAAGGATGAATCCAGAAAAAAAATTATTATAAATGGGCACCGTCACACCTATCTTCACCTGCACTCAGTTGGACAGCTTTGAAGTGACGACATAGTGTTCAATCTTACTATTTTATACCCTTCTATCATCCTGAATAGTCCTCCTGGTTCATTTTACCCATACATTTTGTTCACGGGCCTGTAATCTATAAGTCATAGTAAAAATGTTACATCAAGTTAATTATAAAAAAATAAATTAAACTAATAGCCGATGATGACTAGATTCGTCGCTTAGTCGGTAGTCGGTTCGAAAGCCTCGAGTCATCATCACTGGTTTTAACAGTGAGTTCAAAAACCTTGAGTCTCAGCAGTGGAGACAAAAGGTAAATTGACAGTGCAAAGTAATGTATTTTCTCAGAAAAATTACTGACGACTTCAATAATATACCTCAAACTTTCGACTAAATTTTATAATTTTCGTGAAACTAAACACATTGTTTCGATGAGACATGGAGATAATACGAATATATCATCGAAGAAAGCAAAGTTTTGTTTCTTGTTTAAATATTTCTAAAAACGCTACACCAATTTCAATAAAATTTTGAATGAAACCATCCCCGAAGTAATTATCTCCCAAACATAAAAACAACATCAAAATTGATTAACAATTAGCAGAGTTATCGCGCAACACACACACGAAACAACATACAACCGCACTGTGAACCTCTACTTTTATGAAGTTGGTTAAGAACACTGCTACTTTCAAACACGTCAAAACTCAATAAATTTCAATACTGAAACAACTCAGCTTAAGTACAAAATTTCAAAGCATTCCCGTTTTATATCCGCACCGAGAAAGCCGTTGTATCAGTTTGAAGAGATCGATACAGTAAAGAGGATTCTTTCAATAATTTATTTATGACTACTGTATAGCTCTGACTTGATATTGAGAAGGCTGTGCACCGGGTGCATTGCAATATTAAACTTTAATGTAACTGATAGAAATATTATAAAAAATATCGTTGGGCATTTCTCACAAAAGATTATCTAGCCCCAATCCAAATACAAATACAAAACATCTTTATTGCTGTTTGCAGATCAGATTAGATGATACAAAACACTTTAAAAGTTGACCCATGCAAACTATTACATGGCTTAGAGATATAACATCTTAGATCTCTGATTGACGAGCGCAGTGCAGTGCTAGGTAATGATTTGTACTCTTCATGCTCTAATAGCTGCGTGTCACTGTGCTTTTATGTGGCAGGGATATTGCTTATCATCAGGCATATGTCCACTCATCACATCACTTCACTCTTCATTTAAAAAAACTGGTCTCTTCGAGAGGCATGCAATGTGTCTAGCACGACAATTTGTTTCAGTATTAATTTATACAATGAAAAAAGCTAAATAATAGTCAGCTGATTAAAGTCTTCTTTTTCATCATTTACTTTTAAACCGACTTCCAAAATGAAGGCGCCGGCTTCAAATAGATGAATGAGTGAGTAGCGCTTAAAATAATTACATTAATTTATTTTTCATCCCACCAGCTCGGAAAGAGTACTTTTGGTCCTCGATATCAGGGCGCAAAAGTCGTTTTTACCCTCTAGAGGTTAAAGTAAATTTGAATTTAGAACATCGTGTGTACTGAGGTTTTGAATTCAAAACATAATTCAACCTATTTATTTCTACCTCCTTGGTGCCGAATGCATAATACATTTTTTTTTAATATGTTAAAAACTCAGCCTCGGAACCTCCTTGGTGTACTTACTTTTTTTTTAATTTGCTTAGCGCGAAAACATTTAAAAAATTGCATTTAGTCATTTCCTCGCTGAGGTGGAATGAAAAGTTACGTGTTGCACTCGAGTGCAAAGATTTTTCACCTTGTGCTCTTTTGATTCCCTTGCTACGCTCAGGATTCTTATTTTGAATCCCTCGCTGCACTTGTGATTCAATTTTAGAATCCTTCGCTTGCTCGGTCATCAAAATTGAGCACGCGGTTAAAAATCAACTTTGCACTCTTGTGCAACAAATAACTATTGACGTCATATTAATATTATAAATGCCAATGTTTGGAAGTTTGTTGCTCAATCACGTCGTAACGTATGAACGGATCGGGCTGAAATTTGGAACACAGATGTAGTGTGGAATAACACAAAGGGATAGGTACGTTTTATCTCGGGGCAATAATGGAAATGGAAACTACGCGGGTAAAACCGCGGAACGTAGCTTGTTTTATAATTTTAGTTAGAAGTAAGACATGTGCGGCAATTATTTGGTGAACAACCATCGACACATATTAACAGATGAGCTCTCCCAAACAAAAAAACTTTAATAAAAAGAACTTCGGGCGCATGGAATTATGTTATCGTTGTGAAGAGTGAGCTCACTTTTTCTGTTTTAGTCAGTTGTAGGAAGCGGTGAAAGCTGGATTATTTTACCTTTCATCATTCATAGTCAACAACCAAAATAAGTAGAACCACAACATACCTCGCCGCTAGCGATTCCAGGGGTCAAGTTGATTGGTTAATAGCTGTAAACCACTCACGCTGCACACACACAGATGAAATTTGTTATCAATTTTAAGGTGCTCAGGGTTCATCGTTTGATTTGTATCGATGTGAACAAATACGTTATGCTCCTGGTGAGCGCTTACCCTAACATACACAACATCTAAAAAGGGATTCTAACGAGACTTCACGAATTTATACGATACAAAAGGTTCTTGAAATAATGTGTTAGCTTTTAGAGCCTAGTAGGTAATTTCGTCGGTACTCCTTTCCGAGAGATGAACATTAGAATTGTAGATTATTTTCTTTGCCAGTTTTTTATATGTTTTCTTTTTATTTTGTAAAGGATTTGGTAAATTATAGCGGTTGTACACGCTACCCCGGGCGATCCAAATTTGAGGTGGGCATGAATTTATTTATATTAAATATGAGTAGTACTACCTTCGTAGGTAACGTATTATAATTTTAAGATTTTTCGTACTGTGCCCACTTTGTTAAGTGGATACATGGAAGGTAAACTTTTATTTTGACATATTGATAGAGAAAAAAGCGTCGGAAGCCTGGTGCGTCAGCTAGAAAGGCTATCAAGCCAGCTCGATAACATCCTAAAAGAGGATTTTTTTGAGTATAGGGTGAGACCTGAAACGCTTTCCTATAACAGCACAGTATCGTGCGGTATTAAGCACATGTTACGGCTAGGACGGCCAGTTACGGCTGGTCTAGTCGGGAGAACGGCGCCTGCCGATCCGGAGACCCCGAGTTCAAACCCCACACGCACCACTGTCTTTTCGAAGTCATGTGCGTAATGCCACTAACTTAAAACGGTGAAGGAAAACATCGTGTTGAAATCGATATGTACCTAGAACCTTTCGAAGTCATGTGTCATCCACCAACCCGCACTGGGCTAGCGTGGTGGATTATGGTCTTAACTCTCTCCTTGCGAGAGTCCGAGTCCCAGCAGGGTCTTGATTAAGCACATGAAAAGTCCTAATCAAGACCTGTCACTGCACTGCGCTCGTTATCCAGAGATATAAGATAACTTATGGTTATGCCCTCGAATCTCTTCGGAAATATTGCGGCACACGCTGATGCGTGTAACTTACCAATGTGTGGAACTTCCCCAGGTTCACCTGGGTTCATTCAGGTCAAGGTCAAAATAGGACTCAACCAAGAAACTACGAGTATTACTACAGGTCAGCTCCGACTAAGAATGATTATTAGGTAGCTATAATGTTATTTTTGTTTTACCTATTTACCATTAGCACTTATTCAATCGTCATTGAAACTTTGGATAATAAGTTTCAAGGATAATAGAATTTTAGTTTTTGAAGTCGGCAAATATTTTTTAAACATGCTGTGTTTACGAAACAGGACGATTTTTTTAATTTTAATTCGAGCCAATTCTAATTACTTACTATAAAAGTACTTTAACAAGTTTACATGAGTTTGTACTACTACAAAAACACGATAATATCTCTGTACCTATTACATATTAATTTTCATCTGAAATCAACTGTTCACAGATAACCTCACGAAAATAGCTGCCGAGTCTGTGAATTTATAAATAGGTTTGGTTTGTGTTCCGCTCAATAGGGTCGGCCAATTATGGAACCAATACATGTACAACCAATCGCCGTAGTTTAAAAGTTTTACTCAAATTAGATGTGAACCAAAAAACTGAAGTTTTTAAGTGAAGTCAACCCTGTATTGAAATTATTGGTGTTTGAGATGGCAAATGAACTCAAAGAGTTACAATAGGCATTTAGAGCCTAGAGCCTCTGGGCCGGGAGGAGGCAGCTTAGGCAAATGGCAATTAGGCAAACACTCGATGTCGAGTCGATTACTAGCTGAATCCCAACCGGTAGTGATCGGCTCTACAGACGAGCACTAGAATTAGATTTTAAATGTACCCAACTCCCTCCTATTTTCCTCTTCTTCTCCTTATCCAAAATATGTGTAAAAATAATAATAATATATATTTGTAATGACAAAGATCACGGACCCCGGAGTCTGTGGAGTGGCTAATTTAAATAAAAAAAAAAACCATAGGCATTTAGAAAGAAAATATTGTTTTACAGCGGTATGTAAACTTGTAGGCTGGTTTATATGCCATCCAAGGCATTTTTTAATTCAGCTCATTCCGTTCAGATTTACCAACGTAATTAACCAACAAACTGATATAAATAGGATTTACTTGTGTTAAAGAAAACTTACAAAGATTATAAAAACAAAAAAATACAAAACAGGAATCATTTTTTAGGGTTCCGTAGCCAAATGGCAAAATACGGGACCCTTATAGATGTCTGTCTGTCCGTCCGTATGTCACAGCCACTTTTCTCCGAAACTATAAAAGCTATACTATTGAAACTTGATAAGTAGATGTAATCTATAAACCGCATTAAGATTTTGATAGAAAAATAGAAAAAACTAAAATTTGAAGGGGTGTCCCATACATAGAACTGAAACTCAATTTTTTTTTATCAATACCATACTTGTGAGGTATCTATGGATAGGTCATCAAAAATGATATTGAGGTTTCTAACATATATTTTTTTAAACTGAATAGTTTGCGCGAGGTACTCTTCTAAAGTGGTAAAAGGTGTCCCCCCCCCTTCTAACTTCTAAAATAAGAGAATGGCAAAAATAAAAAAGTGTGTGATGTACGTTACCATGTAAACTATCAACGAAAAAGGGTTTGAATGATATCTAGTAAGTAGTTTTATTTTAATACGTCATAAATTGACTATTTTTAAAAACTGAAAGTAACTTAAAGTAACAACGAAGTACAAGAACTTTTGTATTATGCTACTTGCTGCTACGGAAGCCTTCATGGGTGAGCCCGACTCGCACTTGACCACTTTTATTTCAACTACGCTAATCTCTGTACCCAAACTAATATAAGATTCTCTTAGTTTCTCGGTTAACAAAGCCCATAGTTTTTCTCAAAGCCTTTGGAAGTAGAGAAGTTGAATCCATTAAGAGATTTATCTATCTTCGGAAAGAACTGAGGAAGGAATCTGTCAAGGTGATTCAATTATGTTGAGGTATAGAAAATTGAGCTAAATCGGATCAATGAATTCCGAGTCACTTGTCTGTGGGGTAATAATATTTTGTATCAATAAAATCTATTACTCACATCGATCTACTTGACGTGTTGATTTGTGGCAAAGTAGTGCCTCAGATGTACTAGAAAGGTCTTGAAAAGATTTTTGGTCTATGACTCACGAAACCATTTTTTTCTGTGTTATTTATTACATGTCACTAAATGAAATTATTCTTGCGAGAGTATTTTAAAGGCATAGTGCATGTCATTTGGGTTTCTTCAAAATATGCTGAATCAATTTATTTATAGCAACAATGAGCATCGTAGCCTTGCGTTTGAGATTACGGTCTAACACAAACAAAATACCGTTGAACATAAACAAGAAATAAAAAAATATATATATAAAAAAAACTAAAAAAAACATAGGGGTCAAATTGATAACCTCCTCCTTTTTTGAAGTCAGTTAAAAACATTTTTGTACAACAGAAATTTTTGTACCCAAATTGTAAAATACTATTTTTTTCATAGTGAAGTTAGAACTGATAATTGTTGATCATGGAGTCTAACTTGATTAGTCAAGTGTATTCGATTAAATTATTTATTTATTTTTATTATTAAATTCTACCTTACAGTTTACAAATTTGAATATCTATCTTACGTTTGTCCAATTCGTAACGTCATTTACTGCGAGTATATTGTAACACCTAACACGGTCTTAAAATATAGTTTTAAACTTATTACATAAAGATCGTATAAACGTGCTGTATTATAAATAAATTTAGTTTTTTTTAACTATTATAGGTTTACACTTGACCGCCATCTCGCCTGATGTTAAACGATGATGCGGTCTACGATGGAGCGTGTTTACCTAGAAGAAACCGATTCACTCTCGATTTGAAGACACAAAGATTGTAACTATCGGGAAAACTCCTCTCAGACAACGTATTCCACAGCCTAGACGCTCTTATCACAAAAGTAGAGTTTTATTTCAATGGAGTATCGTTTACAATAACAAAATCACGAAAGCAACAGAATAATAACGTAGTTATTCCAAAGTGAGAGTTGTTTGGCTTAGTCAACTCCAAAGTAAACCAGAGACGCACAAAGTAAACAAATAATTTGGAACCCATCTAACTTCCCTTATATTAATAGATTTTGTGCAAAAGACAAATATTGTAAGACGGAACTATTTCAGAAACGATTTCGATGTTTAAATCATTTTGTTGTATTAACATAATTATTATCTTTTACATAAGTGATCAAAACTAGTACGAGTATGTGGTTTTGTTTTAAGTTTTAATTATCTTCTAATATACTAATACACCAATATCGGAAAAATATTAAAAAAAATGTTATCTATCCTTATACATGTTTACTGGTAATCAGCCTGCATCCGTTTAAAGGCATGTTCTGTATATTTTTTAAGCAGAGCATTATTATGCTTATAATTTAAAAACATATTTACGGTCGAATTGAGAAACCTCTTTTTTTGAAGTCGGTTAAAAATAATACCTATTCCGCCGTCATGCCTATTCAAATAATCAACGTAAACAGGTGCCTAGCACAATGATCTTGTTAGACGTAGCTACTTGGTAATTTTACCGAAAGCTTGGTCTTTGAAGCTGTAGCGCGTTGATGCGCTCACATTACTGTTTAATGGCAAAATAACAGTAAAAAGTGTTGCACTCACACTAGTGGACTTTGTAAAGAATTCTGCCACTAAAAAAGAAAATGTGTGATCTAACAAATTTCACAGTTAGCTTTCTAGCCATTCAAGCGTTGAACGTGTATGCACGACTCTCATGTCTTGCACATCCGCGACGTAACCAATGCTTATTTTTTGCTTAAATTTGACATTGACATCGGCATTCTATTTATGTTTTATCATCAAATTAAAACTAATATCACATAAGATAAATCATTTTTAAATAATAAACTTAAAAAGGAAATGTTAAAAATATTTAGTATTTCAGTAAGTACATAATTATAGTCCATTTTTAACCCGACCAAAAAAGGGGTGTTATAAGTTTGACGTGTATGTCTGTCTGTCTGTGAGTGTGTATGTCTGTGCCACCGTAGAGCTCAAACAGATGGGTCGATTTGGATGTGTTTTTTTTTATTTGAAAGTTATTCGTGCACATATTTTAAATGAATATACGGTTAACTCACGTGAAGTACAGTCAGTCTAGTCCGACCCAGCAATATTTAGTGGGCTGTTGATGTTGAAGCAACATATCCAAACTTAGACGTTAGCAATATTAGTAGGATCCTTTTAAAACACTCAGACCATATCAGGAATAAATTAGGTCTGGTAAGAACAATGGTAGAAGCGCCTACAGTGTTGAAGGTCCCGAAGTTTTCCAGTCGGATGATTACTTTGCTAAGTAACTGTTGGACATAGTTTTGATCAAAAGCTGAATTGTTGTCTGAGTTTGTAAGGAACAAACTCAGACATTCCTGGTGAGTAGGTAAATGCTTTTCACCGCTTCAACTCGATAAATTTTCAAGGAAGCTCTTTAGAACAACAGTAAAGTTTAAAGAATCCAAAAGTTGAAAAGTTTAAATATATTTGTATACTTACAGCATCCCGGGCTATTGACTTGACTCGGACTTGCCGGATTGCAAAGTAGCCAATGTCCTATTACAGACCATGAGTTTCAACTTCAAACCGATCCGATGAGCGGTTGCGTCATGATTGAGCAACAAACTTCTAAACATGTAAAACTTTCGCATTTATAAAATTAGTATGATTTTGATTATTTTTTAATGTCATGCTCATACTAATGCTTATAGACTGCAGGCCCGTGAACAAAATTTATGGGTCATATGATACAACAGGAGACCTATGTAGGATGATAGAAGGGTATAAAGTAATAAGATTCAGCACTATGCCGTCACTTGTAAGCTGTCCAACTGAGTGCAATTGAAGGGGGGTTCTAAACCTCGATCATTTCTCCTTGTCGCATGATTTTTGTATGGCGCGGCGTTGCGGAATAATATATTAGAAGAGGTATTGAAACTATGACCCATAAATTTTGTTCACGGGCCTGCAGTCTATTAAGGCCAGTTTGCATTTTGATTAGCGCGAGTGCGAGTGCGAGCGAGAAATCGTGACTGGTGCAGGTGTTTAGTACGAGCACTGTCTAATTCTGTGTATTAGGTGTATCTAGTTCATTGAGTTAGTAGAAATTGACATTAATTTTGGTTTTTGAAGTTCATCCATACTTGCGGGCTGACGGCTGGCAACTCAATGAACTAGACACCCCTACTACGCAGAATCAGACAGTGCTCGCACTACACACCTGCACCAGCCAGTCGCGATTTCTCGCTCGTACTCGCGCTAATGAAAATGAAAACAGGCCTATACATAAACTTCTATTAACCATCGTAGCTTTCCGCAAGTTCCAACCATACTAAAAATTTCAATAATATCCATATTCAGTTTCACTTAAACTTGTGTGTCTAGTGCCTACTAAACTTAAAACGTTTCGTTGCATTATAGGGTATACAATACATACACATATACGTTTTGTAAGTTGTATAGAGATAGAGTGATGGGACAAATAGTATATGGTTCTAATGGTAATCAAAACGCTTCCCCATAACAACACGGGAGTATAGCTGGCGTTACATAAGTGTAAGTATGAATAAGGGACATTAAAATTGAACGTCTTCTTTTAATCACACCCTTACACTACCCTTATAAGTAATGTTAGTACTAACGCGAAACTGTGTAAGAATGACATTCTTAATGTACATTGTATTTATGTATATTTGTTTCTATTTGACGCATAAACAACAGAAGGTTATGAAATTTTGGACATAATTCGATAACGGTATAGAATAATCACAGATTAAATACCCTGTTGACCGGCCATCAAACTTATCTGCTTAAATCCACAAGTCACCAGCGGGGGCGCAGGACGAGGTAAAAAGCCGTGTCACGTGTCACTATTTTCCACCAATGAACCGACAAAACGAGATAGAGTTATGAAAACTTCAAAAGACAGAGCAGGATGCAAAGAAAGACATCAACGGGTTCTCATTTCGTTTTTTTATTGTTCGTTTTAATTTTGTAGATGGATGATGTTACGTTTTTCTAATTATCGCATGAAATTACTTACTTGTAAAATGGATATACCGTCTTTTGTAAAGCTGGATGTCCTGCTATTCATTCCGCGCCATTTCACTGAGCGGAAACTTACATTTAGTATTTTTTACGTTTTTTTTTGCTAGCACTCTTTTATCGAAATCAAAAGCCTGACTGACTGAACTCTCAACAAGTTTAGTGTAATTATGCTTATAAAACGCTTAGGAGGAGCAGTCAAAGTCAGAGCAAATAGGTATATTGTTTTTAGAAAAAACACATAGGGTTTTGTTTATCTAGAAATTTAACAGGATTGATAACTACCCGGTTAAAAAAACGCTGCTAGTTAGTTATAAGTTGTTAACTGACTTCCAAAAAGGAGGAGGTTATCAATTCGGCCCCCAATTTTTTATTACTTACTCACTCGTCTATTTTAAGTCGGTGCCAGTCAGGCCAAAATACTATATAGGCACGTGGTAGGTAGGCAAATACACTACCTGTTAGACTTGGCTAGCACCGACTTCAAATAGATGAGTGAGTAGCACTTGTAATAATGATATTAATTTATTTTTCGCTTGAGTGCCTAGTAGTGAGTTTGAAGTCGGTTTAATTTTTTGTACGAAAATAGTTTATTGAATTCGTCTTTCATTCAGAAAAAGTTAAATTGTTCCAAATTACAGTTATAATAATTAATATTTCAACTAAACACCAACTTAGATCGCTTCCGAAGTTTGTTTTGGTTCAGTTTGTGTTGATTGTTATTGAGGCTATCCGACCAATTGTCTTTTAGAATAATTGTACTGTATTTTGTGTACTTAAAGTCAACAAGATATTTACTTCGACTTAGAGGCTGAATTTTGTTAGAAAATTATTGTTCTGTACAATTCTATTACATTCTCTTGAGAAATTGTTTAGCAAAATTTACAGAAATTGCTTTTATACATTTTATACAATGGAATTACAGGTCATAGAGATAACATCTTAGATCTCTGGGTGACGAGCACGGTGCTTGGTAATGATTTGAATTCGTGTTCCAATAGCTGTGTGTCACTGCTGTTATGGTCAGGCGTGTTACTTACCATCAGATACATGTCCTGAGCTTCTCGTAATTCTTAAAAAAACTGACTATAGTACGTACTCGATTTTCGTTCTAATAATGCTATAAATGTTACAATTTGGATGTTTAAATGTTTGTTGCTCAATCACGTCGGAAAGCCTGTATGGATCAAGTAGAAATTTGGGGAATACAGTGAGATTATAGTCTGGAAAAGCAAAAAGCTTTGTATATTATACAAGCAGTGTTCCGTGACTTTAAGCGCGTGGTTCCCGTTCCTGGTATTTTTTCGGGATAAAAAGTAGCTCATGTGTTATTCCGAGTTATATTCTTTGTTTCAAATTTTATTTTGATGTGATTGAGCAACAAACATTCAAAAATGCACATTCATAATATTAGTAGGTTTAACACGAAAAAATGAGAACATGAGTTCCTTTTTTCTATATCGAAACTAACTTACCAGACAGGATGTAATATTAAAAACAATTTCTATAAATATATTTTGTTTAGTAAATTTTATGAAACACATTCTCCAACTGTCCTACTATATCAAGATTTGGTTCCTTCTAGGTTAGCATGCTCTTTCGTATATCGTATTTAAGTGCAATAAAGAGTTTATCTATCTATCTAACGACGACTGCCGATCTAATGCCTTTGGTTTGAATCCCACGTGCACCGTAGTCTCTTCGATATCATGTATGTAATACCACTAACTTAAAACGGTGAATGAAAACACTGTCAGGAAACTGGTACGTTCTAAGAATCTTTCCAGAGCATGCATCATCCACCAGCCTGCACTGGGTCAGCGTGGTAGCTTATGGCTTTGACTCTCTCCTTGTAAGAGAAAGCGCCTAGTCCCGGCAGTGGGAATATTTAGTAGGCTGCATATGAATATATATTTGGCTGATAAGGCGGTAAGGCACTTCAAAAAGAACTATCAAATATAATTTATCTAATAGATATTTTATTTGATCACTGTAGTGTACTGAAATATTCTACTAAATTCTAGAATTCCATTCCAGAATCTATTTCGATAATGGCGCTGTGACGTACACTAGTACTCGTATGTGTATATCGCGAGATACGTGCTCATTAGTGGAAAGCATTTTAGATTAATATTTATTTTACAGACGATTTCATTTGATGGTTATTTGTAGGTACTATATTTAAGACTAGCGGCGCCCCAAGGTTTTACACGTGCAGACCGCATTTTCGTTACTGTCCCGTGATAAAGAATTCCTATATGGTGTTGCAGACTTACTAACTGTGCGGACAGACATCTAACTGAATTCCAAATTTCAGGATCGCTTCAGACGTTGCAATATAATTGAGCAATAAATATACAAACTTTCGTAAATTTAATGTTAATAAGACTAGCAGCGGTCTACAGCATTAACCGCACAGTTCCCGTTCACGCCAGTGAATTGGTATTTTATAGAAAAGCCACCGTTGTAGAAGTGTTTCGGTTTGAAAGGCAATGTTTCACGAGAAATTACAGGGCTTAGAGATATAACATCTTAGATATGCGGATAATGAGCGCAGTGCAGTGCTAGGTAATGATTTGGACTCTTCATGCTCCACTAGCTGCGTGTCACTGTGCTGTTATGTGGCAGGCATGTTGCTTACCATCAGGCACATGCCCTGCTATTCTCGTCACTAAAAAAAGAAAAATTAATCATGAATCCATACAAATCTCATGTTTTTTCGTAAATTAATCTACAACTTTTAATACTGTACCGCCATATTTTACAAAAATTTCAAATATTTCTGGCATGCAAACAATGCCCCGACAATAACAAATACATAAAACACGGAATCATCCTTAGATAGATAATAAGTAAACAGTTCAGGGTTTTCCGCACGGTTTTTTTTGTAGGTACCAATCGTAAGCAGATGACGTGTATACTTGCTATGGCAACAGACAAAAGTATGACACTTCCACAAGAGCGACAAGGCAAGAGCGATCAGACCCGTGCTTTCGGTGTAAAGCGTTTGTTCCAACTCTATACGTAGTATATGTAATGTAAACTCTTTGGAATCACACAATTTGGTGCAGTCATTCACAACTTATGAGCATACATAAATTTCAAAGGTGCATTTTTAAATATAAGATGTGTCTGTGTTGTGCGTTTTAATTGTGACGGATTTCAACACAGATCAATACTCAAATTATAATCTTCAACTGTTATTTCAATTCTATACTCATCATTATCAAAGACAGTTGGAACCACTATCGAGTTAGAACTGTATCAAATTATCCAATTTCCAAAACAGTTGAGCGTAGTAAGATGCAATCAGCACTATCAACGTCGCTCATTACCCCACATACTCAATTTCAGCTTCATTACTCTCAAATAATGTAAATTCACACGCATCAAGCAATTTCCCGAAGATAACACACCTCAAAATTTAACATATACGTTCACAAATTTAACATTCATGCTTAACATCTACATGCCTGCATTAAGTATTCGTGACACTGTTACCCTGTACCACGATACCATGTTGCGATGATTTCGGGGTTCGATTCACGCTCAACGATTCATGCGGCGTTACTACGAACCTTATTACAGGGTGACACGGTTCACAGCTTTGGTGTTCGGAATGTTGATCGTGAATTGTTTGCTGTTAGAAGTACGGGGGCAGGTAATGACTGCCATGACGCATGGAGCTCAAACTCCATTCAGGACATTCGCCGACTCATGGCAGATAAGCGAATGAGAACGGTCGGGGTGTGGCATAAGGCAAAAGAGATATCGTCTTTTGAATTCAAACCGAGACATTTAGGCAAGACCTTGACTCATATCAAAGGTGCTGCTGTCTCAAAAGCTGATGATTTTATTTACACCTAATTACATCTGTAAATTAGATAAAAGATAGCGGAAAATTGACTTGTTTGTGAGACATTTCAGCTCATTGAAGTAAAACACGTACTATTTGTGTTTTTTGCACTGGCGTTCTGTTTTGAAAAATGTTTGGTAATGGTATGGTCCTGTTCGTTTTTTTGGGCTTACGGGTAACGTTAGAAAAATAGTTGTTAAATTACTGTTATTTTTATCTTTAAAATACTTAATCTAATCCTAGATTTTCACGGGCAGTGAGACAGCGCCCAAGGCTTGTCAGGGATGTCATTTGTACTATTCAGTTTTTTATTTCTTTTCTGAAGTTTATATTGTCACAAAATTTATATTTGAATGAAATTTAATAGTCAAAAAAACTAAAAAAATACGCTTTTGGCACGCACAAAAAATTACAAAAGTATCCCATCCCATTCAGCAAACCCTTTAATTTAATACCCATATCATGAAGGTGCATTTCAAATAGCCTGTCCGCCATCTTGGGGAGGCCGCCATATTGGATTTGTAATGACGTTTCTTAGCTAGTCATGTATTGTCATCAAAACTCAGAGCGTGTCCAAAATTTCATCCTAATCGAAGACCGGGAAGTGGGTAAGATTCCAAGATTTTACATGTGAAGGTAACAAAAACGTGTTAAAAACAACACAAATCATTATAAAAACCTAAACCTAGAGCACCGTTGGCAGGGTGGTTAGGGCTATAGTGTGAGGAACCTCCTGATGATGCGTGCTGTGTCGAGGATGACCGCCTTCTGCATCTGACCTTTGATGTAATAGCCTAGCTAAATATGTAACTCGAGACTTTTTGCTACAAAGTCGTTCGTCGACACAACTATCGGGAATTCAAGGTTTAGTACTCATTATTATTATTTCATAAAGGGATGCATTATTGTAAAAAAATAATATAAAAAAGGTACACTGTGTGCTATCGCTTGGCCAAGTAATATTCACACACAGTACAAGCATTTCCAAAATAAACGGGTTATATTAAACTGTTATTATTGTACTTGGAGCCTATACTGTCCCAACGCTGGACAAAGGCCTCCCTACCCTCTCTTCATTTGGTTCTGTCTTGGGTAAATGTTTCCTAGTCTTTTGAATAGGTCAAGGTCATCCCGCCAGCACATTTAATTGTGCTAAAGTATTTATTGCTAATCGCCATCGTTTATGGCAAAGTCTATAGCCAAACATTATAAAGTAAAAGCAGAACCGTGAATGCAAATGGCCATAGAGCGAGTGTAATTGCGTATGCCATTGTGGTTGAAGCTTTTTAGTAGTTTATTCCGATTAGTTTTTATAATGAATCTTTCGTCTGAATTTTTTATGTATTTCAGCCAAATATTTAGTATAATTAATTATCAACCATCGTCGCTATACATCAGGCGAGACTGTTGGTCGTCTGGCGCAAAACTATTGGGTAATGATTAAAAATTGAAATTGATGAAGATCATTAGCGACATAGTTTTTGTGGATACTTGGAAAATTAATGATGAACTCAATAATAGTCAAAATTACAGAGAGTACGTATGAATTATAATCTCACATATTATATATATTACAAGCTGACTGATTGAAATTTTATGGTGATAGATATACAGATAGGTACCTAAGCTATCGTCATATCTTCAGAGTATACTGACGTCCCTGCTGTCACACTTGATAATGTGAAGAAGGTTAGCATATTAACACATGTCTAGAGATGAGATGTGATCCCATCGCTGTCACTCTAACAAAACCTTCTAGACTGCAGGCCCGTGAACAAAATGTATGGGTCAAATAATACACCAGGAGACCTATGTAGGATGATAGAAGGGTATAAAGTAATAAGATTCAGCACTATGCCGTCACTTGTAAGTTGTCCAACTGAGTGCAGTTGAGGATTGGGGGTTGCAACCCTCGATCATTTCTCCTTATCACATGATTTTTGTACGGCGTTGCGGAATAATAGATTAGAAAAGGTGTTGAAAGTATAAAAATCGTAAATTTTAAAATTGTAATCATTAGTTTGTCGGAAAAATTCATGATTTTGTGACGATTTACAGAGTAAATTTGGTAGTTTGATTATGTACGGCATTGGTTCCATACAGTTTCTCCTCTTACCTCTTCTAATCCATTATTTCGCAGTGCCGTACAAAATCCATGCGACAAGGAGAAATGATCGAGTGCTGCAACCCCCTATTTTCAACTGCACTCAGCTGGACAGCTTACAAGTGACGGCAAGTGCTGAATCTTATTACTTTATACCCTTCTTTCATCCTACATAGATCTCCATAAATTTTGTTCACGTAGCTAAAATTGTACTACAAAAACACTATCTATAAAAACTTCACACGCGAGTCCGCGAGCGAATATTTTCATGCGATGGATTTTCTACAATTATTCTTATATTACCAGACAAGTAGTATAAGCAACTAAATTGAAAAATTTATGGCTAAATTGTCAGTCGTAAAATTTCATTTTCAATTTTCGTCATAAACTTTCAATCTCTTTTCAGGGCGGAGTGCGTAATAATCGAACCCATCACGAATCTCAAGCATGTAATAGTCGAATCCGAATCGAGAATTATTTATTCATGGTTAGGCAGAACGTCTGTAATCTATATTTTTTATTACTTAAATATAAATTATGTATAACGCTGTTTGTCCGCGATGTTCTCCTAAACTAATCGATCGATTTAAATCAAATTTGTTCACTGTCCACGGTTTGATAGAAAACATAATTTTATCTCGATTAACATTATCCGAGTATTATCCAAGCGAAACCAGATCGAGCCACTAGTGTATACATGTATAAAAATGAATCTGTATGTCCTTTAAAGAATCGTAAACTATGAATTTAATCTTGTGGCGATCTTTGGAAAAGTTGTTGTGCATGAACCAAACAAAGTATTTGATTTAATACTACCAATTTTTGACAGGTGGCGTAGCTGTGCTCTAAATTTCTTCTCGATTGGTTGACACATTTCAACATGATTGAGCAACAAACATCTGAACATCAAATTTTCGCAATTGTAATATTAATAGAGTAGACAAATATGTGTTAGAAAAGCATGTCGAGGACGCAAGCTCATAATTTTACCAAATACAACAAAAGCTGTGATCACGCGCGCGCACTCTCCTTGAAAAGATCGCCGAACGCGATCGAAACTAGAGTCGGACTGGACTGACTATATGAAACGTGAGTTTGAATACTTTTTTAAATGAATACACGGGTGTGTATACATTTAAAAAAGTACTCAATACGTCCAAAAATGATTTCACAACAAAAAAAATCCTTACACTATAATATTAGCTAATGTTTGAATGGCATCAGTTTGTGTGTTATCGGTAATATCCACGCGGCCTTCCTCTGCAAATAGACAGTAGAATCAATACAAATAGTAACATGAGCAAATAAGTACAATACATGAAAGGTCTTCACGACGTGTATCCTCCAGTATTTGCTGAGATCGCGTTAATTATACGACAAACAGAGATTTGTTTTGATGTGAGACATTAGATTATTTGGGCTTTACTTTATTGTGGGGTTTTCTGAATGATTATTCCAAATGCCTTCGGCACGCTGCAAAAAAGTATACGGCAAGTATTTTGCTTTTCGAGCTGCTGAACTATGGATCGCTTTGCCTTTATCTACCAGAGAAGCAACATCGGTTGCTGTTTTAAAAAAATCGGTGAATCAGATCTATTTGTCTTTATGATAATTTTGTTAAAGTCGTTACTCTTATTT
This sequence comes from Ectropis grisescens, assembly GCA_017562165.1. Lineage (NCBI taxonomy): Eukaryota > Metazoa > Arthropoda > Insecta > Lepidoptera > Geometridae > Ectropis > Ectropis grisescens. The sequence goes on along the minus strand of CM029787.1, from coordinate 21,925,537 downwards.
AAATCGTTTATAATTTATGTTTATCTCCATTTGTAAAACATGGTGTTGTTTATGTATTCGTATATATTATATTCGTGTAAATGTATTAGGATGTACATTTATTAATTTTTAGGTTTATTTAGTATATTATTATTAGAGTTAACTTTCAAAATTATCTTATCTTATCTTATACCTTTAAACGACCAATTCTTGTAGTTATATAGGTATATATATATTGGTATCTGAATCTCGGAAATGGCTAGAACGATTTTAATGAAATTATGTATACAGGGGGTTTCGGGGACGATAAATTGATCTAGCTAGGTTTTATTTTTTAAAAACATTATTTTATGCGCGTTTTTAGACAATGAAAAACTCCAACAATGTCATTAGAATACGATAACTTATTTCGGCACTGTTCTTTAAGTCTTAATGGCTCAGACGGAATATGCTCGATCTCGGAGTCAACAGGCCCCGGTTCGAATCTTGATGAAGACACTCAGGTTTTTTTCTTTTTTTCTTTTTTTTCTGAGAAAATCTTTTACTTAGAGCCCTTTATAAACGCATTTAAACCGAGCAAAGCTCGGTCAACCAGGTACTAGGACTATATGTTTCTTCCACTCATTATTTGTACTTCCCCGTCTTCTTACTTTTCAATTCTCCTTTTCCATCCTGCCTTCCAGGCAACCGCCTGGAAGAGACCGCTCTTAGCGATAAGGTCGCCAATTGCTACTTTGTATTTTTTAAAGTTTTGTATATTTCTGTTTTTTGTATTCTAAGTGCAATAAAGAGTTTATCTATCTATCTATGATTACAATCTTGGTGTTTCCAAATCAAGAGTGAATCAGTATCTAAGTAAGTACGTTTGGTCTTAAACCGCATCGTTGCTTTACATCAGGCAAAATGGCGGTGTAAGATTGGAATTGTAAAAAAAAGAAACTGTTAGCTTTATTCTAAACTTTTACTTGCGTTTACTACTAAAACTAAAATCAATGTAGTATCCTTTATTCAGATTAATAACATTGTCTGCAGTAAGTTATATCAATCAAAATAAATAAATAAATATTGGTGGACAATTCACACACAACACCATCTGACCACAAACTAAGCAAAGCTTATGTGATGGCAGCCAGATAGCTGAAATAATACTTATATAGTATTTAAATACATACTTATTATACATAGAAACACCCAGACACAGTGCAAACATTTGAATTCATCACACAAATATTTGCACTGGGTGGGAATCGAACCCACGACCCTCGGCTTCGCAGGCAGAGCTACTATCAACTAAGCTACTAGGTGAGTCAATATATGTCAAATGTCAAATATCTACCATTAAAATACTCTTCGAATATCAAACTGCTCTCCACGCAAGATTTCCCTTGACGCTCGACGCGTTCACACGCTGAAAAACAACACACCTTTGCTCCAAGAACGAGCCATAGCGAAAGTCACCGGGGCTTCTACCGCCTCACTAAATTTGCTAGGATTTTGCAATTGTTGTCTGTATCATTTCAAGCTAAAAGAAAAGAGAGAGCAATATCAAATACTATTGCCGTGATACTTAAACGGTAGACCCTTGTACTTTAACTACCGCAGCATAACTCTATAATAGTTAAAAATACATAGGTATTGACATAAGCAGCTTGAATTCCCACTGTTGGAAATCGGGGACTTTTGAGTAGAGTTTGGCTATCTGTTGGTCATATTATTATTCTTTAATTCCCGACACTCTGAATTGAGAATACACATGATTATTAATTTATTAGGGCCATATTCACCTACAAACTTGACCATGTATTCATTCATAATCCAAACAGCAATGGTGTGGAACATTCTACCAGCGGGAATGTTTCCTACCTCCTAGTAATCGGACATTCTTTAAACGAACAGTGAATAGGTATCATCTAAGGGAGCGTTTTGCCCGTAAGACCTATAATGTACATAATTATATTCACTTTTGATGGACGATATATAATTTTTTTGATGTTGAAACTCACTCTTGCGTCTTTAATTAAAGGAAACAAAGACCTATTTATTAGTTTACCAGACGTTACAGTTATAGAAAAATAAATGCATTTTTTATGCGAGCTTCCGTTTAGATTCGGGAAAATAATAACATACAAACTTAAAGTATGTTAAACTTTAGTTATAATAATAAATTCAATTTAAAACAGCATAATAATTTGTCATAATTAATCAATGTCAAACTGCCAAAATCTGGATAACAAAATAAAAGCTAAAGATTAATTGCAGAAAAGAAGGTACTTAATTGAGTTCGGGTCCGTCTAAAAAAGACTCATAAAAAAAAAAGTTTTACAGCAAGATTTCTCTGAGGATTGTTTTCATCATTTGTCAAAAAATAAAATAAAACAGGTAACGATAAAACACAGAAGTTAAGGGCAAAGTTCGGGGGAGGTTTTACAGTCGCAAATCCATCTCGACTTCGGAACTTTGTTTCTTGTTCCGGAAGGAAAGTTTGCTTGTCGATGTCATATAAAATTGATTTTGTGTCTTTTGAACATGTTTTTGGCTTTATTTGGTGTTTGAAAGGTGTAAATGTGAATAATCTATAGTTATTTTCCAAAAACTGCTCTTGTATCGATACAAGAGCAGTTTTTGGCCAAAAACGCCAAAATCCAAAGAACACTAGTGTTCTTCACTAGAGTGTCGATTGTAGGTATATCAGTATCAGGCTTTGGATTCAATCGAGAGACGTGTGTACAAATGGAAGTTGAACAAGTCTGCAAAATTGCAAGTTGCATGCAAAATTGCGAGATAAACTAGCAAATTTTGTATTTCGGAGAGTGCAGCTGGTCTGAATGAACTAATACCACAATGGCACGGCTATCACGGTTGAAGATCCAAGGACTCCGATCAAGGCTGACTTGACTTAAATCGTCAGTTTTAAATCCAAATAGGTGCTTCAAAATCATCACTTTGAAACGGCCAAAAACTCTATATTTGCAAGTGAAGGTACAATTAGGTAGGTAGGTAGGAAGGTAGGTCCCTGTGAGAAACTGTGAGAAAATTTATAGATCAACTTTTAACTTACGCAATAAAGATAATATTGTTTTTGATCGGGTAATATATTATAAAATCTAACTAACATATTTGAATTAAAAATCTCCATTTTTTTAAGTAATTAAAATTAAATCGAAGTGTCACGTTTTTGATGCAACTTCATTAGCAAAATTATTTCCTCAAAGTTCGTCGTTGTCGGGTGACAGGCACAGGATGGATTAGGTGTAATTTTATTAATGACCCTACTATGACGAAGGTACGGCAAGATCGTAATCCGGACTCACAGCTGCTAAGGGTATCATTTTAGACCATTTTACTTTGTTATTATGAAGATTATTTCATAAAGGTACCTTTAGTGAAGGGTAAAACTGTAGGTAATCCAATAAGAAATTGACCTCATTAAATAAATAAAACAAACTACTCCGAAACAAGATACAACGTGTGTTCTGAGAACCAGAGCGCTGATAAAACACTTATTTAATTGTAAATAAATACATACATAAGATGCTTAGAAATACCAAGATACTAAAAAAAGTTAATGTATATTTACAACGTAATATAATACAGTACAACATACAAATATTTGTACTGCCTTCGAATCAAACACAATTTGTAAGGCAGGCCCATAGGTTGAGTTAGATCCGTAACTTAGATCTCTGGGTGACTATTCCAATAGCTGTATGTCACTGTGCTGTTATGTGGCAGGTATGTTGCTTACCATCAGGTACATGTCCTGCTCGTCTCGTCACTCTATGTTATAAAAAAAACCACGGCAACGTACAACCAATTATTATATCACGAGGTTAAAATAAATAAATAGATAAACTATGCATAAAATTTTATTTCAGTCATGAGATACAACAAAAAGCATTAATTTGGCCTTTGTTTTGTAATAATTTAATGTTTGAGTCAAATTTGGGTGATAAATTTGGAAATGAGTTTTTTTAAGTTTGCTAAATATATAACTTACTCTGCATGTATAATGAAAAGCGAAAGTAGCAATATATCATGTATCGGCAAAATATGAACATTTCTGAAATTCTAGATCTTAGATTTACAAATGGTTCTTTATAATGTAAATGCTTCAGTGAGCAATGTAAATGATTTATTATAACTGTTATAGAAATAAATCAGATTCGGATATATTGTATGAGATACCATTCACGGTAGTACTCAGCAAATGAGCTTAAATACATAATATGACATATGACTTGGAATTATGTACTAAAATCTTGGCGCACGGTTAATCACAACTTCCAGGGGTTTAGCCGAAACAGCTTCAGGCGTCAATTTTTTTTGGGATTCACATACAAAGTTACGCGTTTTTGCATGTTGATGCGCGCATTCGCATATGTTGCGACCCCGAGGTCAAGTAACTCATGCGCGTTGACGCATTTATACCAGCATAAACACCTTTGCAGAGTCAAATATATAATACAAAATGTGCTTGATTTAGATCAGGTTTATGTAAACGTCAAGCCATTGGTAGTCAAATCAAAATAGATTTTAAATATCAAAATAATTTAAATATTAGATTTATTTGCGTATAACTTGACACTACGTAATATATTAGACTTTTTTTTAATAAGAAGTGACAAGACGAGCTGGACATGTGCCTGATGGTAAACAATAGGCCTGCCACATAACAGCACAGTGACACGCAGCTATTGAAACATGAAGAGTCCAAATCATGACCTAGCACTGCACTGCGCTCATCACCCATAGATCTAAGATGTTATATCTCTAAGCCCTGTAATTTATCTGGAAACATTGCCCTTCAAACTGGAACACAGTATGATAATATTATGTAAATTATTGAACATATAGTATTATTAACTAATATAAAGCAAACCTAGACTAAGCTCAATTTAATTCTTTTAATTTCAATGCATGAAATAAGGAAAACATTTTTGTGAAATCAAAGTATACTAATAGCTTTACTCAAAATTATGTCAGGGTTTTGGCTTGTACCTTTAACCTTTAATAAATGTAAGAAATGTGGTGGTTAATTACGCGATGCTTATCCTTGATTTATCATGGAATTACGCTTAGTTAGACCAACAGACCTATAACAATATCTCAGTGAACGCCATCCAATCATCATCGTCATCCTAATGGCAATATTGTCCGAGTTCCGGGAACGACCATCGTTCCATTCATCATTCCAAGGTAATCTCCCGCTATGGCCGGCTTCCTGCCTCTTCAAACTTTGCCTATTACCTCAGCTGGCTCCAGCATAAATTATTACACACTGAAATTATGTGTGCTTGGCGATAATAGCACTACTTCCATTATTTTTGTTAGGGACAAAGTTTTTTAACTTTACACACTAAAGCATATGCAATGCTGTTAATATAATAAATGTCAATGTATGGGTGTTTGTTGTTCAATCACATCGTAACGTGTGATCAGATCGGGCTGAAATTTGAATTAAATGTAAATTATGGTTTAAAAGAACACATAGGCTATTTTTAATACCGGCAAAGTAACGGAAACGGAAACTACGAGGTTAGTAATACTTCGAAATGCTAGTCTATTTAATAACTAACGGTGCCCGCGTTTTTTTCCGTTTCCATTATTTTTTTAAAAGTATGCTAATGTGTGTTATTTTAGACCATAAATATAGTTATTCATCATCAACAACAGCCTGTATTGCGTCATATATTTATCCCATTATACGCAATTTAGCGCGATCTTTGGTCTCACGTTTCCATCCGTCACCTCCCGTCTTTCTTATGTCGTCACTCCATCTATCTAGTTAGCTAAAAAAAAAATTACTTTTCGTTTGTTAACATGATTGTGAGTTGTATGTATATGTAAATGTATGTATCTGTATGCGTTGTTGTGCATTTGTTGCTCAACCTCGAGTAAGTAGGGTCGGACTTACAATATAGAATAATTTGAATTAATGCTAATTCATTGTTTCAGGTAAACTTCTTATGCGATGATGCTGTCTTCGTTGCCATTTGCATTGTCACGAAACATGTACGTAAAGACCATTAACCTTGAAAATTAAAAGACATACATTTTAAGAAGGTTTTCTAAAATAACTACTTATACTGAAACTACTACAAATATTATTGCTTATTATCTTTTTCGTCTTTATAGTATTTACATGCGAAAGCTATATATACCCACTTCATCAAACAACCACTAAGTACAGTCACCAGCTATCACGCACTGTTAAAATATCCGTGTCTATGTTATTCGAAGAAATATTTCATATTAAACCATTTAATAACCACAGCTTTCCAAACAAGATTTACTCGAATCAAAAAAGCTTTAGAATTTTTGTGTAATATATCATCTTAATATATATAAATATCCTGTCACGATGTTTGTCCGCGATGGACTCCTAAACTACTAAGCAGATTTTAATCAAATTTGGACACCGTGTGTAGATAGATCCAACTTAAAAGATATGATAGTTTTTATTTCGATTAATGGGTTTTATGTGACAATATACGTGCGAAGCCGGAACGGGCCGCTAGTTGGAATATAAATTTTCGATATGTGTGCAAAATTCAAACAGACAAAACTAAACTTATGTCATGTTTTAAAAACCAGCGCCTGGCCAGGGTGCTGGATTATGGTATTTACTCTTTTCTTTTGAGTATGGGTTCCGAGTCCCTCCAGTGGAAGCAGAAAGTGGTCTTCTTATGCTCATGTATGTTTTGTAAACCAACGGTGAAACAGTTTTTATTATAGAACAACTAGCTGCCCGCCCCGGCTTCGCCCGTGGTACATATAGCACTCAGCGGGATCCCGTACATATCTAACGTGAAAAAATGACTGAAATCGGTTCAGTCATTCCTGAGAATATCGTTTTTAAACAAAAAACCTCATCAGCTATGCTACGCTACCTGTCGGAAATTGGACGTACCAACTCAGATTTAGAAGAAAATTTGATTAGCAAAGGTATTCAATGACGCCATCTTAGACACATGTCAAAGCACAGTACGAAAACTCTCAAAAAGGAATAGTTTTTCCCGTTTTTGTTACATTCTTGATTCATGCTCCGCTTCTATTAATAGTAGATTTCTATTCTATAGCCTTATAGCCTTCCTCGATAAATGGACTATCCCATAGAAAAAAGAATCATTCAATTCGGATCAGTACTTCCCGAGATCCCAGCGTTCAAACAAACAAACTAACAAACTCTTCAGCTTTATAATATTAGTATAGATAGGACGAACAAGTCGTGAGCCTGCTTGTATGTAACGCGGCTCCCCATTAATTAGCCAGCACACTACTGTTTGGCAGTGAAATAATTACAAAAGTTGTGGTATTTCCCCAAGCTGACTGTGCAATGAGCCTTGCCGCTAGTGAAGCATTCCAATTACTTAAACTGGTGCATTACAAATTAATATAGAAAGATCAATATTATTGACGAGTTCATTGATACGAACACTTACTACGGTTTTTATGAGCAACGTTGAAACGTAAGTATAGAAAATAATTTAACATACTTGGCTACTTCGACTCAAAGGATCATTGCATTCAAAGGATGACTGCATTGTGATCATCATTCATCACCCAGAAATACGTTTATAAAAGATAATTTAAATTTTTGCCCTGTTATTTATTTGGAAACATTAAAGCCTTAAACAATAGAGCCTCCAAACCGTTCTTGTTTTATGTTCTGCTGGGGGTCTAATAAAATTAGTAAAGGCCTGGTTCTTCCTCAAGTGGACTTCTTCAAAGAGTCCGACTAATATAATGTTCCAGTTATAATGGTACAACGAAAAAGAACTGACAGCATTTTGATAAACCAACTTCATCATCATCATTGTAGTGGCAGGACTCTTGGCAGAGTCCGCCTGGGGAAGTACCACACCTTTGCCAGTTATTCTACCGCCAAGCAGTAATGTGCAAACATTACTGTGTTCCAATTTGAAGGGCAATGTTTCCAGATATAAGATCTTAGATCTCTGGGTGACGAGCGCAGTGCAGTGCTAGGTAATGATTTGGACTCTTCATGTTCCAATAGCTGCGTGTCACTGTGCTGTTATGTGTCAGGCATGTTGCTTACTATCAGGCACATGTCCTGATCGTATCGTCACTCTTTATTAAAAAAAAAAAAAAATCAGCCGCAAGACGTCCACTATTAAACAGGTTTTCCCCCTTGACTTATTGATGAAACCAGCTTGACTTATTTCATTATTGAGTGACGATTTTTCGATAACACGAAGCTTTTTTTTAATATTAGGTATAGATTGAAGATACAAGCTCATAGCAACATAGTGCTACGTAAAGCTACATATTTGTACATGAATCAATACGTAAATATTGACGGACATTGCTACACAATAGTCCTAATCACTGCGTAGCAATGCAATGCGCATGTTGCCTAGAGATAAAATATGATTTACCATTTGGTCCTGTTATTTCTCTGGAAGTTTACAAAGACGTTAATTACATTTATGTGAAACAATTGCATTTCAAGTACAAGTTAAGAGAAATTCTCGAAATACAAAACACAAAAAATATCAGAACTTTGAAGTTCAGTCATTTATGGTTTAGTAAGTTATGGTTGGCCCAGTTGGATTACTGGGTCTGCGTTGATTATGGACTAGACACTCTCCTTACAAGACAAGGTCCCAAGTCTCAGCAATGGGGAGTATTCGGTGAGTTTTGGAAATTATTTTAAAACAACAAATTAAAACAAAATATCATTTGTCGCGCTGCACGATGTCACAATAATCACTTTATGTCAAACTTTTGAGCTGCCACAATAATTAGCTTGTGTCAAATACTTTCCACTTAACCATTAAAGTTACATATTTCCTCTCTTCTCGCCACAAAACTCAAGCGTATTACGTTATAATGCCAAAGGGGAACAAAGCTTCTGTATGATAAATTGCCACGTATCAGACCAACATCAAAGTTTAATTTTGAACGTTAATTACCTCCACATATGAGCCCCTAATTGAACATTGTTCGCTTCGGTGAGAATCATCTTTGCAAAGCTCTTTTAAAATAATGGGTTACCCGTGCTGAACCTGAAATAAGTCAATTTTTTATAAAATTACTGCCAAGACTTTATTTAACTTTTTTAACTTTTATAAGTTTAAACTTGACCGCCATCTCGCCTGATGTTAAAAGATGATGCGGTCTACGATGGATATTTTATTCTATTGTGGTCGTTTATCACTTAATATAATATACTTAGAGTACACCCACTAAATGTTCCCACTGCTGAAACTTAAGGCCTCTCACACAAGGAGAAAGTCAGTCTTAATCAATTACGCAGGTTCAGTGTGAATTGGCAGATGACGTAAAATTTGTTCGAAAAATTCTTTAAACATACTATTTCCTCATGATGTTTTTCTTCATCGTTTTAGCCGATGATGACAAACGTGTAAATAGACTAGAACTAGAGTAGAAAAATATACTTATATATGAGCGGTATTTGACTCTACTAAGCAACAAACATAAATGCGCACGTATTAACAAAGATTATGACAGAATAGAAATAACTTTTATTTTATTTTATAATCTTTGCTAGTAATACTCAAAAATAACTATTTAAAATTAAATATCATTGGTATTTTTATGCAGACTCAGTAAGTAAAAAAATAATCTGCATTACATTTATCATAACTAATTTAAGTGTCAATAAGTCAACTAATAACTACAGCTGTAAAGGGGGTTCGAGTGCATTTAAACAACGATTTAAATTTCAGTTTTACTAGTAAGCTACAGTACAGTAAGTGACAGTAGCAAATACATACAAATATTTCAACAGTAGGTAGTATGATGCAAAAGTTAAATCAAAAGGGTCAGGCAGAAGGTAAAACTCTGACACACTTACTAGAGCCATCACTGAAGAACCCTTATCACAAATGCTTGCCTTACTTGAAACATTGCAACAGATTTAACACTAACATATACATGAACACTTTTAAAGATACAAAACACCATTACCCAATCAAAAGCTGACTTACGACGAAAACACTTTTATGATAAAACTAAATCTGAAATCACAAAAACATCAGCTGTTCCTCCCAAAAATGCCCGCCAATTTCGACGAACTTAAATCTTTTACGAGTTCAAAGTTCACTATTACAACAGTTCATGACTGTGATGAGACCAACACGCCTTTCAACGCGGCTTAGTGTGGATTTGCGTCTTCTGCGTAGCACCGCAAATAAGCTCCAGCTAGTTTCTCCACAAAATAAAAAGATTATCTTGCCCTTTGTGCTATCTCAACATGAAACAAACGACTCCCGGCGAAATGCACAGATACAAAGAGAACGAGTAAACGCAATGATAAGACATGTTAACATACTCGGTCTCCCGGGAGCTCTCCCAACTAAAAGCTGGGGTTTATGTTTCTATGGTTGAATTGTTTGTTCTAGAATATAATTTTCTTTGGTGTTGAAATATGGGACTGTTTAAGTTTTTGTTGTTTTTTAAGGTATTTAGTTAATAGCCGTTTTATTCAGAAAAAAATAGGCATTTTATGGAGGTCCTAGGAAATTGATCGTTATTAAATAACATTTATTAAATTGTGCGTTAAATACTATGAACAATGAAATAACATGATACAATTTGTTAATTGAAGACTTTGAACGTTTAAATTCTTGTGATAAAATTTGTCAGTGTAAGCTTTGAATATTTGCACCTGTTTGGAGACCTTAAGATCCCCAATAATATTTGACAGGTTTATCATAATTACATATTCCCAGACAATATTGTTTTAATAGTGTTGGTATTGACTCAAAGTTATAATCTATTACTTATTCTAATGCAGTTAATTTGCATGCATGCATGTTTTTTGCTTAATGACGTGGTACCACGTTATTAACCAAAAAAACAAATAGCTTAAACAAATAGCGTTGAAATTTGGATCCCAATTTGATTATAGTTCGAGATATTTTTCACGGCAGAAAAACTAAGGAAGGGTAGGTACGGGAATTACACGGGCAGGGCGCTGTTCTTCAAGTTTTAGTATTTCACTGCAATTTATTAAAAAATACAAATGTTATTCACAGCCATCACTTTTTAAACGATACAAACTAACAAACTAAACAAAAATAGAAATAAAATGTCGTTAATACTAATAACTCATATTTTCAACGGTATGTATAATAATACAGAAAAATACTAACAAATAAACTATTTTTGTACATGTCGATTGCCCCAAAAAGAACTGGAGACGCGTGCTAGCCCAGAATAACTCCTGCACGACGGAAAGCAATCACGAAAACATAAAAATGAAAAAACGCTACTGTGTAACAAATGCACGCACTTAATCTCCGTGAAAACGTCTGAGTTCCGCAACACTCATGGCGCTTATTCTCCGTCAATGAACGCGGTTTACGAGTTATTTTTCCGTCTACACACGGCATGTAACAATAAGTCATTGTGAGACTCACGCAGGTCTTTGCGTTCCGATATATGCATGGAGATGTCGCCAGAGGCCATATCGAAAAATAGCCGCGACGGCCCTGTCTGGCACCGCGCTGTCTTGCCTTTACGATTGGACGTAAATCATGTATACGGTTACGCAGGAATGATACCCTATAACAAGAGAAATTTGAAACAATTGTTTAAGTTAAGTTAATTCGGGGTGGATAGAAGGAGCCTCCCCGAGCGGTGTTATTTTGATCGGTAACTGTGATTGCGTTTACACCCGGCCCACCCTGGACAGTCAGCATTTCGGTGCAGACTGACTAATCCTTCTACAACGATGATGCCAAACGGTCCTTTGCAGGACCCAATAACAACGGCTCTTATCAGAGCCCCAAAACGGCACTTTTCAGCGCCAAACAAAAAAGGCACTTTTCAGAGCCAACAGTAAAAAATTATAATAAGAAACTGGAAAACCCTATTGACCAACCCGCGTTAAATGTCATCTCAATCAATATCGAAGGGTTTTCTCAAACTAAAGCTGACCTACTATCAGCTCTTTTCCATAAATCAGGCTGTGATATCATGTGCATACAGGAAACTCATAGAAGTCTGGAACAGGCCCGTCCCCGGATTACGGGCCTCGCCCTAATCGCCGAAATTCCTCACGCTAAGTATGGAAGCGCTATATTCTCTAAACCCAATACGTCAATAAAATCTGTATCATGTAACTCGCAGAACTCAATTGAAATTATTACAGTAGATACCGGATACTGCACAATCACTTCCATTTACAAACCTCCTAGCCAACCGTTTATATTCACTGAAACCGACAATTTTCGTGACCAAAACTTCAAAATAGTAGTCGGGGATTTTAACAGCCACAGTTCCACATGGGGCTACCAAGACACAAATGCTGATGGAGTAGCAGTTAAAAACTGGGCAGAAGCTGAAGAACTCAATTTAATTCATGACGCCAAGCTTCCTGCATCCTTCAATAGTGGCCGCTGGAAACGTGGATACAATCCTGATCTCATCTTTGTAAGCACTAATATCAAATCTCTTTGCTCTAAATCTGTTAGCGTCCCCATCCCCAACACTCAACACAGACCTATCACATGTCTTGTCCACGCAGCAGTAAAACCAGTAGTTGTTCCTTTTAGACGAAGGTTCAACTTTTTAAAAGCCAACTGGGACAAATTTTCGGAGGATATAGATAAGAAACTGTCACACCTTACTCCAAGCCCAGAAAACTACGATAAATTTGTAGATATAATCTGGACCGAATCAAGGAAAAGTATCCCCAGAGGCTGCCGTACACACTACATACCGGGCCTCACCCGAGAGTCTGCTGCACTCTTCGAGCATTACGAAAAATTATTCGTCAACGATCCATTCTCATCAGAAACCATCGCAGCTGGAGAAGAACTCATGCTAAAACTCCAAGAAGTCCGAAAAGAGAAGTGGGTTTCAGCAGTGACTGCCATGGACATGACACACAACAGCAAAAAAGCTTGGTCTACCCTGCGAAAGCTAACAGACAACCCACCCGACCCAAAAAATCCCGGTAAGGTCACAGCCAACCAGATAGCTCACCAATTGCTGCTCAATGGGAAACCTCCTCAACGACTAGCTAAAGTAGCCAGACTACACTCAAAAGAAACCTCTTCAACAGAGGTAAGCCAACCTATTACCTTAACAGAAATTATAGCTGCCATCAAAGAGCTTAAAGACGGGAAGGCCGCAGGAGTAGACGACATAACGGTAGAACAAATAAAACACCTTGGACCCACTGCTGTGTGTTGGCTCCTTGCAGTTTTCAATGCCTGTTTGAAAGATTTTAAAATACCTAGGTTATGGAGAAGATCAAAGATCATCGCGCTACTCAAACCGGGTAAACTACCAACTGATCCAAAAAGTTACCGACCTATCTCTCTCTTGTGCCACACCTATAAGTTGTTTGAACGTCTTTTGCTCAACCGACTAACACCAATAGTTGATCCAAAACTGATTCCAGAGCAAGCCGGTTTCCGCCCTGGAAAGTCCTGCACAAGCCAAATTCTCAGACTCACACAACACATAGAAAACGGATTTGAAGCAAAAAAGTTACAGGTGCCGTTTTTGTAGATTTATCTGCTGCATACGACACCATCAATATCAGAAAACTCTTGTCAAAAGTGTCAACAATTATCAACGACCAGGCTTTCATTAATTTACTGAGAGAGATGCTCACCAATCGACGGTTTCAAGTTCACCTGGACAATCGGACCAGTAGATGGCGACACCAAAAAAATGGTCTACCACAGGGTAGCGTCTTAGCACCTATCTTGTTCAATATCTTCACCAATGACCAGCCCAACCCCCTAAACTCTGAACGCTTTCTCTACCGACGACCTGGCCCTAACTTCTCAAGCTGCATCCTTTGAAGAAGTCGAAAAACATCTCACAGAAGCTTTGGAAATGTTTGGAGGATATTACGATGAGAATGGACTAAAACCAAATCCTTCAAAAACATTTTCCATACCATTCCACCTCAGAAACCAGCAAGCTGACCGTAAACTTAGCGTGAAATGGCGGGGTATTACTATTGAACACAGCAAAACTCCGACTTACCTTGGTGTCAAACTGGACAGAACACTGACATTCAAAGCACACTGTCAAAATACAAAACTGAAAGTCAGCACTAGAAACAACCTCCTCTCTAAGCTTACCTCTACCACATGGGGTGCTTCAGCCCATGTTTTGCGAACTTCTGGGCTAGCACTCTGTTTTTCTGCTGGGGAATATGCTTGTCCAGTATGGCATCGATCCACCCACGCAAAAGAAGTAGATACGGCGTTAAATGACACATGCAGGAAAATAACAGGCTGCCTGCAACCTACCCCTCTTAATTTTCTTTACCCCCTAGCCGGAATAGCTCCTCCAAAAGTCCGCAGAAGTGTCATCTGTTCTGTAGAAAAAGGAAAACAAGAAACTGACATCAGGCACCCCCTCTACAATGCTAATATCTCAAAAACACGCCTCAAGAGTCGCAAAAGCTTTCTCGGTTCTTCGATGGTACTGCCTGACCCACCCAGAGAGTCTCGCTGCAAACAGTGGAACGAGAGCTATCCTCCCCCGCAAGATTATGTGGCCCCAGCTGAAGAGCTGGCTCCAGGTAGCAACCTAGCGTGGCCCACGTGGAAGTCACTAAACCGACTCCGGACCCAAGTGGGCCGCTGCAAAGTTAATATGGCGAAATGGGGATACTCTGACGAAAATAACATCCTGTGCGACTGTGGTGCCACTCAGACCATGCAGCACCTGCTGTCATGCCCGCGGTGTCCAACCAGCTGCACCAGAACCGACCTGATGGAGGCCTCGATACCAGGAGTCACAGTTGCGGAATACTGGGCAGCAAAAATTTAAAAGACTCACACACACACAAAAAAAAAGACAACATCATCGACACGAAGAAGAAGAAGAAGAAGTTAAGTTAATTGAAGTAAGTACGAATTTACTAGAAAATTATAAATGTTGCCTGAGGGAGGTTCCACTTATCACTAATGAATACAATTAGGGTGACTTCAGTTGAGAGTGAATTAGGTTTTTTGAGTAAGCATGTTTCATCGTAGATCGCATCGTCGCTTAACGCCAGAAGAGATGGCAGTCTAGCTAACATATTTTTACTTTTTTAGTATTAAAATTAACGTGGTTGTTACACATATTTAATTGGATAACGGGACACTCACGTATATACGGTCGGTCAATCCGACTCGAGTTTCGGCCGCGTCCGGCGGCCTTTTTCTTTTCCTTTTTTTTGGCAGTGCCAAACGGGCAGCCACCGCGCAGCCGAAACTCGAGTCGGATTGACCGACCGTATATACGTGAGTGTCCCGTTATCCAATTAAATATATTTTTACTTCATTCAAACTTTTTATGTGACTTTAATACATTTGAATGATTTGCAAAGTTATCGCATTTTTTTCATTGTCGTTATCTCGTTTATTTAAAACTTTTATTCAAGGTTTATAACACTATCAAATTTTTTACCGAAACCGGTGTGGAAATTTTAAAATAATGTTTTTGAAACAAAATGAAAAAATGTATACATAATATATGATTACATATAAGCAGAATGCGTGTTGATCTCGCAAAATTATGTTTTTTTCTCAAAACAATTTTTCGCTACTTGCCACTTTTTGTTTCAATAGTTAAATGAGTTGTCAACTCTATGCAAAACATTACAGAAAATCTATCAAAAACAACCTTCTCATAGATTTCTACTAGATTTATGGGCTCATCATTTTACAATGTGGTCTAAATAGAAATATTTGAAATACTAGGAAATATTTAGAACTTTTAGAATATTTAAAGATTTAAAAAAAAACACTACATACAAAACGCAACTCCATCGGTTGAGTACGTTTGTCCATCTAACCCTGAGAACCGTCTAACATTTCCCCTTATATCAAACCCGAAATCCTCTCATGGATTATCAGAGCATTACTGCGTTCTTTCGACTTTCCGCTATATACCCCTAATAAAATGGGAGGGACCTTCTGTCAATGCTGTATAAAAAATATAAAAACTTGACCTTTCGTGAATAGTTCATATAAAAATGGGAGCATTTGGCTGGATAAATATTTGGGGTTATTTAGGGCAGCATAATAAAGCTATCGGTCGGGTAAATGGATGTCTATCAAGTAATAGAGCAAATATGTTTTGTTTTATTGCTCGACATCCATCAAATATTGGATAGAGAAGATCTAGGGATAACTACGAGGACAGATTTTTAATACAGACTCGTGAGAGTGGTGCAGAAGGTCAAATGTACATGAATTTATTTTATTGTCTTTAATGTAAGTAGGTACCGTGTATCGTGGTTATATTATGGAGCAAATAGCTGCTTGTCACTGTGTTGTCATGTGTCAGGCATGTTGCTTACCATCAGGCACATGACCTGATCGTCTTGTCACTCTTTATTTAAAAAAAAAAAAAAAAAAAAAAATGCCTTATCTTTTGATGTAGTTTATTCACCACGC
This sequence comes from Ectropis grisescens, assembly GCA_017562165.1. NCBI lineage: Eukaryota > Metazoa > Arthropoda > Insecta > Lepidoptera > Geometridae > Ectropis > Ectropis grisescens. The sequence goes on along the minus strand of CM029787.1, from coordinate 21,909,152 downwards.
ACTGTTGATTAAACTGATGTTTTCGATATACTTTTTTACCACGAGATCGGAATCTATAAGAACGGAAATGGCAATCACCCGGGTTAATCTGTAGAGTGCTGCTACTAATCCGTCATTAATAAGACTAGTAGTAGGTGCCTATAGTGAAGAACTGTGTTAAATTAGGAAAATGTTTCTCAGAGTCATGTGTACTCAGAGTTGTAAGTACAATTAATTTCTAAGTATAATACTTACCTCAATGAAATTTCCCAGCAGTGGGAACATTTTGTGGGCTGTTTATGCTTATGCAATGAAATTTGGTACAGAGATAGGATATAGTCACAGATAACACAGGCTTCTTTTAACGTAATTTAAATTAACAGCATGAGAACCACTCAAGTAAAACTGCCGTATAATACTAGTCCTACTAATATGATAATTGCAAACATGTTGGATTTTTTATTACTCAATCACGTCGGAATAACTAACGGATCGGGCTAACATTTAGGTCGTAGTCAGAGTATAGTGTAATCTAAAATGACAAGAAATATATATTATATTGGTGGTACATTCACACGCAACACCAATTAGCCTCAAAATAAGCAAAATTTGTACTATGTGAGCCGGTTTTTTTTAGTTTTAGCACGTCTATTTGTGGTGGTACAGAGTAGCCTAATATAATAATTATAACTAATAGACCACAAGCCCGTAAACAAAATGTAAAGGTCATATAAGTAGTACTAATTATAACTAATAGACCACAAGCCCGTAAACAAAATGTAAGGGTCATATGAACCACCAGGAGATCTATGTAGGATACCTACATCTTCTAATCCATCGTTCCGCAACTCCGTCCAAACATCATGCGACAAGGAGAAATGATCGAGAGTTGAAACCCCATATCTTCACCTGCACTCAGTTGGACAGCTTTCAAGTGACGGCATAGTGCTGAATCTTATTATTTTATACCCTTCTATCATCCTACATAGTATAGCCGTGGAGTTCTACAAGTGTTCAATTATGACAAAAACGAAAACTAAATCACAATGAATACTGAATAATTTCTCACTAACTCAAAAGAAATAACTATAACATTTCGTTCTCACAGCATTCAGTCGTGTTTTCATTTCATTCTGCCACAAGCCGCACAATCAATCGTGCTGCCGAGAGATAACATTGTTCGTACATTGTACGGTTATGTCAATACTGATTTCACATTACTGAAATATTAGTTTGATTGCAGAATATTGAGTGGTCTTTGCGTTTGGGAAACTACGTCTGATCCTAACTAAATCGGTTCTGGTTTTACTATTGTTGTCTCTATAATTTCAAACGAAAAGAAAAAGGACAGCAATTTCTAAGCTAATACAGTTTAGGCGGTAGATTCTCTCGTCATTTCGCCACCCGTCTTGAAGCTTGATAACAAAAGTTTTTAATCGGAGCGTTTTACCGTTTACGATAGATAGATAGATACTCTTTATTGTAAACACCAAAAACCAAAAAAAAAATGTATGCAGGAATTTAACAGGAACGTATTTTATATTTTATGAATGTCTACTACGGTGTTGATACGTGAACAGAGAGAGGCTAAGAACTCATGCCCGAGCGACACGAGGCTAGTTTTTCAAGCTAGGATAGCAAGCTAGTGTTAGTAAGCTAGCGAGTACTTCTAGCTTCATGTAGCGTTGTTGATCAACTAGCCTCGTGTAGATCGGACATCATGGAGCGATTGTTACCCGTCGATTCTTTCGAATGCAGACATATATGTAAAAAACAAAGCACAATTCACGACACGTTTTACACACGCATTCGCGCGGCTCGAACCGCGAAAATAAGCGGTCTCGTGAGTTTTGAAATAAAACCGTAATTCCGTATAATTAGTTAGTATTAGTATAATAATAAAACTTGTAAGGTCTTCTCTCGAGAGTAAAGATTATAATCATCTACGCTGGCCCAGAGCGGTTCAGTGGATGACACATGACTTCGAAAGGTTAGATGTTCATGTTGGTTTCATCACAATGTTTTGCTTCACAATTTTTAAGGTAATGGCGTTACGAACATGACTTCGAAAAGATTGTGGTGCACGTTCAATTGCAGGACTGACCATTGAACTTGGCACCTATATACATCTCACTTTTTTTGTTATTGAAGCCAACAATCAAACTATATATCATAGTATTGAACTTGGCTCTCATTTCACATTTATATTTTTGATGGGGTTAATTATTTCTGTACACAAGTATTATTTTGCTTTGATGTTTCATTATAATTTCTCAATCTATGTAAACAAGAGATTCTGTTGCGACGAACAGGACGATCGCCTAATGGCAAGCAACACACTTGCTTATGATTAAGACAACAAACTCCAATTTAAATACACATACATACACATAGTATAACAAGTATAAGTAGCTCAAAGACAAAGCTTTGGAAATAAGCTCTATCTAATTTAGAAGCCTCTAAAGTGTTAAGTTAGTCCGAAAATGTACGAGATTTAGCAGAAATTAGATGATTGAAATATCTCACTCAATACTTCCAACAAAATAAGCACCGGTTACCATTTATCCTGCAACCAAGTAATAAGCTGATTTTTTGTTTTAAATAAAAAGTGACGAGACGAGCAGGTCATGTGCATGATGGTAAGCGACATGCCTGCCACATAACAGCACAGTGACACGCAGATATCTATTATTGACGGGTGCAGTGCAGATCTCTGGGTGACGAGCGCAGTGCAGTGCTAGATAATGATTTGGACTATTCATGTTTCAATAGCTGCGTGACAATGTGCTGTTATGGGCACTGGCTAAAGAGTATAATAAGTATGTATTTAAAACTATATAAGTATTATATCAGCTATCTGGCTGCCATCACACAAGCTTTGCTTAGTTTGGGGTCAGACAGTGTTGTGTGTGAATTGTCCACCAATATTTACATATTTACATATTTACATATTTACATATTTACATATTTACATATTTACATATTTACATATTTACATATTTACATATTTACATATTTACATATTTACATATTTATATTTACATATTTACATATTTATATTTACATATTTACATATTTACATATTTACATATTTATATTTACATATTTACATATTTACATATTTACATATTTACATATTTACATATTTACATATTTACATATTTACATATTTACATATTTACATATTTACATATTTACATATTTACATATTTACATATTTACATATTTACATATTTACATATTTACATATTTACATATTTACATATTTACATATTTACATATTTACATATTTACATATTTACATAGTCTACAGCCTTACTAAATATGTCTTAGCTTCGATATTAGTCTCTCTTATCTCTTCGCTTGAAGTGATAGAGACAGTAATAGGTCTTTCATTTAGGTAATTTCATGGTTGATGTTCCAAAAACGCGAACGAAGAGATTTGACTCCACGTTTGTGATAAAAACATCTAGGTTGTGGAATGCGTTGCCTGAGTGGGTTTTCCCCGATGGTTACAATCTTGGTGTCTTCAAATCGAGAGTGAATCGGTTTTTTCTAGGTAAGCACGCTCCATTGTAGATCTCATCATCGCTTAACATCAGGCGAGATAGTGGTCAAGTGCGAACCTATAATAGTTAAAAAAAAAGTTAGGCGGTAGAGGAGCAGGCCTGTTGTTTACCATTTGCCACATGCTCCCGTCACCTCGTCACTGTACAATAAAAAAAATTAACATATAGGCTATTTTTATCGTGTGAAAATATCGAGAAGGGGAACGACGTCGGTAAAAGCACTGCTTAGAGGGGTGCTGCTATTATTCATGAATGAATATGTTAGGATATATATACATTATACATTTATGTGTAGTAGAATAATAATCCTTATTTAACCTCTGCCATGTAGATTGTAGACTCAGTCGTATGTTATCACAATTTTCCACTCGGTCGAACTCGGGACGTCCTGATAAGCGTGCTTCTGACACGCGCTGCGAACTGGATGTGAGTTTAGTGAGATGTAGGAAATTGTGACGATTGAGAAAATAATGGAGAAGACGAAAATGATGGCACAAATCCCATTAATATTATGATCATTGCAAAAACATCTAATGACAAGACATCTATCATACACATAGTTTGAATGCGTTGATTTCCTCACGATGTTAAGCTTCACTGTGGTGATTACTAACCTATACACCTTCACTTGGTAAATACCAAGAGTTTTTTTTAAAGTATAGAGTGGCAAGATGAGGAGGACATATGCCTGATGGAAAGGAACATGCCTGCGCATAACAACACAGTGACACGCAGCTATTGGAATATGAAGAGTCCAAATCATTACCTAGCGCCGCACTGCGCTTGTCACCCGTACCTACAACCTCACTATATTAAATTTCTTACTAATCCACTAGGCCACCACAGTTTTCCAGTGCTTTATATAATATCATACATTCTCATAAAATTATTTCCAATAAGTCAAAATGCTTTTTTTGTACGACCGCAACTTAATTCGAACCTAATACCACTAGGGCTAAAACTAGGTCCATTACAGAATTAATGCCTGGCTAGAATATGGAGCCTGGGTAGAGTGCCAAAGCTTCCTAGCCAGCTACTTAGAGGCGTAGTACGATCGCAAGACATTATATATTATTAAATGTTACGCTAGAAGAAGCAGATATTAACCTAGTTACGCCCAGTAGGCATATTCGACAAGTCTACACGGGCCATTTACGGCAAGAGTGCGCCCTGATGGTGTTATCCGGTAGACTCACTACGGAAGCCAACCGAACGGAAAATTGATGATAACGCGTACTTACTGGTCAAGACTATTTTAAACTAGATGTCCACCCCGGCTTCGCCCGTGGTACTTATATAGCTCATTCTTCATTCATGCACCGCTAGCCGTCGTCGATAAATGGACTGTACAATAGATAAATAATCTTTTAATTCGTACCAGTTGTTTCCGATATCCTAGCGCTTAAGCAATCAAACATACAAACTCTTCAGCTTTATAATATTAGTATAGATTATGTCTGCCAAAGTTGCCGGTCCTGGGTTCGATTCCTACAGTGCAAGTATTTGTTTGATGAAAACAAATATATTTGTTCTTCATCTAGATGCTTCTACGAGTATGTGTAATCCTACTAATAGATATTATTAATTTAACCTTTGGATTTTTGTTCTCAATCATGTTTGAACGTCTAAACGGACCACGTGGTTTTTGAAAAATAGTTAGATTATGGGTCTGGAATTATACACAGGCTACCTTTTATCCCGTAAAAAATACGGGAATAGGAACTACGCGGGTAAAATCGCGGGGGATTGCTAGAAAGTGTGAATATAGGCATTCTGTACATATATGTCCTCCAATATGTATATGTATATTTTTTATTAATTTATCTCACTCTCATGGTAGGTACAAGCTTTGCTTAATTTGGAATACATTGTCTGTAAGAGAGAGAGCTCACCTTGTGTTCTTACCGCTAAGACTCTTTGTAGTGGTAGGACTCTCGGCAGAGTCCGCCTGGGGAAGTACCACACCTTTGCCAGTTATTCTACCGCCAAGCAGTAGTGTCCAAACATTACTGTGTTCCGGTTTGAAGGGGAATGTTTCCAGAGAAATTACAGGGCTTAGAGATATAACATCTTAGATCTCTGGGTGACGAGCGCAGTGCCGTGCTAGGTAATGATTTGGACTCTTCATGTTCCAATAGCTGCATGCCACTGTGGTGTTACGTGGCAGGCATGTTGCTTACCATCAGGCACATGTCCCGCTCGTCAAAAAAAAAGACTCGAAGCTATCATTTCTCTCACAAGGACAGAATTCGTCACTCTAGCCAAATGCGGGTTGCCGTAAATTGCCATTGTCACTTGATATTCACATAAAACTTGACTATAGGGTTGTATAATCTATACCTAATAATTAAAAATCAGCCCTTTTCATGACCATAAATAATAAACTATCCCAACCCTTTCTCATAATTCCGCTAAGCGCTCTATTTAAAACCGTTCTATAACAACTGAAAATAATAGCCTCAAACTAAAACTTAATCACGAACGGCGTAAATAGCAGTTAATCTTTGGTTAACGGGTTCAACCCATTTCTGTTCCAGTCAGTAAATTCTAGTTATTCTTTGTACTATGATAGATATGGCGGGTTTCGAGGACGTATTAAGGATAAGAATGGGAACTGTGTTGGGAACTAATTAGGTCCGATTTTGTACCTGATGTTCAGTATCGGTTACTTGTTTTGCTATTGATGTAGGAACGTAGATTGAAATCTTTTTTTTTTATATCGCATAAACAACTGTTTTCAGTCTCACATAATATAGAACTCTGTCAAATAACACAACAGTTTGTTCTTAAATCACATTTTTAAAATACTACATACGTATTTTAAGTTTTTGCACTGTACATACTTTATTTTATAAATTCATAGTTTATTGTTGGACAAGCAATCATCTTAACTCATTCTCCTCACTAGCAGCTTTTTCAAGCTACTTTGAAATGAAATTCTCCTATAAGTTGGATCGCCATAGCACATTTTCGTTATCCTTTTATCATACGAAAATGAGCCCTAGTGTTATTAAGCTTTCCGTTTGTTAAAGCTATTCGTTATTGTGCAATAAATATTACTGAAATAAATACCATAACATACGTTATGTCATATATTAATTACACATCGCTTACACAATTCATCCAAACCTTTTTTTGTTTGTACTATCTCACAACAATCTCTTATTGAGGCCTAGTCACTTTTAAGAGACATTAAATGTACATTTAACTTATTCTCATAACTTGCCTGTACCAAGTAAATAAATCTAATAATCGACTTAAAACTTTCTGAATCAAAAATAACAATCATTGCTTTTGGCCACTAATCCAACTAAATAAATCGGAAAGTACTTTGATGTGTAAATATTTGAGTGTTTGCTGTTCAATCCCAACAGAATGCCTGAACAGATCGGGTTGTTTAGAATGCAGTAACATTTTAGTCTGAAATATCACACAGACTGCATTTTTATCACGGGAGCTACCCGAGGAGTTAATAGTTAAACTATAAGAATTATAAGTCCTTTCAATACCCTCTTAGTCCGGACCATCACCCATATAAGTTCATTAGGTTGTAATGTCTTTATACCTTGATATAAACGAGAACTATTGTTTAAAAGCGTTAAACTGTTATGGGGCTAGTTAAACGTTAAAATGGGGCAAAAGAAGGGGGAATGGGGATGGGACAAGGGAGAAATGGCACTGATATGAGAGAGAATATTGCACAGTTTTATGTTCTGTGTGTAATATCATTTTATGTTTCCGCTGTTCGAGGAAGCAGAAGCGAAGTTGTGATATGACTTGACGTTTTTTGTTATGTTGTTACTTTGTAAGCTTACTGTGGTGATAGGCGATGAAGAGAGTCAATTTATATGAATTAGATAATGCTAATTTAGTTCACGTGCTAAAATCATATAATTCAAATTTGAACTTGAACGAATAGAAGATTTTAGTCTCTCTAGTCTCTAGACTCTCTCAGTAGTTGTACAAAAAAATCTAGAGCTGTGGAATGCGTTGCCTGAGAGGGGTTTTCTTGGTTATAATTTTGGTGTCGTGAAATCCAGAGTGAATAGATTTCTTCTAAATATGTTCGTGGCATCGTATACCGTATAGTCGCGGCAACATCAGGCGAGAAGATCAAGTGTGAACCTACAATAGTTAAAATAGGTGCCACTGCTATTATTGATGAGAGGTTTCATAAACTCAATTATTTCTGTAGTAAGTTCTAAATTCGCCGACCGTTATACTATTTTTCATAGTGCCGATGTTCTAGTTTTTTTTAAATAAATAGTGACGAGAGAAAAATAGGACATGCTCCTGATGAAAAGCAACATGCCTGCAACATAACAGCACAGTGACACGCAGCTATTGGAGCATGAAGTGTCCAAATCATTACCTAGCACTGCACTGCGCTTGTCACCCAGAGATCTAAGATGTTATATCTCTAAGCCCTATAATTTCTCTGGAAATATTGCCCTTTAAACCGGAACACAGTAATGTTTGCACATTATCCTATTTTTCCAAGTGCCGATGTTCTTGTTTGTCACAACCGATAATCACAAGTGCAGGCGGGATTCGAACCTACACACCTGATTGTGAATCACACGTTTTACCTACTATACATAAATACATAAACAACCCTCTAAATGTTCCCACTGTTGAGACTTGGGGCCTACTCTCGCAAGGACAGAGTTAAGGACATAATCCACCACGCTGGTCCAGTGTGGGTAGGTGGATGACTCACAAATTCGAAAGATTCTAGGTACATGTCGATTTCCTTACGATGTTTTCCTTCACCGTTTTAAGTTACGGGCATTACGCACATGACTTCGAAAAGACAGTGTTGTGCGTGGTATTGAAACCGGGGTCTCCGGATCGGCAGTCGCTGTTCTCCCCACTAGACCAACCGTAAATTACTTGACCAGCTGTAACTTACCTTACTTACTATACTTATACATTTACGAAATTCAGCTGGTGGCGGGGAAACGTATGAGTGGCGTATTATTGAAAAGACCTATGTCCAGCAGTGGACAAATGTGACCTGATGATGAAGATGATGATGACCTACTATACCACCACGGTTCCTGTGAGTAAATAAAAGCCGTAACTTCAGAGACAGATGGGTTGAACGAAAGTGCTATTGAAACCAACGTACAAACTGTATAAACCTTTTCATTCCAAAGCCTATTCCTAGTAGTAAGTGGCAAGTCACGTCCACATCAGAATGTCACTGTAAAGGGTTGAAGGATCCTCGTCTCGTCTCACATCGCATTGTTATTCGGATAGATTTCCCCAGACTCAAATGATTAATTCTACGAGATCTATTGGGAAATTATTTATTGGTTTCGCTGCTCGAATGAGCAATAGTGTGGGAAAGGTTAAAGGGATGAAGATTGAAAAGATTAGGCGAATCGAGCGAAAGGATGACTTTGGAACCGAATGTGTTGCTTATTTTTTGTAGTAAACACTTCTTTTAACACACATAATTTACAGCAGTTAATGAGACCGGGCTGTCGCTTTCTGAAGTGAAACGCGCGATCGGGGAACTTGGAACCACCGAGTGTATCGAGCAAGAAAAAACATTGCTCTCCACTGCTGTATCTCTAAGTTTACTATATTCTATTTATTTACTATAATTGTTATCGTTAATTGTTATGAAGTTATCACTTCTGCCGTACGGTCTTAAGCACACACATTTTCCCTTTATTTAAGGGAAAAGCAAAACGTTCGTATGTAGGTAAGCTAGACGGGAGCCGACAATTAATTACACAGTGCTAGGTGATCATTTTAACCAAATCATTACCTAGTAGCCATTTTGTTTAGTACCATTTAGTAGTGGTAGGACTCCTAGCAGAGTCCGCCTGGGGAAGTACCACACCTTTGCTAGTTATTTTACCGCCAAGCAGTAATGTGAAAACGTCACTGTGTTCCGGTTTGAAGGGCAATGTTTCCCGAGAAATAACAGGGCTTAGAGATATAACATATTAGATCTCTTCGTGATGAGCGCAGTGCAGTGCTAAGTAATGATTTCAACTCTTTATGTTCCGATAGCTGCGTGTCACTGTGCTGTTATGTAGCAGGCATGTTGTTTATCATCACGCAAATGTCTTGATCGTTGCGACACTCTTTATTTAAAAAAACCTAGCACTGCACCGCGCTCGTCACCCAAAACGAAAACTTTTTTTGTACTATAAAGTGACGGGACGTGACACATGATAAGTATATTGTGTCTAATTATAAGCCACGGGCTTGCTGCGATCTTGACTTCATAGCACTGCACTGCACTCGTCATCCAGAGAAATATACAACACGATATCGCTATCTCGTATTGTAAACCTAACGACAGGACTTAACATTAGAGCGAATAATTTTGTGTTATGTTTAAAAAATGAGTTCAAATGTAAAAAATTGAAAAACAATTAATCTTTTTATCTTGCCATTTGGAAGCATTGCCCTTCAAATAAAACAAAAACACTAGGTACAATTTTAGTAAATTTCTCTTTGGCGTTATAATAACTGGAAATGGTGGAAAAGTACTATAAGTGGACTTTGGGAAAAGTCGAACAACATCCGCATTAGAGACGATTTTCTTAGCATTCCATGGATTCACCGTGCGGGTGCCGGGTCCATCGTGTGGCAGAGAGAGAAAAACTCGAGTAGTTCCCGAGACTTGTGACTCGGGCGTAGGTTTAAGGGGCCCCTTTCTGACGTACATCAACACTCACCTTCACCACTCGTTTTTCTCTCCCTGCCCAGCCAAATCTGATATGAGCCTACTAGTGCAGCTTTAGATACACGTTCTAGTATAGAACTTACTGCACTTCTAGCTATCCATTCAAGAATCTCGTAACTATCCAACGGTGAAAGAAGTTACAAAAGCGGCCGAAAGGGAATGATTTTTTGAAATCGGTTATTTAGTTAGATTAGCGCGTAAAAACAAATAACTTTTTTTTTAACTATTATAGGTTCGCACTTGACCACCATCTCGCCTGATGTTAAGCGATGATGCGATCTACGATGGAGCGTGCTCACCTAGAAGAAACCGAATCACTCTCGATTCGAAGACACCAAGATTGTAACCATCGGCGAAAACCCACTCAGGCAACGCATAACACAACCTAGACGTTCTTATCACAAACGTGGAGTCAAATCTCTTCGTTCGCGTCTTTTGCGTTTTGGAACATCAACCATGAAACGATGTCACCTTTTTGTGGAACGAGCAGTCGGATAGAACAAAGGGCAAAGTGGTATAAGATCATGCAGATCAGTTTTACACTCTTCGAAGTGTATCCGATAAATAACCGATAAGCTAGCGATCTTGCGGCGATGATCAAGTCTTTGAAGTCTTTTACGCACAAGAGTGTCATTGCCTATGAGTCTTTTGGCACGTCTCTCAATCTATCAATTCTAGAGTTCCCAGCTGACACTTAGCCGATCCATCCCAAAGGTGCGAATATTCAGCCTTACAATATTAGTATAGATGTGTATTGAGAGAATTTTAAGTTAATTGTTACCTAATAATATGTAGAATCCGGGATATAGTAACTTTGTTCATACCCTCAAGGGTTTAAAGCTACCTTTCCAAATACTTTAATTTATTCCACCCTCCGTTTCTCCAAATTTTATTACATCTCGTCATTTTGCACGTTTGTGGGTGTATCAATCTGGATTCCACGCGGCGCGCGAATACCGAGACTTTGCGAATGCCTTGTCTCTGAGGCATGGTAAAATGAACACATGCCGATGATACTTACGTTGTACACGTAGGTATAAACTATCAAGGTGCTCAAAGGATTAGCTGTAGATTGGTAAATTAATTTTGGTATGTAAAGATTAATAGCAGCTTGACAATGTATAGAGAATATGACACGGTTTTGTTGATACATCGATAGAAAAACTTAAATTTAAACTTTTAAATGTAACAATTACAAACACTGTAATAATTTGAAATAAAAAAACAATGCAGCCATAAACTGAGATATTACTATCTCATCTCTCAAGCCGACCCTCGAGACGGCCTCCCGCTCGGTGGACCGACTTTCTGGAGAGAGTGGCGGGAAGCGGATGGATGCGGAGAGCCGAGAACCGGATTTTGTGGCACAATATTGGAAAGGCTTATGTCCAGCATTGGACGAACATGGGCTGACGATAATGATGATTTTGTAATTATTCATTCACTTGGTGAAGAGTCCATTGGGAACAAATTTAATACACAAATAAATTATATACAAAGATAGTTATCGCTTTTGACGTTATTCAGTAGAATCCTGTCTCATTGCTACGCCGTTGCTGGATATACTAAAAGCACTTTACTATTATGATAAGTACGAGTATATTTTATGCTATGAATATTTACTTATCCATGACTGAAATACGTTTAGGTATTTTGATGTTTATTGCTTAAACACTTCAAAAAAAGTAATAGAAAGTAGACAAATCATTCGCCTTGAACCATTAATATTGGACCATAAAATATGGAATAGCAAACAATAAATGCTAATTTACATGGCGATAAAATTACAAAGGCGAGAAATACGTATGCAAAATCGAAGGTGCTTCAAACATGTTGGAAGAAACACACATTTTAGTCAACTTTTCCTTGTACATTAATTATGCAACGGTTTCACTCATAATCTAAAGCAAATTATTCACACGTGTCGGAAAAGAAAAGTCCTTCCTAAAGTGCGTCCTTAAAAAATATTGTTAACCCTTGCGTCGACAAACAAAAATTTGCTTCAAGGTTTATATTAAGTACATAATATATAGGTAGTAGAAGATATGTAACTGATTATAGAGTTAGTTTTCTTCAACAAACAATACAACCGATTTCAATTTAAAAAATTAGCATAAGCATAAGCAGCCCACTAAATGTTCCCACTGCTGGGACTCGGGGCCTTCTCTTGCAGGGAGAGAGTTAAGGCCATAATCCACCACGCTGACCAAGTGCGGGTTGGTGGATGACACATGACTTCGAAAGATTCTAGGTGCATGTCGGTTTCCTCACGATGTTTTCCATCACCGTTTTCATGTTAGCGGCATTACGCACTTGACTTCGAAAAGACAGTGGTGCGCGTGGTGAGATTCGAACCCGGGGACTCCGGGTTCGAATCCCTTGAATAGAATAGAAATAGAATTGAGAAACTCCGCCTTTTTAAGTCGATAAAAAAACATACATTTTAGTCAAACTTTCCTTAACCGTTTATAATGCAACAGCTTCACTCTCAACTAAACTGTAATTTGAACGAAATTATGCACACAAAGAAAAGTTACGCTCCCAAAAAAGTATTGTTAACCCTCATGTAGACAAACGAAAAAGTTGTTTCAAGGTTCACGCCACAAAGATTGTGGACGACATAAAAAAAACAACGTTGCGTTTTCATTGTGTTTTGACGGCTTCCGTTTTCAGTGACCACAATGTGATATTTCTTGCGTCGGATGCAAACTGTCACATTCAGGAAGTTTTATCCTGATACCACAGATTTTTTTTATCAAATACAATCCAGAAGGTAGCTTCGGAACTCAGCATGGTTTCGTAATATTTCAAAGGCTCGAACAAAGCTTTTAATCTACTTTCGTAAGAATATCTAAGGTTTGGAATGCGTCGTCAGTGAGGGTCAGTGGGTCAGTCAGTGTGTCAGTGTGTTAATTTACATTTCATTGCGACTGATTTGTACGATCTAATACCACCTTGCCCTTTTTTTCTATCGGAATGCTCGTAGCTCGAAAAAGCGACATCGTTTCATGGTTGATGTTCCAAAGACACAAACGAAGAGATTTGACTCAACTTTTGTGATAAGAACGTCTAGGCTGTGGAATACGTTGCCTGAGAGGGTTTTTCCCGATAGTTACAATCTTTGTGTCTTCAAATCGAGAGTGAATCGGTTTCTTCTAGGTAAACACGCTTCATCGTAGGCCGCATCATCGTTTAACATCAGGCGAGATGGTGGTCAAGTGTAAACCTATAAAAGTTAAAAAAAAAAATATCTTCGCACCATGAATTGATTGTTTTTTTCTAAGAAAGCACGCTCCATCATGGACCTCAGCAATAAGAGTAGTCGATTCAGCGGTGCGAGCGCTATCTTGCTTTTACACACAGGCGATTGATTGGTGATTGCAGACAGGGCGTGGGTTACTTATCACTGTTGATAAGTAACCCACGCCAGGTCATCACACTCAGAAAATAAGTGATGGGGCAGTTTTTACTGACAAAATTTATATTTACTTAAGATTATTTTCATGAGGAACGAAAAAATTTTTTTTTTTTACTAAATAGTACGTACATATAGGACGAGCAGGAGTTTGATTTGAGTGACACGTAGCTATTGGAACATGTTTTACTTTACTTAGTGGGTAGTAACTCTGCCTGCGCAGCCGAGGGTCGTGGGTTCGTTTCCGATCCAGTGCAAATATTTGTGTGATGAATTCAAATATTCTATGTATTTGGAGTATATATTTATAACTATATCTTATACCTTTAAACGACCAATTCTTGTAGGTATATAGGTATATAAATATATCTATACCTATATATATAGAATCAGAATCTCGGAAACGGCTCGACCGATTTTCATGAAATTATGTATACAGGGGGTTTCGGGGACGATAAATCGATCTAACTAGGTTTTATTTTTTAAAAACATCATTTTATGCGTTTTTTTAGACAATGAAAAACTCCTACAATGTCATTAGAATACGATGACTTATTTCGCCACTGTTCTTAAAGTCTAAATGGCTCAGACGGAATATGCTCGCCCTCGGAGTCAACAGGCCCCGGTTCGAATCCTGATGGTTACACGTAGGTCTTCTCTTTTTGTTCTTTTTTTTATTAAAAAATCTTTTACTTAGATCCCTTTATAAAGGCATTTAAACCGAGCAAAGCTCGGTCAACCAGGTACTAAGTATTATACCAGCTATCTGGCTGCCATAATACAAGGTTCGCTTAGTTTGGAGTTAGATGGTGTTGTGTATATATATTATTTTCCCTATTATATCCGAAGGAATTGAGCCACCCTTACCCAAACATCAAAATTTTCACGTCCTTCATCACTCACGCATTATCATCAATCCCGCATCACCGCTCATACCTTAGGTAATATTAAAAGAGTGTATAAGATAGAGTTACGGCGCAAGCAATACAGCTTTGCTTAGTTTCGGGGTTAAATAAAAAAATTGGTTGCCTGTAAAGTCGGTATACGGGCGAAAGTTTTACGTGACAACGACTTTGAGTGGTAAAATAATTTTACGGAAGGGACGCGTGCCTTTCACTTTTTATGTCTGTCTCTCTCGCTCTTAGGCGGGCTAACCATGCCCGAGTGGAAGGGACGCGTTCCTCTCACTCGCTCTCGTTGTGAGCGCATAGCGTGAGCGGAGCGTAACGCAGTTTCTTGAAGTGTCACCCGGCAAACCAATTTATAAGAAGTTGTCACGTCAAAAGTGTTGTGTGAAGAATATCTAACAGCTCAAAAACAGTTATTTTATTCAAATTATTTAGAAACTAGATTACAAAGTCTTTTGCGCGACCTCAGTAATACCTTTTCTAATTATCTCCGTATCTAATATGCTCTATATTCGTGCTCGACTAAAATTTCGTCCACTACATTAGGCATTTCCAATACTCGCACCGTCTGGTGTTTGTTTTTGCGCCACCATCTGTGCGAGTCTCGAGACTCGATCGAAGCCGATGAATTAGAAATGTAGATAGAACAGAAACAGTTGTGTGTTTCAGACACGCGATACTGGAGATAATAGCACCTGGTTAGAAAATTCTATTTGAAATGGAAATATTTCTTGTTACAATATAGAGCTTTTGAAGTTATTCTTCTTTTGTCGTGCTTGCTGATATCCAAACATTGACATTTTTAATATTAGTAGGATTATAATCCAAAATAATTGATTTTAAACAACGTAGAATCAATCATTTATTGTAAAAAAGGATATAAAATATATCAATTTAAACCTTAACTTTAAAAATGGACAAATTGTTACTAAAATTCTCATTTTAGCATAATTAGTAACATTATGGTTAATTTAATCTAAAAGAATATAGCTAGCCAACCTCTTCTAGTTCCTAAGTCTGTGGCTAAATCAATTCGTGCCTGCAATTCAGACCGAAATTATAACAAAACATTTGGCCTAGACTACGAGTAATAACGCGCCACAAATGGCCAATGCCTGTAATTGCTTTCATACAAAATGATGGTAAAACATAATATTACTCGTATATTGCTTTATTAAAATTGTAACTAAACCTTCAAATATCAAGGCATTATTTGATATTAAGCTTGATGGCGTAGTGGTTAGAAAAGTAGTGCGTTGCAAATGC
Source organism: Ectropis grisescens (assembly GCA_017562165.1). Taxonomy (NCBI): domain Eukaryota; kingdom Metazoa; phylum Arthropoda; class Insecta; order Lepidoptera; family Geometridae; genus Ectropis; species Ectropis grisescens. Next base: position 21,893,306 of record CM029787.1, on the reverse strand, counting down.
GTAGTCACTTTAGTACCGGCGATGATAACGCGCGTTATAAACGCGCAACAGCATCGCTACAAACTTAACCGTGGACGAAAGCGTTTTATTTAGGCCAATTGGCCACGTAGCCACACGTTATACGTACGCTTTCGTCAATTGACGGTTGCAAGACGAATGCATGACGAATGCTTGCATCTTGCGAACAAACAATGAAATCTGTGTCCACGAAGCGGCAACGTCGCGTCAGCCGCTCGTCACCGACGTATGACGAGCAGCTGCCACTTCGTGACCACGAAAGCGTGAGTATAACGTGCGGCTACGTGGACAATTAACCTGACTCGTAAACGATGTTTATAAACGATGCGAACTGCATCGAAACATTACGATTTACAATTATCTATACAAAAAATTGGTTGCCTGTAAAGTCGGTACACGGGCGAAAGTTTTACGTGACAACGACTTTGAGTGGTAAAATAATTTTACGGAAGGGACGCGTGCCTTTCACTTTTTATGTCTGTCTCTCTCGCTCTTAGGCGGGCTAACCATGCCCGAGTGGAAGGGACGCGTGCCTCTCACTCGCTCTCGTTGTGAGCGCATAACGTGAGCGGAGCGTAACGCAGTTTCTTGAAGTGTCACCCGGCAAACCAATTTATAAGACGTTGTCACGTCAAAAGTTATGTTATGTAATTATTAGTACTAGCGTAGGCGAACAAACTGCCTGTAGTTTCACTTCTTACCTCTCATTTAGCGTTGATTTAAGTCAGACTCGAATCTGACACCTCGATTTAATACTAGACCGGAGCGTAAGCCAACGAAATCCCAGATTAGGTTCAGTCTAGATAGCACAAGGCTGAGATACATACTACATTAGACGACAGTACTCTAGGGTGAGACCCTTAGAAGATTTCTATAATCTGCTAAAAGTACATTGCAGGCGAATACAGATCAGCGTTTGGCAGTGATTCGGCACTTTATTTTCAAATAACAGAGTGGTAATGCCATTAAAATTATGCCATATTATATTAAAAAATAACACCATTATGTTTTTTATAGCATGGAGTGCTTACCATAACAGCACAGTGACACGCAGCCATTGGAACATGAAGAGTCCAAATCAGTACCTAGCACCGCACCATGTTCGTCACTCGGAAATTGAGGTGTTTTATCTCTTAGCCCAGTAAATTCCCTGGAAACATTGCCCTTCAAATCAGAATACAGTAATGTTTCAATTCAACACTACTGCTTGGCGGCAAAATAATTGTGGTACATCTCCAGGCGGACTCTGTAAAGAAACCTACCACTACAGAATTGATGTAACTACATCAGAATGTATTATTGTAATATCTATAGGTACATTGAAACGTGAAGAAAAAACTTTATAACCTCTTGTACAAAAATTTAGCATACTTCCAGTTTATACAGAGAAGGCATTTAATTATGCATATAAATATAATACCATAGATTTTTTTTTATTCGATACCTTTGTATTATACATTAAATCAGTAAAATTACATTACAGATACCATAATGTATTATATTTCATCATTATCAATGTGTGCTTGTGTGCTTTAAGAATAATATATCTTTATAGTTGATGACCCCATGGGTAGCACTAGATACATAATAATAATGTGACGACAGGTGGATGAAACCTGGAATCGAACCTTGTTCAATTAGAACAAACACATGCCAGCGACCTGCCAAAGTAAGAATGAGACTTATACCCAGCAGTGAGATAGGGACGGTTGTAAATGATAACGATGATAGTATATTTGGCCAAGGCTAGTTATGAAAAATATAGTGTTAGTGTTTACGTAGACTGGTTCCTAGAAAAAGCCGTTTCGCTCTCATCTTGAAGACACCAAGTCTTGTAATCACCCAGTTAAACCCACTGAGGCAACTCATTCCACAGCCTAGACGTTTGTTTCGAAAGCGGAGTCATACCTCTTTGTTCGTTTTTGGAACATTAACTACGTTTTCAATTTTAGAACTCATATAAACAGATACAAATATTTTAGTATGAAAACTAACGTGGTTATTACACATTTTACATAAATACACGGGTAACTCACATTTAATATAGTCAGTCCAGTCCGACTCAAGTTTCGATCGCGTCCGGCGATCTTTTTCAAGGAGAGTGCGCGCGCGGGTTCGGAGCTCGTTTAGCACAAATATATACAAATATGTTGGTGGACATTTCACACACAACACTATCTGACTAAGCAAATCTTGTAAAATGGAAGCCAAAATAGCTGTTATAATACTTACATATTACTAGCTGTACCCTACCACGCTTCGCTGTGACACGTCATTATGATGCAAAAATTAGATAAAAACAATCCTTGATGCGGATTATATATCATTCTAAAGTTTCAGCTCGATCGGTGCAGAACTTTTTGAGTTTTTGAAGCGTACACAAACCAACATAACATTTTTATATATAAAGATTAAATACATACTTATTATGTATAGAAAACAATCAAGCACAGTACAAATACTTGAATTCAGCACACAAATATTTGCACTGGGTGGGGATCGAACCCACGACCCACGGTTTTGCAGGCAGACTTACTACCAACTAAGTCACCAGGCCAGCCAATTAAACTTTAGTACTAACTACAGAACTAACCAGTAATGTTTAAATTCAAAACATTGAAACAACAAAAGCTGAACTGTTTTAAATCACAAAACCAGCAAAGTCAAAACTTTCTTTACAAATTTATCAACTAAAATCTTCTAACAACTCAACTGAAAATAAACAACTGTTAAGATACACATAAACAAAACCTCAGACAATTTACACAGAGAATTTAATCTTAATATACAGGGAAGCCTTTCTAATATGTCGACCATAAAACTCGTATTTTATCTGCCATCTCGACGTTTTCGAGGACACGCAGACTCCAGCCGTCAAGTTTTTTAAGAGATTTACTTGTTAATAGTGAGGGGAATTACATTAAATGGATCGACTCGTATTATCGAATTACAAAACAATTTGTTTTTCATTTATTTCGCAGGTTAAGCTACGGCTGGTTTAGTAGGGAGAAGGGCAACTGCCAACCCAGAGCCTGATTGGCATTCGATTATGCCCTGATTCGAATATTACGCGCACCATTGTCTTTTCGTACTCGTGTGCGTAATCCCACTAACTTGAAAACGGCAAAGGAAAAGATCGTGAGCAACCCGACATGTGGTCAAAATCTGTCAAGGTCATGCGTCATCCACTGGACAAACTCACACTGGACCAGCGTCACATGGTGGATTATGATTGTGGCACTCTTCTTGCGAGATAAGGCCCCGAGTCCCAGTAGTGGGAATGTTTAAAGGGCTGCTTACGCTACAAGTTACTCACTGTGATATTATCATCGGTTCACGCAGACTTGAATTTCAAATGCATCTGATGGCTTGTTTTTAATTTAAGGAGAGTCCACAGTCACGTGTAATTTTCGTTTGGCACTGACGTTTGGGTGCCCGAAACATAAGTCGGAGTGAAATGTTCTGTAAATTTCTCTATATCCGGTTGTTTTCCAAAATATTAGCCTGACCGGAATACAGTGTATACTAATCACTACTTGGCAGTAGAATAACTGACACACGTGTGGTACTTTTCCAGACGACCTTTGAAAAAAATCTTCTTACTCGATTTTATTTCTTTACTCGATATTTTTTTTTCTGTGTTTAATATTCCATAGTTAGAAATAACTAACAGTACACAAATATTACAGTTAAACAATTAGGCACCAAATCTAACGAAATACATTTTTAATTTGCTGTTTATCTCAGCTCAAACAAATAACAACTATAAAGGTATTTAATTTCTATCCAACGATGTTATAATTTAATAATTTGTCAAGCTTTAGCTTCAGATTAATCAGTAAGATTTGTAGTCTGGGCTTAAATTATGAAATATTAAGAAAGGTCAGGCTGCGTAAAATTGTTAGCAAAATGTATTAAAATAACTGACTTAATTCAAGTAACTTAAGTGCTATACTACTACTAATTAGTTTCGAATTTAATAACTTAACTTGGTAAATTATAGTTTAGATTGTTTTGACAAGAAAATGTTGTAAATTTTGTATGTTTTTTTAACAGTTTTTAATTGGACTTACCGTATTACCATTTTTCTATGGGATTTTGATATTGTTTTAATACTGACGTTGCAAAAACTCTTCGAAGAAGCTTGACTTCATTTAAAAATATCTTGCATTTATATATCCCCTGTAGAATATATGAAATATGGAAGAATCTAGATGTTTCCAAGTTGAGAGTACATCCGTTTTTTTTAGGAAAGTGAGCTCCATTGTAGATCCCATCGTCATTTAACATCAGACGTTATGGCAACTCTATGTCAATCTATCATAAAAAATTGGTTGTCTGTAAAATCGGTTGTTTGGCGGACGATAGTTGAACGTGATAACGTCATAACAACACATTGACAGATGCGGCGCAAGCAAAAACGTGACGTATATTGACGTGACAACGTCTAATAAGTCGATGAACGCCTGCTGCATCCACGAAAAAGTGTCCCGTAACGCTCATTGTACGCTTGCGTCGCATCTATCAATATAGTATAGAGTTACAAGACAATCAGAGCATGTGCAAGCAACAAGGCTGCCTATAGCAGCACTTTATCACGTAGCTTGGTACATGAACAGTCCAAATCATTACATAACACTGTGTTCGTATCCAGAAAATAAGATGTTTTATGTATTTGATGTTTTATCTTTTTTGAAAGTGGCCGACATAGCTCAAAGAGTAAGCAAGCTGAAGTGGCAATGGGCAGGCCACATCGCTCGCAGAACTGACAACCGATGGGGAAGAAAGGTTCTCGAGTGGCGACCACGAACCGGAAGACGCAGTGTTGGACAGCCTCCTACTAGATGGATAGATGACCTCATAAAGGTCGCTGGAAACCGCTGGTTGCAGGTTGCGCAGGACAGTTCGTTGTGGAAACCTAGGGGGGAGGCCTATGTTCAGCAGTGGACGTCTTGCGGCTGATGATGATGATGATGATGATCTCTTTGCCCCGTGATGTCATTAGAACATAATAGTCTCAAACCGGAACATAGTGATAATTGTTCATATTAATTAATCATTTCTTTCGATAGTTTGCAATTTATCGACAAGTCCCATATCTACGGACGTACTTAGCGCAATGGCCCGTGAACGGGAAACGTGCTTCAGGTTCGAGGATAACATACGACAAAACCGCTGCGGGTCGCGCTCGGTTACTTACAACTCACAAGGAGCTAAGGAAGCGAAATAAACTTGTCTATGGTTCCTTTATAGTATTTAACAACAATAATAAATGAAATAACCAGTTTGTGGTCAAGAAAAATGTAGCAATAATAAGCATGGTGACTAAAAAACGAATTTATCGTCAGTTAAATTATCTAATATATAAAATTCTCGTGTCACAGTTTTCGTTGCCATACTCCTCCGAAACGGCTTGACCGATTTTGATGAACTTTTTCGTGCTTATCCGGTATCTATGAGAATCGGCCAACATCTATTTTTCATCTCCCTAAATGTTAGGGGTAGTCCACCCCTAAATTTATTATGTTATTTTTTTGGCAAAAATTTTAATTTCTATTTTTTTATGATACAACATACAAAAATACATACAATACTCAATTTTCACCCTTCTACGATCAACCCTTATTTTTTAATAGCCATTATAGTAATTTTTCATTAATCATTTTTCCTCTCTGGTCGAAAACTGATCAATCGTCATTTAATTAGTTATCCCCGCCAGATGTCTACAGGTGTCACTTCTGACCCAGTAAACAGCACGCTAATTTGGGGATCAAAAGTAGCCTATAGGATATATATAGTTTGAACACGCTAATCTCGGGAACTACTGGACCGATTTAAAAAAATGTTCACCGTTCTTTCATATGTTCGTAATCCTTGAACGGTGTAGGTTATATATATGTACCACGAGCGAAGCCGGGGCGGGCCGCTAGTTTTTTAAATAAAAAAAAAATTATTCACATAGTTTTTCTTTTCTTTCAAACAAACCTTTCTTGTTCTTTTATCTTAACAAAAAATGACGGAGATATTTATAGTGCTCAGAAGATTCACGTGACGTCACGTCTATATACAATTTTAATATAGACGTGACGTCACAACTCCCTACTACAAAAGTTTGATGATCTATGTTGTTATCTTTGTTGTTTTTTTTTTATAGTTTAGAGTGACAAGACGAGCTGCACATGTGCCTTATGGTAAGCAAAATGCCAGCCAAATAACAGCACAGTGACACGCAGCTATTGGAACATGAAGAGTCCAAATAATTACCTAGCAATGCACTGCGTCGTCACCCAGAGATCTAAAATATTATATCTCTAAGCCCTGTAATTTCTCTGGTAACATTGCCCTTCAAACCGGAACACAGTAATGTTTGCACATTACTGTGTTCCGGTTATTTGATATTTGATAAAACAAAAAATAGGTGTCCCATATTTTTTTCTAATTTGCCTGATGAATTTATTAAAATTGTAGGTACATTTTTGTCCCAGTCATAATCACAATTCTAATTTCTTATGTACATACATGGAAGTACAAAAAAAGTCGGACGTAGTCTCGCTAAAACAAAAACTGTGTCCATCGAATCGGCCATATAATATGCACTTGTGCACTCTCACATACAGGCTGACACACACACATCAGTGTGTCATTACACACGCTACTTGTGTATATGTGTGCGCGTCAGCCTATCAATGACAACCTGACAACGCTCACGTGCAAACTCTAGTGACACAGTTTTTGTTTTAGCGAGACTACGTCTGACTCTTTTATACCTACGTCCATGTGTACATATTACAAAAGATTAAGTAAATCGACATTAATAGACACAAGTCAATTAATGACAATACTTAAATTATTGTAAAGATCAATCATCAATGCCAGTAATATTATAAAGTAGTCATCATCAACCACAACACATATTATAAAGTAGTATCGCCCCGCAGATTTTCCAGCGTAGTACTCTTGGTGTTTTCATTGAATGAATTGATTAAACCTGTTCCCTGCTGCAACAGCTATTTTTAAATAGAGCTGTTGCAAATGCCATTTAGCCTCTTAATTAACCAGTTCACTATAGGCTCCCCAGCTGTGAAGCGGTTCTTTTTCTCACAAGAAAAGCTCCCACAGTTCACCACGCTGCGCAAATACTGATTGGCAAGTGACATCACACCTTCGAAAGACAACATGTGTTTTACTTGGAAAACACCAATTTCCTCAGATTAAATATAAATATTGGTGGTGAACAATTCACACACAACACCATCAGACCCCAAACTAAGCAAAGCTTGTAATATGGCGGCCAGATAGCTGATATAATACTTATATAGTTCTAAATACAAACTTATTCTACATTAGAAACACAGTGCAAACATTTGAATTCATCATACAAATATTTGCACTGGGTGGGAATCGATCCCACGACCCTCGGCGTTGCAGGCAGAGTTACTACCCACTAAGCCACGAGGCCAGTCATTTCTTTCCTTCATCATTAAAGCCAGGTGGTGACAAACATGTACATATGAACGTGAAAAATTTAAATACGTATTTAATTCGATTACTTCCTTAGATTCGACGACTTCATGATCGTTAAATTTAATGCCACTGTCTAGGCCAAGGGTCGGCAAGTAGTTTTAGGCGGGGTCCCGATGAAGTGCAGAAATCGCGGTCAAGTGTGAACCTATAAAATTTAAAAAAAAAAAAAAAATTAACGAGGTCCAGAAAAAAAACTATGGTAATAATTGCTTAAACAGCCCACTAAATGTTCATCCTACTGCTGAACCTCGGGGTCGGGGCCTTCCCTCGCAAGGATTCTAGATCTATTATTCCCTCGCTAGATTCTATGTGGCAAAAAAATATTATTGAAATTGATAAAGGTACAGTGTACCAGACAATATCTACATTTTTTAAAATGTATACTTGGCTTACAATACAATATTTTTTATTGGCGGTCCGAGGTTCGACCCTTCGCGGTCCGGTTACGGACTGCGGTCCGCCTGTTGCTGACCCTTGGTCTAGGCCATCATAGCTTTACAATCAACCTTACGATACGGAAATCGTGCTTCGTGTAGATAAAACTAGTGTTGTGTAGCGTTCTCTACACGAAGCTAGAAGTACTACCATGGTAACTTAGTAACACTAGCTTGCTATACTGGCTTAAAAAATTTGCCTTTGCCTTGCGTGTATCTCGGGCATAATAAGCGTGACGACAGGTCCTGCAATTATATTAAGTTACTAGCTGAACCCGCTACTTCGTTCGCGTAAGCAGATGTTACGGACTTATACATTAGTTGAAAGTACGTCAAAATTAACAAAATTTGGATAAGTAGCCATTGAAAACCGGAGTGAATTTGTTTTTTTCACAAAAATAAAATGTAATCATATCATCTTTAGTATTCTTCTTTTAAACTAAATCAAACATACTTAATAAGTAGGTTTCGTAGTAACGAACATAGCCGCAATTGTTAAGTTTGTAGGATTTTTATAGGATTTATTATGAAAAGTCTGAAGCTGTTGTGCATGATTTTATACCTACTTATCTCTTTTTCTCTAGCTGTTACCTGCGACTTCGCCCGCGTAAAATTTTGAATGAAGCCTTCAAAATGATTTTTTTTTTTTGAGTTTTAATGTTACGCAAGCAAGTTGAACCTTTAAATCAAAGCAAAATCTAAGTGAAATGTTAATGTATAAATTTAATTGTAACACAGAAAAAGAATCAAAGAACGAAAGAATCCAAATTCGGCATAAAAATCATTTTAGCAGCAAAAAACTCATTAGTACAATTTAGAATACCAGTAACGCCACCTAGTGATGAAAGAAAAAATACATATCACAATAGCAAAACATTGATTTAAATGAGGCTTAGTAATTAAGATTTAAACTGACATTTGCGCCATCTAATGAGAATATAACGTTGCTTGTTATTTTAATTGTGCATCCAAAACACCTGTATTATCTACGCCAAAACGGGTGCATATATTTAATATAATAATGAAAATATAGACTTATTACCCCATGTGAAATTTTAGACTCTAAACTATCTGCGTTTCGTATGTCAAACCAGTTCGTTGTGTCGTTTTGACGTTAATATTTGTTTCCTTAGGGCCACAGATTACATATCTCCTTAGGGTTACATACCTCCTCCATGGTTCTATTCGGGATGATAGGTAGTGTATGTGGTATTTCAGACTATAAGCTATCTCTGTTTCATTTTCTACCAAATTTGCTTAGTATTTCTGATGTCACAGTAACCTATAAGTAACCGATTTGCTATTTTTTAGTACAAACTAAGTACGTGTGTTTCGAATTCCTTCCGAATGTGTTCAGCCGTTCCCACGTTGTCCTGTAAATATTATGAATGTCAATGTTTGGATGTTTGTTACTTAATCATGGCGGAACGTATTTAGTGATCGGATTGAAATTTGCAATACAATTAGATTATAGTTTGGAAGAACACATTGGCTAAGCATTGCTACTTAAACTAAGCCAAGATATAATGTGTTTCAAATTGTAACTCAATACATTCAGCCGTTCCAACGTAATTGAGCAGCAAAAATTTAAACATTGGCATATTTGTATAATATTGGTAGGATAGGATTTTACAAAATTTTAGAAAAAATAAAACCGGTCAAGTGCAAGTGGGACTCGCGCGCGAAGGGTTCCGAACCTTTAGCAAATAAACGGCTTTAATTGTATGGGGGCCCGCTTCATAATTTATTTTAATTAATTTCTTTTAAAGAGAACATAAAACTAAATATTATGTGAATAGTTAAAGCGTCTGTGACGGGTACGTTATTATATCTCTAGCAAAAAACGGTATATATCGAGCAAAAAACGGTAAAAAATATGACTTTGTACGGGAGCCCCTCTTAAATAAATATTTATTTTATATTTAGTATTCTTTGTTAAACTGGCAATAAAAATACATCATCTGTGAAAATTTGAACTGTCTAGCTAACACCGTTCTTGAGATACATCCTGGTAACAGACGGACGGACGGACGGACAGCGAAGTTCAGTAATAGGGTCCCGTTTTACCCTTTGGGTACGGAACCCTAACAACGGTCTGCTTCGGTCACCGAAGCTTGTTAAACACTACCTTTAAAATTCAAACAGTATTTGGATTGAAATAATACGTTTTCTAATAAGTTACAGCTGACCTAGTCAGGAGAACGGCGACCCAGGGTTCAAAACCACGCGCACGACTATCTTTTCAGAGTCATGTTCGTAATGCCGGTAATTAAAACGGTGAAGGAAAACATCGTGAGGAAACCGAAATGTACCTAGAATCTAAGTTCTGAGTCATATATCATCCACCAACCGACATTGGGCCAGCGTGGTAAGCCAGCGTGGTGGCCTTGACTCTCTCCTTGCGAGAGAAGGCCCCGACGCCCAGCAGTGGGAACATTTAATGGGTATTAAATGGCTATTTATTATGCTAATATGTTTTCTCCTAAAGAACAAAGATCTACTTCAATGACAGGTAATTTAATTCTGTCATTTGACTAAATTTTATAAGATGCTCTATGGCTATGTCGTACAGATAAATTTAAGCTGATTTTAGTTTTTTGTTGATATTTGAAAAACTACGTCCCTGTTTTCGATATATGAGATCACCTCTGAAGTATTTTCTACCAAACAAAAAAGGAATTATCAAAATCAATTCACAATTAGCGGAGTTATCGTGTAAAATCAAACCAAATAAAAAAACGTGCAACCCGATTGAGAACATCCTCCTTGTTTGAAGTCGGCTATAACCGAATGATGTTTGTTTTTCCACACAAAAATATATTTTTGATAATTATTCTTTCATTCAAGACGACGCGACGCGATCACGTGGTCACGTTCTAGAATCTAGAATCTAGATATTCTGTGGATCGTCTGTGAGACACAGAATACTTAGAAGTTAGTATGTACCGAACGCGCCGCGCGTGTCGTTATTATTAATGTTTGTGTAATTTCCGAACCACCAGACCGATAATGTTCAAATTTTGACGGGGCAGTATTAAAAATGTGTTCTTTCTAACAAAAAAAGAATTAATGAAATCAAACAACGCAAACATGAGTTACAACCAAATACACATTCTGACTTTCACCCCCTCCCGCAAGAAAACCGATCAGAGTTTGGGGATCAAAAGTAGCCTACAGCAATCTCCTTAGTATAAACTAAAGTCACGCCAAGTTTCAGCTGAATTGAATCAGTAGTTTCGGCGTGATGCGTGATCCCTATACAGAAAGACAGACAGACAGACAGACAGACAGACAGACAGACATGAAAGAAAAAAAATGCATATTTGCCATCAGTATCGAAAATAGAGTCCTCCACAAAAAATATTTTCTAAATATCTTCAATGTACAGAATTCGACCCGTTACAGTTTTATTATAAGTATAGATTTTATATAATGACAGTGCTTAAATAGAATAAAATATATACCAATATCAAGTTTAACTTACTTTATGATCATTCAAAGATGGACAGGCAAATCCATTTTAAAAGTACAAAATTATTTGTAAATGTATTTACCGTTGGATAACCTATTCAATTTCAAGTTACTTTTGTTATGAAACCAGTTTCCTAAACGCAATATTTAATATAGCTACCATACAAACTTTACACGCGATACATAGAAAATACGACAGTGTGACGTCACGTTTCTGTAGCGATTTGTATGAACCGTTTTTGGGAGAGTCCAAAATTGTAATTTTAAAATCGTGATATCACGGAAAGTTTTTAAGATAACAAAGTAATTATTTCACCTATGTTTCAGTTATTGAGTAGTCTTTTGATGGCACAATAAACCAAAAATGAGTTGTCATGCTTATTACTGTTAGGTATGTTATACATACGAAGGTTTATATTTGGCTGCTGGTCATTTATTTATTTATTTATTAATTCAATGAGCACACAAAACAGAATGTAATAAATATAAACTATAACATAAGAGTATACTGTACAGAACTGTATCACATTCCAAACTATGTGGGCCTAGAAACAACAATTATTTAAATTCAATGGTTTGATAATAATAACATTACATTAGTGATAATACATAAAGAAAATTAGGCCAACAGATCTGAATTGATTTTGAATCGGATCGTCAGTAAGGTATGTATACGTAATGCCTTGGGCACACTCAGTCATACACTCACTGGCAGAATGGCTTTGAATAATACCGTCTTGGCAGACAGACCACTCTGTGTTGCCAAACGGGTCGCCTGCAGTCGCATCTAGTGACGTCTTTGCTGAAATGTAAACCTACATTCAAAGTTCTTCAGATAGTTGAAAAGAGCTCTATGTAATTTTGCTAATTCTACTTATATTATACTAGATGTCCGCCCCGGCGTTGCCCGTGGTACATTATATAGTACTCATCATGATCCCATGTACGTATACAACGGTGAAAAAATGTCTGAAATCGGTTCAGCCATTCCTGAGAATATCGCTTTCAAACAAAACACCTCTTCAGCTACCTGCTACGCCATCTGTCGGAAATTGGTTCTACCAACTCAGATTTAGAAATAAAAAATTGATTAGCAAAGGTTTTATACTCAAGAGGTATGTAATCTGTGATATTCAATGACGCAATCTTCGACACATGCTGTCATTTGTCATGTCAAAGCTCTCGCTCACGTACGAAAACTCTCAAAAAGGAATATATTTTCCCGATTTTGTTACATTCTGGATTCATGCTCCGCTTCTAGTAATAGTAGCGTTATTTTCTATAGCCTATAGCCTTCCTCGATAAATGGACTATCAAATATATAAATAATTTTTCAATCCGGGCCAGTACTTCCCGAAATCATAGCGTTTAAACAAACAAACAAACTCTTCAGCTTTATAATATTAGTATAGATTACTAGCGGCCCGCCCCCGGCTTCGCCCGTGGTACATATATATAGCCTACAGCGTTCAAGGATTACGAACATATGAAAGAACGGTGAACGATTTTTTTAAATCGGTCCAGTAGTTCCCGAGATTAGCGTGTTCAAACTATATATATGCTATAGACTACTTTTGATTTGAATTATAGTGCTGTTTACTGGGTCAGAAGTGACACCTGTAGACATTTGGCGGGACCAGCGGCGGGGAGTTTTCGACCAGAGAGGAAAAAGATTAAATTACTAAAATGACTATTAAAAAATAAGGGTTGATCGTAGAAGAGTGAAAATTGAGGATTGTATGTATTTTTGTATGTTGTATCATAAAAAAATAGAAATTAAAATTTTTGTCTAAAAAATAAAAAAATATATTTAGGGGTGGACTACCCCTAGCATTTAGGGGGATGAAAAATAGATGTTGGCCGATTCTCATAGATACCGGATAAGCACAAAAAAAATCATCAAAATCGGTCAAGCCGTTTCGGAGGAGTATGGCAACGAAAACTGTGACACGAGAATTTTATATATTAGATCTCTATATATAAAAATCTTATGTTGGTTTGTGTACGCTTCAAAAACCCAAAAAGTTCTGCACCGATCTAGCTGAAATTTTACAATGATATATAATCCGCATCAAGGATTGTTTTTATCTAATTTTTGCATCACACTGTGCCACAGCGAAGCGTGGCTGAGTACAGCTAGTTATAAATTCGAAACTTTGGATGTTTGGATATTTGAGGGATACAACGAGAACGTGAACGTGAAGTTTTTTTTTTTTAAATAAGGAGTGACGAGACGAGCGTGACTTGTGCTAAGGCAAATGTCACTGATGATAAGCAACATGCCTGCCACATAACAGCACAGTGACACGCAGCTATTGGAACAAGAAGAGTCCAAATCATTTACCTCGCACTGCACTGCGCTCGTCACCCAGAAATCTAATATGTTATACCTCTAATCCTTGTAATTTATCTGGAAAAATTGCCTTTCAAATCGGAACACCGTACGGCGGTGAGAATGCGGGGCGCTACTAGAATGAAATAGTAGTAGCTAATTTGTTCGAGGTTATTAAGAATGCTTGCAGGTTGGTTTGTGCAAATTTTTATCTTTCTCTTTCTCTTTCGTTTCTTTCTTTCTATATCCTCTAATATTTGTTACATTAGTTACAGTACTTTCCTCCTTTATCCTCTGTTATATTAGATACAGTAGAATCAGAATTTCCCGTCGATACTGTCTTAGTATCATGCTCGTTCACTTACGTGTCTCTAGGAATAAAGTCTTTGATTTCGCACTTTGCCGTTTTTGTAGACCTTACCAGCAGTAGATTACATCCAACTGCATATCTGCATTGTAGCTATTACCCTACGTTTGCATGTGAAGTACACTGTAGCCTTCAGTTCGCTCTAGACGATCAAATCGGTCATCACAGTCTCTTTTGCTGAACAAACGTGGTTGATCTCTTTATTTCGTGGGTAGGTGAACTTTGCTGCTCTCTGCCAAATTTTGGGTTAGCATATAAGTTAAGTAAAGCTCTACACTTACATAATCTTACTACTCGTAAATGGATCGTCCTATCACTCTGTATTTTTTTTTTGTGTGGTTTTTATAACAAAATATGATTATCTTATGCATAATAACTTTTCCCACGGTTTTACATGCATTCAGTAAGTTTAATAAAATAGGTTACTTTTTTGGTAAATAACAAAACTTTTAGCAGTCGTTTTTAATAGCCTTCAGTGCTTCATATCATCAGCTTCATAGCTTCAGTGTCATATGCGTTTATATAAAACGTTTATCACTTCTTCTTCTATTAGAACGCTGAAATACATAACTCATTTTTCCATACTCAATTCATACGACATTTCATGAAACTGTATGTCCTAAGGAATAAAAACCTTCATACGAACCTCTATTTCAACCATTAAAACATTAGGCGTTGAATTTTGCATAATCCTTTAATACGCCGACGTCATAAGATAAATACATGAGAGCGAAATAAAATTTCTAGCATTATGCGGTAATCTATCAGTCAGTCTGATGTGTATTAAAATGAGACCAATAGGGTAGTATCAGTTGGTATAAATTGGTCAAAATTAAAAGAAACAATACAATCCAAACATGTATCACATAATACTTCTATCTTATTTCTTATTATTTGATCATGGCGTTCTACAAAATTTCGTTACTCTGAATATTTTTGCTAAACTACAGAATAATAAACATTTAACTTCCCCCGGTAGGTACTTGTATTAACAACTTCTCTCAATACTAACCCATTTGGCTGTTCGTACCATTTTCGGTTTGAAACTGGTAACTTTAAGAATTGAGACCGTAAAATGGCGAACCAGTGAAGTGTGAAACTTGGTTTATGTCGTTTTGTGACTGGTCGAGTTCAATCGTAAAGGTTTAATCTCACTCAGACTATGTTTTAACTTATTTTTTAATAGTATAGAGTGACTAGCCGAGAAAGACGTGTGCTTGATGGTAAGCAACATGCCTGTCACATAACAGCACAGTGACATGCAGCTATTGGAACATAGGGTCCAAATCATTACCTAGTACTGCACTGCGCTCGTCACCCAGAGATCTAAGATGTTATATCTCTAAGCACTGTAATTTCTCTGGAAACATTGCCCTTCAAACCAGAACACAGTAATGTTGGCACATTACTGCTTGGCGGTAGAATAACTGGCAAAGGTGTGGTACTTCCCCAGACTCTGCTAAGAGTCCTACCACTTCAAAAGTGCCCGAGGGTAAGCAACATGCCAGCCCATATTGGCAAAGTAAAACGCTGCTGTTGAAACATGAAGAGACCAAATCATTACCTAACACCGCACTGCACTCGTGACCCGGAGGTGTAAGGTATTGTATCTCTTAGTTCAGTAATACAGTAATGTTTTGCATATTGCATGGCGATCGAATAACTGGCAAAGGTGTGGTCCCCAGGCGGACACTGCCAAGAGCCCTACCACTACAAAGAATCTACCAAAGAATTTAGCACAACACCGTCACAAATTGATAATTAGATAGATAGATACACTTTATTGTTCACAACACAAAAACAAAAAAATAAATAAACAAAAAGATAAATTCTTAAATCTAGTGAAACAAATGGCGGCCTTATCGCTAAGAGCAATCTCTTCCAGGCAACCGGAGGAAGGAGATAAAATTTTAAAAAGCAAAAGACGGGGTAAGGGACAATGTGCCGTAAGGTATAAAGTACACATACATATTAAGAAATATACATCCTAATACTTAAAATACTTATATTACAATTTGTAGTTTGAAATTGCTGTTTATTCTAGCAATAATAATTATTTTTTTAGTCTTTTCTCTTTCGTTGCAGGGAAAAAGTCTATTTATGGTATTATTATGTTCATTTTCCTACAAGTGCAACATTATTTTGTTTCAGTATCGTTATAATTAAATATGTAAACACCTAAAACTAAGCAAAGAAATCAAGAACTGAATAGTAGGTAATAGTTATTATGTATTTATTACATGATTTATTTTAATCCCATTGCAGAGGAACCGAAGATTTGTTTCACTAATATGAGCTATCGACTTTGTGTTCCCATTGCGGAGACTCAAAGGCTTCTCTCAAAAGGAATGATTCAAGACACTAGCCCACCACACTGGCCATAAGGGGTTGTTGGGTGAGACATATCATCAAAAGATATTTCTTGGACCGTTCCAGTATCCTCATGATGCTTTCTTCACACAGAAGTTTTCAATGCAAAAAAGAGTCAAATACAAGGGCTTCCAGTGGGTATTAACCTGAAAAGGCCTCGTTTCAACGGTTTAAACTTTGTCATGAAACGTACTGAAATAACGGAAATAGGTTTATTGGCAGAAAAGGGAAATGTACTTATTTGATAACAAAGGGTAAAGCCGTGTATCGAGGTAAAATTTAGGTTAATTGAAAGGTAGAATACTGATACGCAAGAATGTTGCACCCGTGTGATATTATGAACTAAGCATTTTAATGCGGAGGGTATTGTGTTCATTTAAAAGGTAGCTGTACTGTTTTGGGTCGCTTTTTGTTAAATTTATGGATAATTATTAATATTCAACAATATACTATTATTATTTAGAACACAGTGTGTCAATGTTGAGCAAAGGGCTGTTCCGTTTTTGTCTATGTTGAGTCATAATAATAGTCAAGTCCTTTTTCAAACTGTTCGTTTGAACGTACTATGATTGACATGACAACTTTTTTTTTTAGCTTTTATAGGTTTACACTTGACCGCCATCTCGCCTGATGTTAAACGATGATGCGGTCTACGATGGAGCGTGTTTGCCTAGAAGAAACCGATTCACTCTCGATTTGAAGACACAAAGATTGTAACTATCGGAAAACCCTCTCAGGCAACGTATTCCACAGCCTTGACGTTGTTATCACAAAAGTAGAATCAGATCTCTTCGTTCGTGTCTTTGGAACATCAACCATGAAACGGTGTCGCTTTTTCGAGCTACGAGCATTCCGATAGAAATAAGGGCAAGGTGGTATTAGATCGTGCAAATCAGTCGCACACTCTCCGAAGAGTATCCGATAAAAACCCAATAAGCTAGCAATTTTCCGGCGATGTTCGAGACTTTGCAGTCTTTTTCGCACGAGGATGTCATTGCACATGAGCCTTTTGGTACGTCTCTCAATCGATTACGGTTACTAACGTTGTAATCACACATTTTAAATAAATACACGGGTAACTCACGTTTGATGTGGTCTAGTCCGACTCATGTTTCGATCGGGTCCGGCGATCGTTTTCAAGGAGAGTGCGCGCTCATGTTCGTAGCTCGTTTAGCACTGGACTGACTATATAAAACGTGTTGTTTATTTATTAAAATTTTCTTGCACATCTAACCAGTTTTATGCGGTCGGTTAGCTTTACGCTCAATACACTGCGTTCTATAGCTAGTTGGCTTAGCGTTAAGCGACGATGTGGCTCAAGATGGTTTCAGGTTTTTCTAGAAGTTGCGTAATAATTCTAACCCTTGAAAACACCAAAGTTGAACGTCATAAAAACAATGAAGGTGGCAAGGTGTTCCAAATCCTGCCAATTAAAAAATGATAGCTAATTTGACAGTTTTGTCGCCTCTGTCATTTCTTATTGTTGCATGCACCAACTCATTTTTTTGCGATCTCGAAGTTATCTTAAAGTATAACTTCTGCATAATGTGTAAAACGCGCTGATTTTGGGTAGGTAATGGCGAAATAGAATAACAAGAATAAAAAGAAAGGTTTAGTGACTAACATCAAAGTATAATTTTTTATCGAATATAGGTTTGCATTAAACCGTCCTTTAATGTACTTTACTTCACTTCACATTGAACCATCCTCTCACCTGTTGTTAGGCGATGATATTGTATCCAATAGAGCATGTCTTCCTAGGAGAAGCTGCTTCACTTTCAACATGAAAACGCCTAGATTGCAACAGGAGATACCTACTAATAGTAATTCTACCCTCTGATATCCGTAGGCGTCCATAGACCGCAGATCAAAAGTTATTTTTTCAACTAAGGTGAAGTTTGCTGAAGCAAAATCAACGGCGGTCTGTTAAAAGTTGACGTCACGTCCTTCTCCTTTCTCTCTCTCTCTATCTCTGTGTATGCGTTCTTAGTGTGTGTTTGTATGTAGCATCATATCTTCCGGACGGATGAACCGGTTATAATTTTATTTTAAAGGTATTCTAATCGGTAGAGTGATTAACTATGTTTCACGAAAAAATCAAGATGGCGGGTGCCACAAAATGGCGGATTGCATATTTTTTTATTCCTCAATATGGGTTTCAAATGAAACGGTTTCTCTCGTACACCATTATGGCAAATTTCAAATCCAAGGTAAACGTACCCACAAAATGTTGGGATTTAAAAAATGATTGCTATACCCACTATTAAATCCCTAAAAAACAAATTTTGCCTAATTTAAGGCCAAATTTTGTCTAATTTAAGGTCGATAGTACTCGTATGTACAAAAAATGGCATTCAATAAAAATAAATCGTTTGTTTGAAAAACGTACTAGTTACGAAACTGCGTACCTGCAAATTCTCGTTATCTTGTGAGAGATCTCGATAAACTTAAGCGACTGTAGCGGTAATGTTTGTATTTTCATTACTTTTTTAAGTATTTACACTTATTTTTACTTTCAATAATACTTAATATGTTAAAGCTAACAAAATAAACTGTACGCCATGTATGTACGATTGCCTGGAAGAGATCGCTTTTAGCGGCAAGGTCGCCATTTGTTTTACTAGCTTTACGAAGTATGTCATTTTGTATATTGTGTAGTGGACAGTAAAGAGTATCTATCTACATATGTTATCGGAGCAATTATTGTTTTGTACAATTATGTTATATCTTTGATGAATAAAAAGTAAGAGTGAACCAGTATGCACTAACCTAATGATAACTTGCCTGCCCAACCTTTTTTTGAAATGACGATGATGATGAAGTAGTAATGTTGGAAGTATCTAACAAATGTATCGACCATATGTCAAGATTGTTTATGTGTGTCAGCAGCCGTAATTACTAATCTGGACATCTAACAAATTAGAATGATTATTTTTCAGGGTGATTCGGAGATAATACATTTTTAAGACTGTAGCATAGATTGCTATAAATAAAGTACTAGTACCTTAACTGGATCGTCATAGTTCGTAGTTAAGTAGAAACATTTATCGAAAAAAAGTTTTTAAATAAATATTGGCGGACAATTCATACACAACACCATCTGACCCCAAACTAAGCAAAACTGTACTATGAAAGTCAGACAGCTGATATAATATATCAACAATTCTAACGTTTAAGTAAATTTTTGACGCTATCGCCGTGTAGGTATGACTAAACTTTTATAAATGGAAGAAGCGTGCGTCGGACACCTTGCGGGATGACGGAGATGGGCCATAACTCAACAACCCATTTGTTGAGGTTACTAGATTTATTCTTTGTAAGATAATGTCCTTTCATAGGGAGGCTTGCGATAATACGGAGATGGGAGATTTGGCGGATGTAGGCCGCAAGGTGGAGTTGGGGAAAAAAAGTTATTTATTATCGTAAAAGCTATGGTAGAGTAGTGGTGCTACTGTACAGTAGCTG
The DNA here is from genome assembly GCA_017562165.1 of Ectropis grisescens. Lineage (NCBI taxonomy): Eukaryota > Metazoa > Arthropoda > Insecta > Lepidoptera > Geometridae > Ectropis > Ectropis grisescens. The sequence goes on along the minus strand of CM029787.1, from coordinate 21,873,325 downwards.
GCTTCTTTGGGTATAATTAATTATAGCTCAGTAGTAAATGAGCCATTGACTTTACTTGATGGCATTATTAGATCAGATGGGGCAAATCTTTATTGACTGTGATTAATTATGGAGTAAATTATATTAATTAGGTAAACGGATAACTCATGTGTAATGTGGTTGGTCACTCCGATTCGAGTTTCGGCCGCGTCACGCACGCGTGCTCGCTCCTTGAAAAAAACCGCAGGATGCGGCCGAAACTCGAGTCGGATTGTCCGAACATATTACACGTAAGTTACCCGTTTACCTAATGAATATGTGTAACAACAACTTTAATTTTGAGAGTTAATTATACTTTATGCCAAGATGTACTCACTAACTTCAAACACAGAACGAAAAAGAAAACAGTGTCTGTAATTGTACCGTATACCGGGATCTTGATCTACGGAGATTCGTGTTTATCGATCGTATTCGTATCGTTTTTTGTTTACTAAAATATTAATTATGATTGTTTTACATCAAAATGAATCATGTAATTTAAAATTTTTGCAAATTTAATTACAGAAGCGTCTTATGTAATTTTTTGATGGAAAACTTAGAACAATTTTTCCGTTTTTCTTTTTTTGTAACTTACTGAACTTTACTAATACTAAATCTAAATCAACAAAAACGTTTACATAATAAAATTATACAAATCTGTTACTCCGTTGAACCAAACAAAATTCCTAGTTGCTTTTATATTTCACGAGAACGCCACATAAATTCCCCCCAGCAGGTGAATTCATAAGTTATGCTGAGTGGATAATAACGCGCGATACACGAGCCTACATGAAATAGTCGGCAGTGGTTGCAAACTACGTGTAATGCACCTGTAACGTGTAATAATTGCGTTGTTTTCATATATCTACATGTTTGCAACTACAGTTCAGTGGAATATAATACATTTTTTTTATTCCATAATACAAGTTTTGTTTAGTTTGGGGCTTGTTTGTATTGTTGTAAGGAATGTCATTTTAAGATTTATTTAATAGTATACACGAGTTTTAAGAACGTTACATGTAAAAGAATTGGCGAATATCTTCAATATAACGAATAATTTTTGAACTTTTTTTTCTCTTTTCATCGTTATTAAGCCGTTTGTACTTGACGCCATTTTCATCTTGACTCTGACTCTTATTTCTGAACTAAACCACAACGCCAGACATAAATATCCGTGTACATTTTTTTCAATCACAACTCCTTTTTAACACGTTTTTATTTGGTACCTTCACTTATAACTAACTTTGTATGTATGAAAATGTTGGCATCTTAATTTAACACACTTTCCGGTCTTTGATCAGGATTAAAATTTGCACACGCTCTGAGTTCTGATGACAATACATGACTAGCTAAGAAACGTCATTACAAATCCCAAATGGCGGCCTCCCCAAGATGGCGGACTGGCTGTATATAATCCACTCCCATGATATGGGTATCAAATGAAAGGGTTTGCTGTCAGAAATACGATAAAAATAGTCACGTGATCTAAATCCAATATGGTGGAAGTCCAAGATGGCGGTCAGGCCATATGAAATTCATCTTCATGATATGGGTATCAAATGAAATGGTTTGCTGTCAGAAATACGAGTAAAATAGTCACGTGAGTTAAGTCCAATATGGCGAACATCCAAGATGGAGGATTGAGTATTTGAAATGCACCCCCATGATATGGGTATCAAATGTAAGGGTTTGCTGAATGGGATACCCATGTAATTTTAGTGCGTGCTAAAAGCGTTTTAAACTATTAGATTTATTGTTACATACCCTTTAAGTTTATACGAAACTAGCTGTACGTTGTTACGCCACCTGCCGCAAATTGTTCGTACCAACTCTGAAACTTTCTTTGGCTGAAGCATAACGATGTGGCTAAAGATCGTCACATGATCAAATATAAAGCTTATAATTCCATAAAGAATACGTGTGCTACCAATCATTATTTATAAATGTAGTTTTTTTTAAATTAGTATATAGTATACATAGAGTGACGAGACGAGTAGGACATGTACTTGATGGTAAGCAACATGGGTGTCACATAACAACACAGTGACATCCAGCTATTGGAACATGAAGAGTCCAAATTATTGCCTAGCACTTCGTTCATCACCCACAGATATCAGATGTTTTATTTCTATGCCCTATAATTTCACTGAAACATTGCCTTTCAAACCGGAACACAGTAATGTTTGCACATTACTGCTTGGCGTTAGAATAACTGGCAAAGGTGTGGTACTTCCCCAGACGGACTCTGCAAAGAGTTATCTCTTATCAATTATCTTCAAATTCAAATACACCAATTCGTTGTTCATAAAATCAATAAATTCAAAGCAAAGCTGACATTACACTCGAGATTGTCTGCAGTATCAATGAATAGAGAACAGCTTGTCTCCTCAGAATTTTAAATCGGTACATCGGTGAACGAGTTAAGTGGTGTCTGGGATGACGTCTGCGAGCTGAGGGCGGGAAATGTAGGAGGAAACGAAAATATGGTTTGATGTTAAGGAAAATACCAGCTTTACGAGTACAACTTTAAAAGAACGAAAAATATGTTTTTTAACAGGCAGCATCTTTATTAACAAAAGTAAATTTGAATTATACAATGATATAATAGTCAGCTGATAAATATTGGTGGACAATTCACACACAACACCATCTGACCCCAAACTAAGCAAAGCTTGTATATGGCGGCCAGATAGCTGATATAATACTTATATAGTTGTAAATACATACTTATTATACATAGAAACACCCAGACACAGTGCAAATATCAGAGTTACTACCCACTAAGCCACGAGGCCAATCATCAGATAAAGTCTTCAATCTTCTTGTTCATTGAAAGTTTAAAGATACTCAACATGATCAAGCCTAACTGCCAGTCAGCGTGCCCAGCATGCTGGCTCCATTACCACGCTGCTAATGCTTTATTTATGCTTTGGGCCAAATAAAAGCCAACATTTTGGTCACGCGTTGCGTCGACCTAGCGCTGAAAATTATTTTTGAAAATGAGATCAGTTCCCGGTCCCCACGGGCCCACTGTCTCAACACCGTTTTCAATTTTAAGAATGGAAAAAGGTTTTCTCAACAGGCAGCTTCTTTATCAACAAAAGTAAATTACAATGAGAACTACACTACATACATAACTACTTATACTAAGCAGAATCCAACTAATTATTCATAGCCCTATGACATTTTTTATGGATACAAAATGTAAATGCAAAAATCTTTATTGTTGTTTACAGGTAAGATAAGGTGATATAAAATATTTTAAAAGTTGACCCATACAAACTGGCCTCTTCTTCTAAAGGCATGCAATATGTCTGGCAACACAGCTTCTATTGTTCCGAATTTATACTATGACTAGATGTCCGCCCCGGCTTCGCCCTTGGAACATATATAGCACTCATCGAGATCCCGCACATATCCAACGGTGAAAAAATTTTAGAAATCGATTCAGTCATTCCTGAGAAAATCGCTTTCAAACAAAACACCTCTTCAGCTACCTGCTACGCCACCTGTCGGAAATTGGTCGCACCAACTCAGAGATTAGCAAAGGTTTTATATTCAAGAGGTATGTAATCTGTGATATTCAATGACGTAATCTTAGTGTCGTAATGCTTTCATGTGTCATGTTAAAGCACGAAACGCACGAAATCTCTCAAAAAGGAATATTTTTTCCCGGTTTTGTTACATCTTGATTCATGCTCCGCTTCTGTTAATAGTAGCGTTATTTTCTATAGCCTATAGCCTTCCTCGATAAATGGACTATCCAATAGAAAAAGAATCTTTTAATTCGGACCAGCACTTCCCGAGATCCTAGCGTTCAAACAAACAAACACACAAACTCTTCAGCTTTATAATATTATTATAGATAATAATAGTTAGCTGATATAGTATTTTTCTAGTTCAATGAAAGTTTAAAGATACTCAAGATAATCAATCCTACTGCCAGTCAAAATCGTATACAGTATGCTGGCTGCATTACCACGCTGGCAATGCTTTTGGCCAAAGAAATACCGTTGCGTCGACCTAGCGCTCAAAAAGATTTTTGAAAATGAGATCATTTCCCGGTCCCAACGTGGCCACTGTCTCAACACTGTTTTAACTACAGTTTTGTGAGTAGAGTCACTAACAACTAAGCCACATCAGTCTGTCTATCACGATTTTTTAGATTTAGTAAATGTGTTTTATTTTACCCAGTACCAAAAAAAGCCCTGAATTCACAATTACTATTACGTGAATAAAGCTGAAGAGGTGTTTTGCTTAAACGTGCGATTCTCAGGAACTGCATGACCGATTTAAAAAATACTTTCACCGTTCGTTGGATATGTTAGTGATCCCTGAGTGCTATATTTTATTATGTACCAGAAGCGAAATTGAGGCGGACCGCAAGTTCACAAATTAAAATTGATTTACAATTTTGTTAAGTGCGAAGATTTTTAAAGTGATAATTTCTTTAACCGCTTTGAACATTTTTGGTGGAAGAAGATATTTGGAACGTGTAAGTTATTCCTGTGGTTTCGTCTCATCGACATGATAAAATGTAGCAACGTATTCGTAGTATCGGAACCACGGCAACGCAGTGGATTGGAACGAGCGTTAGATAGGTGAAATTTTGTACGTCACAGACATTTATTAGAAGTACATCTATAGTTATACAAGTGACGTATTGTCAAACAATAGCTATTTAAAACTAAAATTTTACCAAAATTTTCATTCATTTTAGTCTACCAATAGATCCTTTGACTGCCATAGTTTTGCAGCTTTATAAAAACTAAACCTTTACATATTAGCAAGTTATTTCATGGAATTTTATATAAAATATATTACATTAAAAACTGGACGTCCATTACGGGAGGGATGATCAAGTGAGCCCCGTTTCGTGCCGGATTACTTACCCGTTTCAAAATACGGTTCTTTATTAAACTGCGGTAAAAACAAGAACATTTTCATTTAGGATCTAAACAAATGTTTGAAGCTTAGTGCTAGTCGTCAGGGTTTATGCGTTGATGTTTTTATTTTGCAAATAAGTTTACGTTTGACGTGATACGTGATTTGACCTGCCAGTTGAAAGTAATTCAACCTAATACCTATTTTTCTGAAATTATCAATGTAATGTATAAGATTGCCGGATAAACTCACAGATGAAATCGTTTTCAGTAAGTTGTGAAATCGTCTGAAAAATCAAATCTGACTGGCAGTACCTTGATAAGAACGTTAAATAATTTTCAGCTTTACGTATATGACACATTGCCCTTCAAAGTGATGCTTTATAATGTTTGTAAATTAAAAGAAATAGATAAAGTATTAGCACATTGAAATTAAACAAAGCTTCAGCTTTACATAAATTACACAATGACCTTTAAAGTGGAACAGAATAATGTTTGCACATTCCTTGATGGCAGAGTAACCAGCACTGATGTTAAGCGACGATGTGGTTTATGATGTAACGTGCTTACCTTGAAGAGACCGATTCACTCTCAATTTGGAGACACCAAAAGAAAAAACATTCAGGCAACGCATTCCACAGTCTAGACATTGCTATCACATAAATAGAATCAAACCTCTTCGTTCGAATCGTTGGAACGTCAACCATAAAACAGTGTAGCCACTATGTACTGATATACTCGTAATTTAACGGGAATCTTTACCAAAAATACCACAAAATAACAATCTCAGCCACAATCTTTAAAATTGTACAAAATCTACTCAACCCACGTCCCACTTTTCTGTCCTATAGCGGGTAATTGACAAACTCGGTCGTTCCGTGACGTCATCTTCGGAACTAACGACGTCATCCCGTGTTGTTACTCGGCCCTAATGGACGAGAGCGCGATGCGATGTCGATTTACCCCGATTTACCCGCTTACAATAGCGTTGCCACTTGAGAATAGTCATTTGACGCACGCCACCGCAACTTTCATTGCGGAAATTGCGTCTACATTGTATAGACATTCTTATTTAAAGATTTAACCGACTTTGAAAAAGGAATTAAATTTTTAGATATTCTTATCCACCAACTCCAAAAAACCTAGTTTCTCAATTCGGTTTTTGTCGACGTTCTCAATCCAAAGATGTGCCCCCCAAACTTCAAAGCGCACGGAATTTATGAATTTATAATATATGAAATTATGTTATCTTTGGGAAGAGTGAGCTCACTTTTTCCATTCTAGTTGGTAGCAGGAAACGGTGAACGCCGGACGTTTTTATCTTTCACAATTTTTTGCAAGCGACCAAAATAAGTAGAAACACAGCATACAACCGCCGATTCGCGAGCGCTAACGATTCTGGGGGTCCAGCAGATTGGTGATGTGTTAACTATTTACACTACACACGCAGTTTATTACCAATTTCAAGGTGCTCAGGGCGCATTTAGTGGTTTATATCGATGGTTTTTGTCGATGGTTTTTGTACGTACGTTATGTGATAGCTCCGCCAAATTAATTTTGATGATGATTTCTTTTTTATTTTGTTGATTTAATCTTCTGAGGTGACCCAATTTTTTGAGTAAAATTTTATTTAAATCGGTTTTGTGGTTTTTGAAATACAAAAATAAATCGATGACGTATTCGTACTACACCACTATTTAATATAAAATAATTTACTTTCAATCGAGTGTCTGAGCAGTGCATCCTCACTCGCTCAAGGTCGCGCGGTTTTAGCCTACAGCTAGACCGTTCCTCGCACGGAACAAGTACCAGGCGGTTGTCGAACGCACGTCTGAGCACTCGCGCAACACGTTTCCCGCGCAAAACGTCGCCATATATTGTGCTGTATATGGATGCACGAGTCAAAAAACAAAGAATTATCATTTTTTCCTAGTTGTACAAAATATACCATTATTTTTTATATTTTTCTACTAACCCTACAAAAAGTACGGGACATTATAAAATAGCTTGTAATCGAAGCTGGTTGTATGTATTAGTGTAGGTAAGTACATTAAAATATGTTACATATTTATCACACAACATTTAGACGATCAAGTAGAATAAAAACAGTCAAAGTATACTTTTATTGTTTTAATTTCAATGTGTCCGACCCTATGTTACGGCCTCTTCTAGCTTTCTTACGTTACGTTACGAAGTAAATAACTAAAGTATTTAATCTGAGCTACAATTCTGACTACCTACATAACGAAAGGTTAATTTAATTTTTTATTAGATAATATGTCGACAACCCTTTCGATGCGCATCATTCCGCGCCAGACAGCGACAGAGTTACGCGTTAGAAGAGAGCGCAAATGTTTAGGTTAAACATTGCGATAGGCATTGAGCGCTAATGCGAGCTGAATTGCACTTTGTTGCGTCCCAGCAAGAGTAGCTATTTCTATAAAAGTTTTCGCTAAGTGAGAGTTCTGTAGTAATATCTATTCTGTGGTCTGAGTCTAATTTTTAAATCGAAGTTTGTTAATTTTTCGGAAAAAATAAATATTTATTATACGTAGAAAAGATAGTTTGTTATATTACAATTAATTTCCACTACTCGTAATTAAGCTTGAATTACCAAAATTAAATCTAAAAATCGCGCGTCCGCATACATGGAAAAAAACTCTATCCTATGGGCACAAAGATGAAATTCGGTCACTGTTATCCGGTTACTCTGTGACATTTTTAGTGATTGAGGAAAACGTTCCAGAACGTAAAGTTTGCGGTAAAGCTATCGAGGATAAGAACTTTAAATAAAGTTCGGGAAAAATCAGGGCGGCCGTGTTTTGACCTCACTTAAATGAACGAAAATGCTACCTTGTCGTCTATTCCGTGCTTTTTAACCAACTTTAACAAAGGAGGACATTTTCAAAATGGTTGTATGTTTTTTTCGTATGTACTCGTACCTATGTTACGCGACAGCGTTCCCAATTTTAAATCGATGATGGTAGTATTTGTTTTATTCAGTAGAGATGGTTAAGAGTAGTAGTAAGAGATACAGTTAAGAGATGTGTCATATAAAGTTTATCGAAATCCGTGCGATGGTGTTTGAAATATGACAAAAAAACTAAATTTGGCTTTCATGTATTTCATTGAACTTGATATTGATAACTTGAAATTGATTATTATGAAATTTTCTAAATCTACGAGTATATTAATAATTTCATCAAGGGATACGGTAGACTTGATCGAAACCTTATATGAATAACAAAATCTAAAAATATTGATTTTGAGTCGACAACGTATGTCCACAAAATTCGGATTAGGAGAATTTCGTCAACCGGGAGGATGGTTTTCGGTTATCGGCGTCGTGGAATCCAGTCATTAATAAATGTACGCATCGCGGAGTGAGTTCGGAGAAGCCTGGTGATACGGTTAGTGTTGTGTGTCGTGGTGGTAACCCTGCGATTTTTGAAGACCAAATGAGGGTAGATCTAGATCCCCTCATTTCGCAATGAGACGACCCGCAATTTCTTCAGTCTTCTCGTGACCACGGCGGTTGTAACGCTGCCGAAACGTCGAGGTATTTAAACAATGAATTAAATCGTGATTAAGTCCTGTAGATACATTATAAACATTATGTGTTCAAATCGCGAAAGTTTAAAAACAATATTTGCCAACCGGTACGGGCCGGAATTTGCAAACAAAGTTCGTCACCTAGAAATTCTCCGGAAGAAAAGGGCGCGTGTGAATACATCACTAGTATTTTTAACAAAATGCCGTGTTTGGGACTTAATACCTACGTGTGTGCGTTTAAAACCGCGTAGTGACATTGCGCGTTCCGGTAGAATTCTGAAAAGTGCGAGTGTCCGTCTACTAAAACAATTGATTCGAAATTGTTATTACGACCTTGACAGAGTGAACCGTGAATTATACGATGTGCATACCGAACTTAGTGCAGTGTTTTCGCGGGATGATTTCGATTTATGTGATCGAATTACCTATCAGCAGGCTTCTCGTACGTATGATTTGTGTAGTGCGGGACATGAAAAGAAGTTAGACCAGTTAATATCTCGTCGTGAGTACAGTCATCCACAACTACCTTCTACTCAGGCCACCTCTGTGATTAATTTGTCAAATACTGAGCTTGATTCTGCGACGAAAAGTGTGTTGGCTAAGGGTATGAATTTTGCATTAACACCTAATCAGGTTCCGTACGAAAAAGTAATCTGTAGCGTAGAGGAAGCAATACTACGGAACAAGTTACCAACCAATGCCGCTGAGACGCTTAGGCAGGATGTTTCCGTTGTATTACGAAAGGCGAGACTGCCTCAAAGTAACATTACCGTGGAGGAACGCTTAGCGCTAAAAAGATTCGTGCAAATGAAGAAGTTTTGGTGCTTCGGGCTGATAAGGGTAACGCCACTGTGGTAATGAATTCTTCCGATTACGATACAAAATTGAGAAGTTTGTTGAGCGATGTAGGTGTGTATAAACCGGTTTCATATAACCCTACGGCACGGGTAACACGTCGTATACGGACCATCATTAAAGATTATAAGGGACTTTTTACAGATGAAATGTTCGAAAATTTGCACAGACCTAGGGTTGTCCAACCGCCGAAATTGTACGGTCTACCGAAAGTACATAAAAATAATGTACCTCTGCGACCTATTGTGAGTCAGATAGACTCTCCCACTTACTATCTGGCAAAGTACGTTGCTTCGGTGTTACAACCTTTGGTGGGTAGAACTCAGTCTTTTGTGAAAGATTCCCGACACTTTGTGGAAATTGTAAGAAACATCAGATTGGAACCGGATGAGATCATGGTGAGTTTTGATGTGGAATCTCTTTTCACCAAAGTTCCAGTAAAGAGTGTCTCGAAGTCGTTAGAGAGCTGTTAAGGAGAACCACTTACCGGAAAACCTGATGGTGTTGTTGAGAAATTGCTTAGACGGAAACTATTTTCTTTACCGTGGGCAGCATTACCTACAGATAGATGGCGTAGCTATGGGGAGTCCTGTGGCACCAGTGTTAGCCAACATCTGGATGGAGCATTTCGAAAAATTAGTTGACTTTCAATCAGCAGCGGTAAGAATGTGGATTAGATACGTGGACGACGTTTTCTGCATTTTAAAAGGAGATAGAGAAGCAGTAAACCGTTTCTTGGAGCATCTCAACTCGATACATGTCAACATTAGGTTCACATTTGAATTGAGGTGGATAGATCTCTGCCGTTCTTGGACGTCCGAGTGACAGTTAAATCTGATGGTTCGTTGTCTCACTCTGTCTATAGAAAACCCACGCACACTGACCGGTATTTGCACGCGACGTCACATCATCACCCTCGTCAACTACAGTCGGTGTCCAGATCTCTTTAGATAGAGCGGACGCCCTCTGTGACCCTGAACATTTAGAAGCGGAAAAAGACACGTTCAGGAGGTACTTCAAAGTAATGGCTATAGTGTGACAAAGTTAGTGGAACACAGAAAAGGGCAGAAAAGGAAAGTGATGAATGTCGAGAGGCAGCCGGCTTTTATGCCTTACGTCAAAGGCATCACGGATAAGGTGGGGACATTACTAAAAGAATATTCTATTAAAACTGTGTATACTCCTTATCAAGGATGACGAGGCATATTAGGACGCCGAAAGACGTCATTCCATTTCAGACTCAGGTGTGTATAAGGTCGACTGCAGCTGTGGTAGTTCTTATATTGGTCAAACTAAGCGTACAATTGCTGAAAGGATCAAAGAACACATCGCCGCTGTAAAAATCGCCAGACACAGAAATCTGCGATTGCCGAGCATTTGATTGATGCGGGAACTGGTCATTGGATCGAGCTCCACGACCCGAAGATTCTCTCCACCGAACGTCATTACTACGCAAGAATAGTTCGGGAAGCCTTAGAAATTAAAAACATCGTAATTTCAACCGGGAGGATGGTTTTCGGTTATCGGCGTCGTGGAATCCAGTCATTAATAAATGTACGCATCGCGGAGTGAGTTCGGAGAAGCCTGGTGATACGGTTAGTGTTGTGTGTCGTGGTGGTAACCCTGCGATTTTTGAAGACCAAATGAGGGTAGATCTAGATCCCCTCATTTCGCAATGAGACGACCCGCAATTTCTTCAGTCTTCTCGTGACCACGGCGGTTGTAACGCTGCCGAAACGTCGAGGTATTTAAACAATGAATTAAATCGTGATTAAGTCCTGTAGATACATTATAAACATTATGTGTTCAAATCGCGAAAGTTTAAAAACAATAATTTCGTTAAATTCTAATGGCACTGACAAACAAACTGCTGTCGCCATCTTTTGTGTGAAGCACGTTTCGTTCCATCAATTGCGTGCGTCCGTCGCGCCAAAAAAAGTATCCATCACAAAAAACTGAGACTTATGTGACTACGTAAAACGAAACGTCTTGCCGCCGGACTGGAATTTTATTAGTAAGTACTTAAGGCGGTTAGCTCTTTTTGGTACGGGGTGAACCACTGACATACCATTGTAGTAGCGTAGCGGCGTAGTAAAATTGTAGCAAGCCCAGATATTTCATTTTTTTTTAATAAAGAGTGACGAGACGATCAGGACATGTGCTTGATGGTAAGCAACATGCCTGACACATAACAGCACAGTGACATGCAGCTATTGAATCATGAAGAGTCCAAATCATTACCTAGCACTGCACTGCGCTCGTCACCCAGAGATCTTAGATCTTATATCTCTAAGCCCTGTAATTTCTCTGGAAACATTGCCCTTCAAACCGGAACACAGTAATGTTTGCACATTACTGCTTGGCGGTAGAATAACTGGCAAAGGTGTGGTACTTCCCCAGGCGGACTCTGCTAAGAGTCCTACCTCTACACAAAACTACACTATTTTCATTGCAGTTTCATGCATGTTTTCACGAATTATGTAACAAATTTAACAATGAAAATAGTGATATAGTAACAGTGTTTTGTTAACATCTAAGTTCAAATTTGACTCCCGTAATTGCAATGAACAAAATAACAAAAGAAAATAATTTTACACCTCGAAATATGTGAACAAACAACAACATTTGTGTGAACATGATGCCAAGAACTATACATTGGAATATAGGCTTCGTGACTTAGTTGGTACTTAGTCTGCCTGCGAAGCCGAGGGTCATGGGGAAACTAAGTCAGTGAGTAACTGATAAATAAATAATAATAAATAAATAAATATTGGTGGACAATTCACACACAACACCATTTGACCCCAAACTAAGCAAAGCTTGTAATATGGCGGTCAGATAGCTGCTATAATACTTATATAGTTCTAAATACATACTTATTATACATAGAAACACCCAGACACAGTGCAAACATTTGAATTCATCACACAAATATTTGTGATTTGATGATGTCACACTTCAGATTCCACGTAGAGATGGTCCGAAGACTCGGTTGATACTCGATATTCGGCGTTCTCGGCCCAATAACTCGGTTTGAAAGCCGAGTGTACTCGGTTTAACAAAAGCAATATTTTAAGATATAATTAAACCGACAGTGTTTATCAAAAAGTATTATTACTAATTTAGGAAATCTTGGACAGTCTCAGTTAATAAAATAACTCAATAAATAAAATCAAAATCGAAGTGACGCTAATTAATAAGTAGTAACCTGTTTGTACCAAGTTTGTACTTGTTTACGCCCGCGAAATGGGAATTCGATAGAACCGAGTAAAACTCGGTACTCGTTACTCGGCAAAAATGTTACTCGGCGCATCTCTAGTTACCCGTGACTTTATCAAAAACGAATAACAACCACGTTAGTTTTCAAGCTAAAATAGTAATCGAATTTTTTAGAGAGTTAGTTTTAGCCTAAGTTTCAGTAATCGTAATCTTATTGACACGAGGTTTCCTAACGTGTACCTTTTAAACTAAAATTCCTTTAGCCATTTTCCAAAAAGATAGCCATAAGCCTAAGCTCCCATTTGAGAACGCAGCTAGAAGCAAATCGACAGCTTTTTAAGTAACAACCTACAAAGCTCTCAAGTTAAAAGCTCCGACGTATCTTGCACCTGCCGTTCAGAGTTTCTCAGACTTCGCGATACCATAAGCGTCAAAAGTAATGCTCTTTTTATGTTTAAGAGATTTTAAAATAACTAAAACTAAAACATTGAATGCTCGTAGAATCTTTTTGTTGTACGCGTAGATACCGATATTTTCTCGGCGGAATCCCTTATATGTTAATTTGGTTGAAGAGGTTGTTCTAACTATTAAAACCGTCAAAATGTCAATTAAATATCAAACTTGGAATAGTTTTTAAGTTTCTTTTGTAATCTTTATTTTCGTTGTGGCTTTTAATATGACAAATAACAAAACATTTATTGTGACAAAACTTGTCTAAATTTATTTTTTCGATAATGTATTAATATATTTATTGTCTATTTAGTTAACATAATTTTGCGTAACGTAAAAAAGACATTATATTATTAGATGCAGGCTAGTTGGACACTCTCCGAAATATATCCAATAACAAGAACAAAATTAAAAATTTTGACTAACCCCCGACTACCTAAGATTTGTTATCTGTACAACATTCTACTAGTCAAGCCCTTTCATTTGATACCCATATTAAGGGAGTTGTGAAAAAAGAAATGTAATTCGCCATTTTGTGATATCGGACATCTTGGATTTGTAATTTGTCATAGTGCAAAGTATTCTACTAATCAAGCCCTTTCGTTTGATACCCATATTGAGGTAGTAGTGAAAAAAATATATAATTCGCCATTTTGTGGTGGCGGCCATCTTGGATTTGAAATTTGTGATAGTGTATAGTACTCTACTAGTTAAGCCCTTTCATTTGATACCCATATTGAGGTAGGTTGTGAAGAAATATTTTATCCGCCATTTTGTGGAGGCGGCCATTTTGAATCGATATTAACCAAACATAGCTAAGAACACCCACGGTAATTAACTTTCAAATAAAAAAACCGCATCGAAATCGGCCCATCCGTTTGAGCTCTACGGTGCCACAGACAGACACACACACACACAGACAGACAGATAGACAGACAGACAGACAGACAGACAGACAGACAGACAGACAGACAGACAGACAGACAGACAGACAGACAGACAGACAGACAGACAAATTAGGTACCATCTTGCGGTGACGCTCAAGATAAATAAGAAAAGGTGGTTTTCGATAATGCTCATCAGTTGCACACTTTCCAAAATCTATCCGACAAAAAACGCGATAAGCTAGCAATTTTGCGGTGTTGTTCAAGACACGTGATGACGAAGTACGACGTAGCTTTCTAACATGTTGCTGAAAATGTAGAAAGTGTCGCTCGTTTGTTTTTATGTGTTGTTTTGAATGCCGTTTGTGGAGATGTTACTGTAATTTTAGACGTCGTTATGTGAAACCTTCGGGTTTTAGGTATTGTAAAACATTTTTAGCGCGTTAGCGTGTTTTACTTTTAACGTTAGCGAATGTAACACAACGCACGCGTGATAGTTTTGAAGTTTTCAAATAAAACAGGAAAGTTGGGATCGTGAACGCTGTACTTAAATTTTTTACGGCGTTTGTGTGGATTTAAACTTATAGGCTATTTTGTGGGTTGGTGTTTTTTTTTTGTAGAAATAGCCTGGAAACGAAATAACAATAATGGAGAAAACGTTGACAGAACCAATTTCAATTAAGTCTGAAATGTTGGTAATTCATTTTAATTTGGCTTGTGGTATTTGTATGCATATCGTTGAATGTAATTATCAGGTATGTTTGGAGTATTATTTATGTATGCTTAATCCATGATTCACCAGGCAGTAAAAACCATATAGGCACCTTCATAAGAAAGTTGCGTTACGTAGGTATCTACGTAAAAAATTGGCGAAACGCACTTAAATAAATAAATACTATGTACATGTAATCCAACTCAGTCCACAAATTAAACCAATCTTATATAGGTATTATTCGGCGTATTTGCCAAATAAATCAAATATGGCCAAGTAGTTTTACACTTAGCAATAAGTACATAATGGCAAATACGCAAATAGCTGCCACATTACCAATCAGCGTTAGAAGATGTGACGCTGTAGTATCGTAGTAGTGAGAGCGTCTAATTTCGCGCTCCTAAAAGTGGGTTCGAATCCCGCCTGGACCTCTGAGTACTTTTCCGTAAAAGAAATATACTAGCTAAATAAGTGAAGGGAAACAACGAGAACCGATATTCTCCTAGAAAACATTCTCACGGGGACACACGTCATACGGCTATTCAAACTGGGTCAGCGTGGATTATAGCCTTGACTTCCGAGAGAAGGCCCCCACAAGCGAGAATACAAAATAGGCTACTTAAGCTAATATTATGTTCGAAGTTAAAATGTTTATGGTAAGCAAAAACATCTCACCTTCAAAAGCTTACCCAGCATGCTGGGTACGCTTCCGATTAGTAGTGGGCTTGAACATCTTGATTATCTGTAGACCTACAGTGGTCTATGAATAATTCAGGTGTGCTTAGTGTAAGTAGTTGGTTAGGTAGGTTTGTAGTGTAGTGTAGTTCTCATTGTATTTTAGTTTTGTTAATAAAGGCTCTGCCCAGTTAAAGTAACAATATATAGCAAATTAATATTGGTTAGCATTTAACGACATTAAAACTGATAAGAATTGCCGATGATAATAATATTTATTTACTTGTTTTCCTTTCACCCTGATCAACACTAATCCATCATTAGTCTCATTTTGTCTTTAACTTTTTAAGGGGGCGTCAAATGAGAATACATTAAAGATTTCTAAAAAAATATAGCCAGGCTAAAATGTGTATCACAGTGGTCATTTTAACGAAGACTACACAACCAAAAAATTTTTACTTTGTTCTATGTACATCGTATAACAAAACAATATTATCACTGAAGTAGGAAAACGTTTATCTATTACAATAAATTTAAAGAAGATTTCAACGAATTGAAAACCCCTACCTACATTCTAAAAGTAGATTTAGCGTTCAGTCAGAAATCGGCTAACCTAGAATGCAGTTAAAAAAAAGAACACGGATACATGTATAATAAGTATGTACTTAAAACTATATAAGAATTATATCAGCTATCTGGCCGCCATATCACAAGCTTTGCTTAGTTTGGGGTCAGATGGTGTTGTGTGTGAATTGTCCACCAATACATCCCACACAACTTGAGACACTTTAGTGAAGAAACATAAAGTGCTCAATAACATTGAACGTAAATAACAAATAACAGTACTGCATGTTTTGCATAAACTAAATAAACTACAACGGTATAATTTAGCGAAAATCCAACTACCAAAAAAACTTAAGGTTTGCTGAAGTTGGTAGCAATAGAATTCCACGCACGGCTCACGATTTTCTATTAGTTCGAAACAGTTTCGATACTCTCTAAAATACTTTGGTACAGAAAAACAGCGCTCCTGAAAATTGAATCAAGAACAATTGTATATTATCTGTCTCTATGTACTTTTTTTAACCGACTTCCAAAAAAAGGAGGAGGTTATCAATTCGACCACTATGTTTTTTTTTTTTTTTTTTTTTTTTATGTATGTTACCTGATTTCTCGAGAACCTCTGAACCGATTTTAAAATTTCTTTTTGTGTTCGGATGGGTATGCTTCCCGAATGGTCCCATAAAAATTTTTTTGAAATCGGTCAAGTAGTTTTTGAAATATGAACCAAAAACTGAAAAATTGCGTATCTGGATGACGTTGTAGATTTCACAAAAGTTATGAATCTCGACCCTGTCAATACAAAATTGTGTAAATGCTTTAATAAAACTTGTTTTAACCCCGACCAAAAAAAGGGGTGTTATAAGTGACGTCGATGTCTGTCTGTGTGTCTGTCTATCTGCTGTGGCACCGTAGTAGAACTCAAACAGATGGGCCGATTTCGATGCGGTTTCTTTTATTTCAAGGTTAATACCATAGCAGATGTTCTTAGCTATGTCTGGTTAATGTCGATTCAAGATGGCCGCCTCCACAAAATGGCGGACAACCTACCTCAATTTGGGTATCAAATGAAAGGGCTTGACTAGTAGAGTACTATGTACTATAACAACTTTCAAATCCAAAATGGCCACCACGACAAAATGGCGAATTATATTATATTTTTCATTACTACCTCAATTTGGGTATCAAACGAAAGAGCTTGACTAGTAGAATACTTTTCACTGTGAAAAATTAAAACCAAGATGGCCGCTTCCACAAAATGCCGAAATACATTTCTTTTTTCACAACCCCCTTTATATGGGTATCAAATGAAAGGGCTTGACTAGTAGAATGTTGTACAGATAACAAAACCAAGGTAGTCGGGGTTTAATCAAAATTTTTAATTTTGTTCTTGTACACTAAAAAGAGTAAAATAAACAATTTTCGTACAAAAATTAAACCGACTTCAAAACCACAAATAGGCACTCAAAAGCGAAAATAAACTAAAATCATTATTATAAGCGCTACTCACTCATCTATTTGAAGTCGGTGCCAGTCAGGTCAAAAAGTTAGTGGATTGATGCTATGTAGGCACAGGTAAGTAGTATCTATCCTATACCTGTTAGATTTAGCTGGCACCGACTTCAAATAGATGAGTGAGTAGCGCTTATAATAATGATTTTAGTTTATTTTTCGCTTTTGAGTGCCTATTTGTGGTTTTGAAGTCGGTTTAATAATTCTATTGTTTTCACCATAATATAAAGCCGCAAAAACCTTAATATTACCTAAACTTGTAATGGAACGATTCTTTACAGATTACACGTGGGACAGTATCACAATTTGCTTTGCTTTGCCAGTTTTTGCAAACGTTTCGTTTTGAAACGTTATGTTTCCAGAAAGCTAACAGTTCGTAAAAATAAACCATTTTATATATCTGGGTAACAAGCACAGTGCAGTCCTAGTTTGTAACTGCTCCACCTATGACACATTTTTGTAGTCTAAGATCTTGCTATACAACGACCTTCACCGAGCTGTTTATTGGATGAAAAGTGTTTTATATGTAATTTAATTTGTCAACAAATATATTGTAAATGGGTTTCCTAAAAATTTCAGTCCAGAATATGATTACATATTAAATTGCATATAAAACACTTTTCATCCAATAAATAGCTCGGTGAAGGTCGTTTGATAGTGCTATTTAAAATACTTATAAATAGGTTTTACTCTTCATGTTCCAATAGTATCGGGTAATCAGGCAAATATCCAATTCGTAGAGTCACTCTACAATGCAAAAAAAAACATGAATAAACGACAAAAAAAAACTGGCACTGAAAATTGAATCTTAAGATTTGGACACAAAATATATACTGCAAAAACTAATTTAACTATTTTCGCCACAACGTAAGACCGTAAAAGTTCTACTACTAAAATGTTCTCCACTAATAGAAACTAGAGGTCCACCAAAGTTCGAAGCACCAGAATTCGACGCACGTCTCTGCCCCCTCTATTAGTTCGGTATAGAGTTGATACTCTGAGACACTTCAGTAATTTCTCCGTTGATTGGATGAGGCAGGAAGTTTCGATTTTAAATTGGGTTCGTGCTGGATGGAATGCATATGTGGGATCTAGAGTTTGATTTTTGGGCTGGTTGTCTTTTATCATTATGAAAAGTTGAATTAAGTCAAAGTCAAAGAATTATAATAACCTTCTTGTTAACCGACTTCAAAAAAGGAGGTTTCTCAATTCCCGCATGTATGTTTTTTTTTTTTTTTATGTGTGTTCGCGGATTTCGGTTGAAAGTCGGTTCTTTTGACGTGACAACGTCTTATAAATTGGTTTGCCGGGTGACACTTCAAGAAACTGCGTTACGCTCCGCTCACGTTATGCGCTCACAACGAGAGCGAGTGAGAGGCACGCGTCCCTTCCACTCGGGCATGGTTAGCCCGCCTAAGAGCGAGAGAGACAGACGTAAAAAGTGAAAGGCACGCGTCCCTTCCGTAAAATTATTTTACCACTCAAAGTCGTTGTCACGTAAAACTTTCGCCCGTATACGACTTTACAGGCAACCAATTTTTTGTTAAAATTATAATAAAATTATAATTTAAATAATTTATTTTCCCGGAAGAAATAAAACCACTTTCAATCTAAAATGAAATTCAATCCAATTTCACAAGAAACTATCAGTACGTCATCCAAATAAATGAAATGAAATGAAACGTTTATTGAGCCAAAATAAAACAAATGATAAAATAAAAACATGAAAAAAGATATGCGACAAAATATAATAGGTGGTACGGATTTAGTAGGTATAGTGTGTTAGTGTGCACTGGACCCCACACTAGGGTGACCTGTGTTGTGGAGAGTCCATGCTGTTTCTATTACATTTATTTGACCTAGTATTCAAGAAAATATAAGTAAATTTAGTTTTTCGTTCACATTTCAAAACCATCACACCGATTTCGCTAAAAATTCTAAATAAATGGGACCACTTTTAAGCTGAGATGTGATCTATCAGACAAGAAAATCACCAACAAATTCAAAATTAGCGGAGCTATTGCGTAATATACTCGTACAATAAAATATGCATTCAAATTCAGATCCTCCTTCTTTTTTTAATTCGGTTAAAACAGATACATTACACAACAACAAATAAGTTAATTACAAACGCTACGGGTACGATTTAAAAAAAAAAAATTATTCCCACCTATACAAAAAACCATTAAAAAAATATTGACCTCCCCATACCGAATTTATAGACATTAAACCCTTCTCCCTGAATTTTACTCGCTTCCGATATGCATATAACAGCGTACATTTCATTAAATTTTTATTAAATCCGGTTAAGGGCGGTATCGAGTCAATAAAATGCGTACCTGACCACCCTTCTAAATACATTCAGTAATTTTATACCTTCGGTCCTTGCAATTAACCTAGACCCTTATTCTGGAGTTTTACGATATAATTCATTCTATAAAGTACCAATAAAGTAGTCATGGTACTTTATCCACATCACGCCATTATTATTACACGCTTTCTTATATTATACATACCACTAGCGGCACCTCGCTGTTTTACACTTGTTTTTCTCGTTCTTGTTATTTTCCTGGGATGAAAAGGATCATGTGTTATTCCAGATTATGATATATCTGTGTTCCGAATTTCAACATGATCCGTTCAGAAGTTCCGACGTGATTGAGTAATAAACATCTAAACGTCTAGACTTTCGGATTTATAATATTAGTACGATAATATAATAGTATTGCCCCGTGGTTTTACCTGCGTAATTCCCGTTCTCGTAAAATTCCTGTTATAAAAAAAGCGTAGTTTAAATGCTGTTCCGGTTGGTAATCGGTGTTCTAAATTTCAATCCGGTCCGTTTAGCTGTTTCAACGTGATTTACCAACTAACACACAAAATATTGAAACTTTCTCATTTATATATATGTCGGGGCAGAGTACCCTTATGATTATTGTGTACAGATTTAGAGCGAGTATTACTCGAACAGGGTCGTACGCGGCAACACCGGTCGCTTACATTGGAGTGGAATGGCGTTGAGAAGTTGTAACAGGTTGACATTAACAAGTGAGTTAAAAAGGTTGAACAAGGTTAGTACACAAATCCTCACGACAATATTCTCTATGCCATTCTATCTCTATGGGTGAACGTCAGTTGAGCTCGCGTACAAATCTGTTGCTTTCTAAATCCATCTCAATCTTAATTGCCTGTGATTAATTTGTATCAAATAAATTGTAAAACGGAATATAACTCCGCTAATTCATATCAACTATTGGTTTCAATAAACCCGCAACTGAAGAAACCAGGCATAACCTCACGTGACGGAAAATGGCTGATCCGCCCTCACTGATGTCGGGCGCTCTATCTGTCTCCCCGACATCAGAAGTGGGATCCCGACAACGTCCACATCAACAGAATGCAGGTCAGAGTAATATTTACAGTAATCTCGATCATGATGAGTGGCAGAAGTTATATGCAGCCACGCACGATACGAGAAATGATTACTGCCCTTAAGAAACCGAGTTATGCTGAAAGTAAATAAATTAATTTTCCGTAATTTAACCCTGATTCGCCGATCACGATATCCGTGCGTGGTGCAGGACGCGGTGGATTTGTACATGGGAGAAAAACTTAAGTGGAAGTAAACTAACTCTAACGATAAGTAAATCCCTGGTGTGAGATTTTGGAAAAACATGCGAGTATGAATAGAGCCGCTGCAATCACCGAAATCAGCCTCCTATAAAGAACTGGCGATACGATGCTGTAAATCAAAATACCAATGCAATAGCATGTGTGTGACGCAGATTTATTTCTCGGAAAATAAACACAAGTGGCGGTCAACCATAAGCAAGGCGTTTCAAGGCGAAGCATCAACGTGGTTAACTGAGATTACCCTATTAAGGAATTATATGGAAGCAAGCTGCTTTTTACATTTCGACCGAAACGATAGTCTTTATGCTACCTGCCACCTGTCCACAGTAGACAGACCACGTGCCTACCCACCTGCCAGCCTACACCGATATAAAGTTGTGGAGATTGGTTCGTATATCACTAATCAAGCAGTCGAGCGATCAAGTCGATGAGTCAAAGTCTACGCTCAGCGAGGAGCCTCAACCGTCAATCAGGTGTGTTCGTTTCTAGTTGTCATTCGTAATTATTGCCAGTTTTTAATTCAGTTTTAATTTAAAGATTGTAATTGCTGTAATAGCCCACCCTATGCCGAGCTGAGTTTAAAAAGCAGTTTCATCAAGTTTATCATCACAGCTACCTATTTACTTCGGAGCTATCAACTATCTCACAACTTTGAGGGTATCTACTCGTAGCACGCAAAGGTAAACGAATTCGTAATGTTTTTGCTATAACTGGTATTGGTCAAACAGGAACATTCAGTGAAGGACAGATTTTATGCCGTGTAGTGATTAACGATCATCCTTTAAAGATTTTGTAACTTAGTTTGCTGGACAATTATTACGAAAGCGACGTCATGTTAGTCCGTAAAGTTTTAAATCGGGGCTAGTCAGAAAACATGACAACGACGCAACTCACATTAACTAAAGTTCTTTGTGTAAATTTGATAACACAATATAATAGTTTCTATCAATCGCATGTAACTTCTATCGTAATAAATATTGAACTAGTGATAAGAAGAATAATAAGAAGTCTTAAGTTTTTGAAATCTTTAATTCATTTTTCTGAGAGCTGTATATCTGTGACTATAAGCGTCAAAGAACACTGCTCTTATAACAGCAGAGAGTCGACATGAGCTCCTGATTATGGTTTACTTTTTGGTCTAAACAATACGATCTCAGTTTTTTAGAAAACATTACACTCTAAGCTTACTTACAAGTATACACATGATAATGAGAATGTTAATGAGAATGTCTGAGGGCCAAATATCTCTTGAAATAGAGAAGATGCAGTTGAGTGATAGTATGGAATCTTAGGTCAGTTGGTCGGGCCGTACCAGTAGCAATTTCGTAGCCGTAGTCCGTTAGAAGTCGGCGTCTGTTTTAGGCAGTCCGTGGATGCGCGGTGCGTGTCTGGCTCTGGCGGAGGTCGGGTTTATTGTAAACCATAGAGTCATGATGACTCGGAATTCATGAGGAATGCAATAAAACAACATGGATTTGTTGGAAAAGCGCTGAATCGTATAATCGCGGATCAAGGGCTCGGTTTTGCTAGTGAAGAGCTTAAGGATTTTTGTAGTGACCACAATATTAAATTCCATTTGATTTCTACCGGGACCAGACCTGCCAACAATCAGGTAGATAGGGTTATGTTCTCTCTTAAAAATATGCAGTGGAAACGGGTAATAATCAATCATGGCAAGGCACATTGCCCGATATTCAGCTTGCTTTCGGTACCGGAAACCGTGTCACAAGAGCAAGCCAAGTAGAGCTTTTGATTGGTAGAGTAGCTAGACCGTTAAACCTAATGTAATGACTTTGGACGATATAGTGGATACAGATTTGGAAATAGTTTGAGAGCGCGCCGCTCAAGCAATAAACACGAGCGCCTTGCGCAAAATGGCGAGGTTTGATAAAAGTTCAGTTGAAATTGAGAAGTTTGCGTTGGTGATTATGTTTTAACAGAGAATCATGAAAGAAATCAGACAAACTTGATGCAAAGTTCAAGGGCCTGTACAAGGTGATCGAATTTTCGGATGGCGATAGATATTGTTTGAACAGAAACAGATTGAAGTGCTGGCTTATCGATCAAACTTTTATAGTTGCGGTGAATTTTGGAGAGTGATGACAGAGTTCCTATAAGGTGTAAAAAGAGAAACTGACATGAGTGCGAGTAGGAAGTATTGTATTAAAACATAATTATTATGCTCGCGTAATGCTTGACGGTTTTCTGTACGATAATTATTGTCATACATTGAATTAGTTATTTTAAGCTTTGAAATCGTATACAGGTTGTATGCTCTTTCTTTTGATTTTGTTTTTTTATTTAATTGACGTGTAAATTGTACATTTGTCAATGAAGAACTTTGACTATGAAGGCAATGAACTCAAATCGCTCATACAAATACGCTCATGAACGTCTCCACGCAATGCCCGAAGGTACCGTTCCCTTTGATTTTGACTTTGGTTTGAGAGCAGGATGTTTTTGCGTTTACGTCTGTGATCATCAGAGTTATTGTGTAATAAAAACCAGCCTGTGTGGCAATATTTATTGACTAGCCTGTGTGGCAATAGTTATTGACTAGCCTGTGTGGCAAGCCTGTGTGGCAATATTTATTGACTAGCCTGTGTGGCAAGCCTGTGTGGCAATATTTATTGACTAGCCTGTGTGGCAAGCCTGTGTGGCAAGTCTGTGTGGCAAGTCTGTGTGGCAAGCCTGTGTGGCAAGCCTGTGTGGCAATATTTGTTGATTGGCCTGTGTGGCAATATTTGTTGACTGGCCTGTGTGGCAATCTTTGGTGACCAGCCGGTGTAGCAATTTTATGTAGATGACTGTGTGGCAAATTGTTGTGGTCTATGTGGCAATCGATGACCCTTAGTCCTGACCTTAGTTATCAATGTGCAGGAAAAGCCTGTGTGGCCCGCCTTTGTGGTAATTGATCAGATTATACTGAAATGGGTAGATTGAGTAGTGCACCTAGATAGGTGTAAGAGGTACTGGAATTAAAGAAGACAAGTTTTCAGAGGGGTGCCTGGAAATTGTATAGACTTGCTGTAATTTTGATGTGTTCCAATGTGTGTCGCTATTATGAACCAGTAGATTGTGCGATCGGTGATCGGTGTCATTTAGAAAATCGATTGTTTTTGTTTGTTTTGAGGAGTACTTTGGTACACGTTTTGTTATCGTTATTACACATTGGTATATTGTGTTGCTAACAGACCATGAAGATTCACACGAGGACGTATGAACAGCAGGATGGCCGTGTCGGGGCAGAGTACCCTTATGATTATTGTGTACAGATTTAGAGCGAGTATTACTCGAACAGGGTCGTACGCGGCAACACCGGTCGCTTACATTGGAGTGGAATGGCGTTGAGAAGTTGTAACAGGTTGACATTAACAAGTGAGTTAAAAAGGTTGAACAAGGTTAGTACACAAATCCTCACGACAATATTCTCTATGCCATTCTATCTCTATGGGTGAACGTCAGTTGAGCTCGCGTACAAATCTGTTGCTTTCTAAATCCATCTCAATCTTAATTGCCTGTGATTAATTTGTATCAAATAAATTGTAAAACGGAATATAACTCCGCTAATTCATATCAACTATTGGTTTCAATAAACCCGCAACTGAAGAAACCAGGCATAACCTCACGTGACGGAAAATGGCTGATCCGCCCTCACTGATGTCGGGCGCTCTATCTGTCTCCCCGACATATATATTTGATATATTAACAAAACTAACATAATCAACAAAATTTAAACGAATCAAACATTGTGATAAATATATTGGAGTATAGAATTAACATTTTTATCTCTATTGAAGCAAATATTTGACGAAAATATTTTATATCGCCGCAAAAATATCTGGTACCACAGAATAGACCCCGCACACATCCGCTAAACGACCATTCAGCGAGTCATTTGATCTCTATCTCTCATATGCAATTAGAGAGAAACAAAACACACACCTGATACCACCAGCCTAAACTAGTAAATACCAGATAATCAAATAAACGCGTTTAATTTCAGCTTTATTGTCATAGCAGTAAAACCTACATTTGTAAATACGTTTGCGAAGATTTGCAGTTGACCGCACTTTGCCAATAAAGGTTTTATTTGATTCGTTTTATTGCTTTCCCTATAGGAATATGATATGGAGTTTTACGAGTAGATGAATGGAAGATGAATAGACAAAAAGCTGAGTTGTGATTGGACGAAAATGATGAGGAATTGATTGGCTATTGGCTGTAGTTTTATGACTGTTGATAAGTTTTATCGGAGGAATGAGGTAATTTGATGTGAATTCTTTGTAAGCATTATTTTTGCTGACTTGCTCAATTTCGTGTTTCAAGGCTGTATTTGGAAAATTCGTATAATTGATGTTAGTTAGATTTGGATCAACATATTTTATTTCAAGGGATTGGCTAAATGGTTTATACGAGTATATTATAGTGACTATTATAGGTCGCATGTTTTATGAATAAATAATGTATGTTAATAAATGTTGATCGTTGTGAAACAACAACTATCCACATATTAAATTTTTTGCATTTACCTTAATATGGATACTGAGTAATGTTGGAGTCTCTTTGTGCGACAGAATCCGTAATGAGGATTTTAGTAAAAGAACGAAAGTGGCCGACATAGCTCAAGCAAAGAGTAGGTAAGCAAGTTGAAGTGGCAATGGGCAGACCACGTCGCTCACAGACCTGACACCGATGGGGAAGAAAGGTTCTCGAGTGGCGACCACGAACCGGGAGACGCAGTGTTGGGCGGCCTCCCACTAGATGAACAGATGACCTCACGAAGGTCGCTGGAAACCGCTGGTTGCAGGTTGCGCAGGACCGTTCGTTGTGGAAATCTAGGGGGAGGCCTATGTTCAGCAGTGGACGTGCGTCTACTGCACTGCGTGCTACTGCGACTACCTAAGACCTAAACATCGACAAACATAGCTAACAAAAACATCCAAACAAAAAATATCACTCACTTGAAAAGAATTCTAGCAGAAGTAATCTCACATATTGAATAAGCGGTATGTAATCCCGTAATCCGCTACATTCGGAACACTTCCAGCCAAATATACCGCAAATGAAACGTACAAAGAGTTGGAAACGACAGCCGTATCGAATATATCAAAGCAATTCAAGACTGGGAAGAAAGATGTGATTCTGGTATATACTTATAGAATATACCGGTTTTGCTCGAATTATTTTTACTTCGTCTTTAACGATCTGTTTTTCTTTTTCGTAACTTAAAATAGTAACAACATTACTAAATATTGATGAGTGTGATCAATTGAGTTTGATTTAAAGACCAAGATTGATTCTTAGTACTAACCAAGCTTCTAACTAATAATTACTAATAAGGCATTTTTTGCCACGTCATGTGCAGGGTTCTTCTCTCTCTCAAATATAGTCAAGGAAATCGAAGGTTGACATATATTTCAAATTCATGAACGAGTGATATTGGTGGGAAATAGATTGCTCGTGCCAGACATATATTTATATTTAAAAACGTTATGTTGGTTTGTGTACGCTTCAAAAACTCAAAAATTTCTCCACCGATCGAGCTGAAATTTTAGAATGATGTATAATCGGCATCTAAATATAATTTACTAAACATTTACTACGATCCAAAATAGTACAATATCTGGCCTTGTCGCTGCTACCAACCTCCTAATTAGATATTATTTGTTCGTCGTAGCTGACGATGTTCCACGTAGCACGCTGTAGCACGTCCGTAGCAATGAAAAGTGTAGAGCTAGAGCACGTAGCACAATAATGGCCATGTGTTGTGTTTAGTTTCTATTTGTAGAGCTAAAATTTTACACAAATGAGATAATGAATGGGTCAAAAAAAAGATAAAGCTGAATAGAAAACCTCCTCCTTTTTTGAAGTCGGTTGAAAATATACTATTCTAATTTTTTTTAAAGGGGCAGAGCCTTTATTAACAAAAGTAAAATACAATGAGCACTACACAACGCTACATACCTAACTACTTACACTAAGCACACCTGAATTATCCACAGACCAATGAAGGTCTAGAGACGATCAAGATAAAATAAATAGTATAATTAAATAATCAGGTAGATTATGGAAAAAATGGGGCACGTATTTTTGTTTCATCAAATTCAGAAAAACAATAAGTATATAGATCAACAAACTTTCGGAGTGACGGCTGTGACGTGACGTTTGCGTAAAAATTATACAATGAAGTGACGTCACTCGAAACTTATAAGCACTGTATCTTTGACATTTTTTGTTTGTGAAAGGAAATAAAAATGAACAATTCCTTTTAATAATTTACCTGACAGATTTTATACATCGTTCTTATCCCAAAATATAATTTTAAAAAAGAAGTGTGGCACTCGGGGATTGCCGCGGTAAAGCTATTGCATGTTGCATGCATTTTTATCAACATAAGCAATCGGGATGTTAACAATTTTTTGGAATTGCTTTTATTTTGAAGAGTGACATTTGTTTACCATAAAAAATATCACGAAAAATCCGTTAAGTTGGCAACACTGCTAAGAGCACTTAGTCTGTAAAGCTAATTAATACAAATAAGATTCAAAGTCGAAGGACGGCGTTACGGTCTTCCATCCCTCCTTCTTGTGAACATAAGAAAGAGATGCATGATCACTAAACTTCGGTCTCCAGGCCCGCGATAAAAGCTATGCAATAGCTTAATATCAATTAGTCACAACTAGATAAACAATCTTACATACAAGGTGTTGCAGAAAGGTGCAACAATATTTATGGTAGTTCATATTCATTAAGTGTTGAATCATATAATATGTGAAAAATAGACATGAAAGTTCAAAATTTTTTTCCCAAAAAAAATGACATTATTTTCTTGTTATATGAATTGACATACTCCTAATGGCCAGATCTGGGTATGGAATTTCGTACGACATCGCGGCGTCGGCGGCAGTTAGTCTGTCAGCTGTGCATGCGTTAGAGTTGAAACTGGTGATTTAGTGGGAATTTAACTTCAAATTTTGACACAAATTATCTCGTGATCTACCGTGAATTGAGGGGAAATAAACCCTGGGCGATGAAGTCTAAATCTGTATCAGTGTTAGAATATACTGTTAAAATATTATTGGAGTAAATCCACCACGTTGAATAGATTGACGACCACAGTGAGGTAATCTACATAAACTTTACATTTAAATGTTATGATGCGTGGTGCTGTTCTATTAAGACACATAAAATTGTCTAAAATAAATGTTTTTTTCTGGTTCGTATCAATAATCTAGATAGATAGATTTTTTTTACGATGTAGGTTTGCACTTGTCCGCCATCTTGCCTGATGTTAAGTGACGACGCGGTCTACGGTATAGCGTGCTTGTGTAGAAGAAAACATCTTCTTCTACACAAGCACGCTTTATCATCAATCACTCTTTATTTGAAGACACCAAGACTGTAACTATCCGACAAATACTCGGTAAGCTAGCGATTTGCGATCGCGGTGATGTTCATGGCTTTGAAGTCTATTTCAAACAAGAGTGTCGTTTCCTATGAGTATTATAATACGTCACTTAAAAAATCTTAGTTGTAACATAAACTAACATAAAATACTGTAAAACATTTATAAATGTTTCAAACAGCGGCCTTACTGCGTAGAGCAATCTGTTCCGGGCAATCTATTTTATGAAGACGCTGAAAAGTTATGACTATAAGAGCTTTTATTCATACATATAAGTGTAACGTGATTATAACATTGCCTCTAATATGTTACATATAATTACCCCCACATGAGCCCATGGATGTATTTCACGTAGTGGGCTCATGTGAGGGCTCAAATCACCAGATTCAAATCAATGAGTTTTACAAAGTGTGAGCGACTTGACTCGTGCCAAGAGGTTTGCTGACAATTCACACACAATTCAATGAGGTTTGCGTCAGCAAACCTCATTGAATTGTGACTTATGTAACTTTTAATTAATATGAATAAATAAATATTGGTGGACAACTTACACATAGCACCATCTGACCCAAAACTAAGCAAAGCTTGTAATATGGCGGTCAGATGTCTGATATTAATACGTATATAGTTGTAAATACATACTTAAATAAATGTAGTTTGAATGAATAAGACATCGTAGTCATTCCATCTCACAACCCAAACTCGTCCTGCACTTGTATATATACCAACTTGGCCTCAGATTTTTTTTTACTTTTATAGGTTTACAGTTGACCGCCATCTCGCCTGATTTTAAGCGACGATGCGGTCTACGGTGAAGCGTGTTTACCTAGAAAAAACCGATTCACTCTTGATTTGAAGACACAAAGGTTGTAACCATCGGGGAAAACCCACTCAGGCAACATATTCCAAAGCCTAGACGTTCTTATCACAAAAGTTGAGTCAATTCTCTTCGTTCGTGTCTTTGGAACATCAACCATGAAACGATGTCGTTTTTTCGAGCTACGAGCATTCCGATAGAAAAAAAGGGCAAGGTTGTATTAGATCGTTAAATTGTTAAATTGTTTTGCTCGCAGCTCTAAAAAGTGACATGGATTCATGTTTGACATTCCAACGAACGTAATTAGAATGACAAGGCTGTGAAATAAGTTTCCTGTGCGAGTTTTATACATCTATACTAATATTATAAAGCTGAAGAGATTGTTTGTTTGTTTGTTTGAACGCTAGGATCTCGGGAAGTACTGGTCCGAATTGAAAGATTATTTTACTATTGGATAGCCCATTTATTGAGGAAGGCTTTAGGCTACAGAACATAACGCCACTATTAGATAGATAAGATAAGATAAGATAATCATTTATTTCCTTTAAGAGATATCAATACAATTCACTTATAACTATAATTGCCAGGTTTCTTTGTTACATTGTTTCGCTTTGAGATATCGATGGACCCCAAACTAGGCAGAGCCTGTATCTTGGGCGCCCACTGTTCGTATTGTACAATTCACTTTTAAACGCGACTAGCTGAAGATACCATGAACATGTTGTAGAAATGTAAATTGATTTGCAGAAATAAATAGATACAAAAAAAAGAAAACTAAGTATTAAAATAAACAGAACAAAAATTAAAAATAATGTTTTTTTTTTTAAATAGGTATAAGCGTAGGTATGTGTGTGTTGGTGTGTGGGTGAGGGTGTATGCGTGTGAGTTGTGTGTGAGTGAGTGTGTGTATGTTAATGTGAGTTTTAACAGTCAACATCATAAACTTTGACCAAAGCCTCTGTTTCATCATATGATTTATTTGATAACCAGCTCTTTACATTAATTCGCTTATTATTAATTTTAATTAATAGAAGCGGAGCATGAATCAAGAATGTAACAAAATCGGGAAAAAATATTACTTTTTGAGAGTTTTCGGACGTTTCGTACTTTGACATGACACATGACAGCATGTGTCTAAGATTGTATCATTGAATATCACAGATTACATACCTCTTGAATATAAAACCTATCACAGATTACATACCTCTTGAATATATTTTTTTTTTCTAAATCTGAGTTGGTACAACCAAGTTCCGACAGGTGGCGTAGCAGGTAGCTAAGGAGGTGTTTTGTTTGAAAGCAATATTTTCAGGAATGACTGAACTGATTTCCGACATTCTTTCACCGTTGTATATGTACGGGATCCTGATGAGTACTATATAATGTACCACGGGCAACGCCGGGGCGGACATCTATAAACAGTAATATATAAACAGTAATATAAACATAGCAGCACATATAAACAGTTATTCCTAACTTACCAGAGGATCGTGTCTCGGTTATATCCGGGAAACACGCGACCTGCTCATTTTGCTAGTGATACTTATTGCTTTACACCGCTAAGGTTTTAGAGTTTCCTCCGATTTTAGTTTTACAGGTACATGCAATATTAAACCATATAGTAGTTGAAATACGACAGTTTTAAACATGAAATTTGATTCAGGACATTGTCTTGCTTTACACGAGTTTTCAAAGCAAAACTGTATCCTATAAAAAAACTGTTGCTCTATCGGATCCAACTTTGTAGTCAATTTCAGGACTTTTTAATCTTTTTAGAACCAAACTTTATATTGTCAAAAAATGAGAGGCTTCTTTTGACATTTATGATACATAAGCTATTTTCGTACAAGAAATTAAACCGACTTCAAAACTACAAAAAGCCACTCAAACGCGAAAAATCAGTTAAAAACATTATTATAAGCGCTACTCACTCATCTATTTGAAGTCGGTGCCAGACAAGTCTAACAGGTAGTGGATAGATACTACTTACCTGTGCCTACTTACCACGTGTCTACATAGTGTCAATCTACTAACTTTTTGACCTGACTGGCACCGGCTTCAAATAGATGAGCGCTTCTAATAATGATTTTAATTTATTTTTCGCTTTTGAGTGCGTATTTGTTATTCTAACACAAATAGAAATACAAATAGAAACACAAATAGAAATATCACTTAGAACAAAACTTGTCCTTGTCAAATGCCACAACTCTGGCCTGCAATTTTTTGAGAACTGTAATATTAGTAACTTTTTAACCCCCGACCAAAAAAAGGGGTGTTATAAGTTTGACGTCGATGTCTGTCTATCTGTCTGTCTGTGTGTGTGTCTGTCTGTGGCACCGTAGAGCTCAAACGGATGGGCCGATTTCAATGCGTTTTTTTTATTTGAAGGTTAATCCGTGCGGATGTTCCTAGCTATGTTTGGTTAATATTGATTCAAGATGGCCGCCTCCACAAAATGGCGGACAAAATATTTCTTCACAACCTACCTCAATTTGGGTATCAAATGAAAGGGCTTGATCAGTAGAATACTAAAACAAATTTCAAATCCAAGATGGCCGCCACCACAAAATGGCGAATTTTATTATTTTTTTCACTATTACCTCAATATGGGTATCAAACGAAAGGGCTTGACTAGTAGAATACTTTGCACTATGACAAATTTCAAATCCAAGATGGCCTTAAAATTGTCATAGTGCAATGGCATTTCTTTTTTCAAATGAAAGGGCTTGACGAGTAGAATGTTGTACAGATAACAAATCCGAGGTAGTCGGGGGTTAATCAAAATTTTTAATTTTGTTCTTGTTAGGCTTTTGCAGGTGCCTTGTGTAACCCTGTATTTAGATCTTGAAAACAAGACTGCCGTTCGATCAGTTTAATTTAGGTCTCGTGAACCTTGTAATTAAATAGAAGCAAACTTCTGGGGCGTACCTAAAGCGTACTGTCTGTAATTTTAATTAGGACCCCGCTAGAGAAAGACTAATCCGGACGTCCGGCATATTCATTCATGTGTATATGCCGGTTCGTTTATTTCATGTATTGATGCAATCCCTTCTTTGTATATGTAATATGTATATTAATAGGTAATCAATGAAATTCTTCTCAATTCTACGTCATGCTGCTCAGTGCACAGTACTTTTTATTTTAGAAAGGACGAGTATAAGAATTAGCGGTGTGTTTATAACTGTTCCATTTCAATTATTTGCTTTTTGCATTATTTGGCAAATGCAAATTAAAATGTTTTAGCTAATATTTGTGTTGAAATGTTAGAAAACAGAGAAGTATTTTGGTATAAAAACGAATGTAGTTATTGGACATTTTTTAAGAATCCACGTGTATCTCATGTACTAATAGCTCACTAATCGTAGTCTTGAGCGTGCACTCTCCTTGCAAAAGGCCGCCAGATACGGCTGAAACTTTAGTAAGACTAGACCGACCATGTCACACGTGAGCTTTTTGATTGAAAAGCCTGGTATTACCATTTCTTTTGGACGAGAAAAATTAAGGATTGAAATGCTCCATTTATATGTAAATACCAATTTTGCAATTCCCGGATTATTGTGTCGCTACTACGATCAACTTCAACTGCCCCCTTTGCTAACTTTTGGTCGCTACGAAAATGTTATGAATGTGGAGGGGATTACATCAGATTTGTTATAATTTTATTGGCGGCAAATTAGCGAATAACAGACGCTGACAGTGCTGCCACCTCGATGTAGCATTGGTTCTTTTAAATGCGCGCTAATTATTATCATCGAGTATCCAGTTAGGCAGGTCAAACTTTGACAAGGAGGTCAGCCAACGAACCCAACTCGGCAGCTTTTGAAAAATTGCGTCATATCTTCTCGTCAGAAATACCACAAACCTTCAAGACGAAAGTCTATAATCAGTGTGTGTTGCCAGTGATGACATTTGGTACTGCGACGTGATCGCTGACTATTGGCATGATATGCAAGCTCAAAGTTGCGAAACGGGCAATGGAGAGAGCTATGCTCAGAATTTCACTGCGTGACAAAATCCGAAACGAGGAAATCTGCAGAAGAACGAAGGTCACCGACATACCTCTTAAAATTAGCAAATTGAAGTGGTAATAGGCAGGCCATATAGCTCGCAAAACCGATAACCGCTGGGGAGTAAAGGTTATCGAATGGCGACCACGAACCGGCAGACACAGTGTAGGACGGCCCACACGACGAACCGATGATATTGTCTCGGTCGCAGGAAGTCGGTGGATAGAGGCGGCACAAGACCGGTCATTGTAGAAATCATTGGGGGAGTCCTATGTCCAGCAGTAGACGTCTGCAGGCTGCAGATGACGATGAGATGATGAATTATTATCAAGGTCAGCTATTAACAACTGAGTATTACCACCTGTGAATTAGTTGAAAATTCAGAAGTAGCACAAATTTTATGAGAATTGCGTTTCTTCTACCGGCTACACTTTCTTCTGTCCCATCACTAGCCTGATTTAAAAACTTTTCGTGTAGGCTTAATGAATTTGAGAGTTATTCTAAACATTATTTTCTAGAAACGGCACTCGTCGGAAAATACCAGCTGAAAATTTGTGAAATACGTTTACAAATTTCTCAGAGTTTAGTTGAAAACATTCTGGCATTCAGTGCCTCACTGAACAGTTTCACTGTACAAAACAATGTTTAAATAACATTTGAGTTTTGAACTCTCAAAGTTTCCGATATTCAGAAGTGGGTTTGGTTTGGTAGAAGATTTTGCGAATTATTTATATATTGGTAATTGGTGGGAATTCGTACAACAATGTGAAGGTTAAAATGCTGGCATTTATTTGGCTTGAAGTTACAGCTGGTCTAGTCGGGAAAACGGCCTCTGCCGATTCCGGAGACCCCGGGTTCAAACCCCACACGTACCACTGTCTTTTCAAAGTTATGTTTGTAACGCCGCTAACTTAAAACGGTGAAAGAAAATATCTTGAGGAAACCGACATGTACCTAGAATCTTTCGAAGTCATGTGTCATTCACCAACCCGCACTGGGCCAGCGTGGTGGATTATGCCCTCTGTCTCTCTTTGCGAGAAATTTAAGTTAAAAAATCGAATCTTTTCTTGCATGTGGGCTGAGCTATGACTACTATTTTACGGTTTTACTATATAACGGTTTTACCCGTGTAGTTCGTTTTTACAGCAAGAAGTAGGTATCTATGATCTATGTTTTCCAGTATGTAATCTGTGTTTCACATGAACCCTTCCGACGTTGACTCATAAGCATCTTAACTTTTTATATATACTATTAGTAGGACATTGACATAATAATTAACATACATAATAACATAAACATAATACATGCTTCCAATACCAATGAACAAAGTAAACGGAAATTCTTTCAAACTACCGCAAACTCATATGTCTTTTTCTAGATATTAATTGAGATTGATCGAGTATCTCGCACAATTTCCTGTAAGCGCACCGCCATCGATTACTATCGAAACTGTCTTGCTTCAATGTTCCAACCCATACTAAGATAACGAAATGTAAATAAATAACATTTGGTTAAGGCGTGAAGCGAGGAGTTGTAATTTTTTTAGTTATACATTAATTATTTCGGGCACGGCAGAGGATACCTGAGTTTGTTTCCTCTTTCTTCCAGTGTCAGTTCAGTATGTTTGGAACGTCAACCATGAAGTCTGAACCATGAACCATTTCACTTAATATTAAGAGGCGATGCGGAGGGGGATTAATTACTATGGATATATATATATATATATCTAGGAATTATTATGTAATTACTAGAACTACTAGCCGCTTGATACACCACCCGCTCTTCGCGTTTACAAATTTAGTGGGAAAACGGTTGTCAGGTTACATAAGTGCGGTCTTTATGCTTCGGCATATGAAGTGCCGCCTTACTTGTATCCGTTTGAGCCCATTTACTCTCAAGAGCGTTTCAAGACGCTTCTAGCGGTATCGTTTATTCATAATTAATGTACTTAAAATGTAAACTAGCATTTTTGCCACTTGAGTAATAATTTTCGCTATTTTTCAAGTAGTCTAACAACTATTACATTAATCATTTATAAGGAAGACAGTGGTTTTATGAGATAAATATGTTGTATACAAAATAACAAACTCGAAACACCAAAAAACTTGCATTCGATTGCACAATTTATATATTTTTTATTTTTTTTCAATACTTGGAAAATGGTCCCATTTTCCCGCCATTAATTTTGAATTTTGTTTTTTTTTTTAATTTTACGATTTTTCTATGTAAATGAACTCTAATTTTAATGTGGGTTATATCAAAATAAAGATCGGTTCAAGTAGACGCCAATAAACACAAATTTATCGATATACCTTCTCAAATAAAAACACGAAAAAATTTTTTTCCCGCCGTAACTTTAAGTTTGTTTGTTGTCGTCATTAACCAAGTTGTTGGGAGTACCCAACAACTACCGGTGTGTAATATAGTAATATTACACACCGATGTATCAAGCTGCTAGAAAAAAAAACGATTATTTTCATATACTTTTCAAATGCAGTATAGATAATAACCATCTGGAAATGCCCACTTAGGCAACGCATTCCACAGTTTTAAAATTTTTACTAATAAATTCAGCTAAACTTTTTCGTTCGAGTCTCTGTGCCATCAAACATGACATGATGACGCTTTTTCTAACTACGAGTACACGCAGTTTGATGTCAGAGAAAAGTGGCATATGTCACAAAAAGCATTTTACTAAAATGAACGAGTTAGCGTTAAAAGGTTTCACTTGGGTTGCACTTACCCCCAACTTCCAAAGAATATACAGCGATGGTAAGCTCCAAAATTCGAGGATTTTCTCTAATCTTCGGGTCTATTAGACCGATTTCAAAAAGTCTTTCACCGTTGGATATGATTGTGATTCCTAAGTGCTATAAGCTAAATGTTATATACCACGGGCGAAACCGGGGCGGACCGCTAGTATTTAAAAGTAACGATCGACTTAGAAAATCAAAATACGGTGTATGTGTATACTTTTACTGTGATTGCGATACAACCTACCGCTATATTCCAAAACGTAAACTGGCATTTTTTTTACTAGTTTCACACATTTGAAACAAGCGGTGTTGGGACACTGCTTGTTAAACCAGTTGACACACGGTTTAAGCCGTGGGAGTAAAAGCCTTTGTGTTATTCTAGATTAAAATCTATTTGTATTTCAAATTGAGCAACAAATTACCAAACGTCAAAATTTTCATAAAAATAGGAATTATGTCTAGGTCAAAAATACTACTGCTTGCCGGAAGAATAACAGGCAAAGGTGTGGTACATCCCCAGGCGACTCTGCCAAGAGTCCTACCACTACAATTAGTACTACAATTATTATTAGATTGTAAGAAATAGTATTAAAGCTGGCTTGTGTCAATATTGAGGTATAGCTTAAGAAATTAGAAACACGCATAGTAATTTAGCCTCAGGATCAGTATGTGAATTATGCGGCCTCGTTTCTCCCATACATCACCTGTGTTGCCTAATCTACCTCAACAGATTGTGTATCCTCCGTCTAATTTATTAAGCCACTGAATGTATGTAATAATAACGCCTACGTAACAGCATCTATTGTAGACACCGTACACAGAGCTTAGGGGTAAGGTTGGCATAAAATTAGGTTTTATACAAATTTATTCAAATAAGGCAGGTGATTTAAGGTCTCGTTTTAAATTAAAAGTATAAACTGAGCTATAATTAGCGAATATATTTTAAATTTCTACTCAGGTTTACTGGAAAATAAATACTAAAAAATTTAAAGGAATCCAAATTAAATTATACTTAAAATTATAAATGCCTTTTTAAAACAAGTTCAGACGCTTTGTTAATATTTCAAGCACGTGTTACGGGCATATTTTTTATAGAAACTAAAAAACGGTTTAAAATCGGTTTTAAACTTAGAATACTGTTAGAGTAGGTATGGAAAAAACTCATTTGATAATATTTTTGCGGAAAAATGAGAGAGAGGAATGAGAAACATACTATGCGAGTAATAATAGGTGTCTCAAAAGAAAGTTTAAATTTGGGTGGTCGATTAAAAAAAAGAAAGCCGCTACTAGTAGTATTATGCGAAAATGTATATGTTCATTTGGATGGCTGGAGGGGTAGATTGATGGGTGGGTTTTTTTTTTCATATAAAAACTATAAGATCCGGGTGAAATTTGATATAGAAATAGGATAAAGTCTCCATAACGCGCGCCATCAAAGCAAATACTTTTGTGGAAAAAATCGGTGAACGCAAGACTTAGGCGAGTAAAATGGTGGAACCTTTCTAGTGCCTACTTATATATATATTATAGTATAACGTGACGAGATGAGCTGGGCATGTGCCTGATGGTAAGCAACATGCCTGCCACATAATAACGCAGTAACGGACAGCTATTGGAACATGAAGAGATTATTTTAACTTTAAGTTGTCGAACTGTGGTGTGTGGCTAATACCTACGTGAGTTCAAGTTTTTAATACATCCTATATATTTATACAATTTCAGTATGTGTGTCATTACAAATTTAACTATATTCACTCAAAATAAATAATAAAAAAATATTTTATCTGTCTATTTGTTTCGGCACAACTCTCAGAAGGCATTAGACATTCACTGGCAAATAGTTCATAATACGTGGCGCACCTAGTCTAAAAAGTGAATGTTTCTCTGCTATACTTTACAGAATCGTCGCATTTTATCACGTCATGGTCTTGAACAAAGTTGTTGTGCATGAGGCAAAGAAGATTTCAGAGTTAGTACGATCAATTTTCAACAGATGACGTTGCAACGCGTGCATGGCACAGCTAGTGTTCAATGTATTTAAAACTCAGTATAAGAGATGAGCTGAAGTTTTGTTGGGGTTTTATCACATCAGGTTGTCACTTAAAACACAATTTTGGTTCTACTAAGACACTTATGTGAAACTTAAAAGACACTTCAAGTTTTAGTGTAAAACTTCTACTTAAGTTTGTAAGTTTTGATAAGTCAAAAAATATAAATGGTCCCATTGAGTTACGAG
Organism: Ectropis grisescens; assembly: GCA_017562165.1. NCBI lineage: Eukaryota > Metazoa > Arthropoda > Insecta > Lepidoptera > Geometridae > Ectropis > Ectropis grisescens. Next base: position 21,835,147 of record CM029787.1, on the reverse strand, counting down.
TATTATTTTATACATAATCTTGATAGCTGTTGAACTATACAGTACTTTTTACATAGTTATTTCAACTAGGGGTTTCTCAAGTTATTCCCGTTGTTGTATTTGTATTATTTTAAATTTGAAACGCCGCCGAGATTGAAATAGCACTTATTGACATAAGTACAATTTTAATAGAATTTATACAAAAAAAAAAAAAAACCATAGGAACTGCTGATAGAAGTGAAAACTTGTAACACACAGTTTGATAGCTTACTTTGCAAATTACGCATGTGAAATCTGAGGGTCATGGGCCATGGGCCATGAGCAAGGCCATCTAGAGACGCATTTCTAGATGGACAATGGTCATGTTCCCGAGTTTACCCGAAGATTTCTTACCATTCCCGGAGCGTAACGCTAGAATTCAATTCACAGCCCACGAAAAATCTATCTGTGGCGCGTCAAAAGTTTTCCATTCAAAATATACCTACTCCTTAGAATTTTAGTATGAATCAGCACTAATGTCGCTCAATACGTAACTAGTATAACTATACAAATACTCATATTACGAGATGTTACCCAAATAGTTTACGTATACTACGTATAGGGTTGGCACAAACACTTTACACCGAAAGCATCTGCTTACGATTGACACAAAGGAACCGTGCGGAAAATCTATATCTATACGTAGTATATGTAAATGTTACCCATCTTAAAAGCATTTAACGCGCGCAGCACATGATCAGGTATACTTATACGATGTGTTATACGTATACTTGTACCTAAATGTATTTGTATTTTTAATATAAACGTCGTATGCGCTTGTCTGTTATTAGAGAAATAAGTGCTATATATATTATTAGTACCTGGTTGACCGAGCTTTTCTCGGTTACTTAGATACACACTGATTTAAAAAAATGAACTTGAAAAAGAACGCGCCTGGTTGGTTTCGAACCCGGACCTACCATATTTCAACCACCTATCTTCCCGACTGAGCTAATATACTGTCGCGCGCCGTCGCGAAATTTACCATCGCATTCTAATCTTAATGTAACAGTTTTTTGTTGTCTAGAAACGCGCATAAAACGGCGGTTTTTTAAATACAACCTGGCTAGATCGATTTATCGTCCCCGAAACCCCTGTATACATAATTTCATGAAAATCGTTCGAGCCGTTTCCGAGATTCAGATTCTATATATATATACCTACAAGAATTGCTCGTTTAAAGGTATAAGATAATAATAGGTAGACATGGATAAACATTTAATAATTGCATGTCAATGCCTGGAATCTATAAGGTTCTCTCCTATTAAGACTCAGTGTTAAATGGAGCTAAAATATTTTAATAAAAAATGCTAAAACTACGCGAAGAAAAAAAAAATAGGCAATATTTACTAAATTTTACGTGATAGAAGTGACGGACAATCGCTACAAGGCAGTAGTTTGATTGCAACCATTTCGTAACAAAATTATCTCAGGATATTCTTAATACAATTTAAATTAGGCTTTATGTACAAATAGAGATTATTGTACTGCAATCTTCTATGATAACTATTGTTATTTAAAATAATAGCTTAGAGGCAATAATTCTATCTAGAACAATAGAAATTAATGAACGCGTAATATTGTCTCGGCTTCACTACTCTCCATTATCTGATTCTTGTTATATTGTCTGTAACATAATCAGGCTTCTGTATTTTGACTGCTAGGACTCTCGGCTTTCCCTTACAAAGAGAATTTACTCGTAAGTTAATTAATATTGGCGGAGATTTCTCATACACTAAGTACAGCTTGTTCTATGTGAGATGATATTGTATAATACTGTAATAATAATTACAAGTTTTGTGTAATTAAAATTAAAAGGCTTAACCAAGCGATATCTGTCTCTGTCTAAGCTAAGCTAAGCACAGATTCACTCCTGTATGGAGTACTGTTCGTACCTTTGGGATGGATCGGCTAAGTATCAGCTGGAGGCCCTGGAATCGATCGAGAGACGTGCCAAAAGGCTCATAGGCAATGACATCCTCGTACGAAAACGACTGCAAAGTCTCGAACATCGCCGTCAACAAAATTGCTAGCTTATCGAATACACTTCGGAGAGTGTGCGACTGATTTGCACGATCTAATACCACTTTGCCCTTTTCTCTATCGGAATGCTCGTAGCTCGAAAAAGTGACATCGTTTCATGGTTGATGTTTCAAAGACACGAACGAAGAGATTTGACTTTACTTTTGTGATAAGTACGTCAAGGTTGTGTAATACGTTGCCTGAGAGGGTTTTAACATCAGGCGAGATGGCGGTCAACTGTAAACCTACACTTAATAGTTAAAAAAAAGCTTGCTACAATGGTTTATAAATTAAGTTATGTTGTTGAATTCATCCAGAATTTCTTTCCATAGAGTTTATATAAAATGTTTTATTTAATACACAGTTACGGGTGACAAACACGTAGTAAGACATGTGCTACATGGTAAGCAACATACTTGTATATAACAAGGCCATGAAGCTTCTTGAACTGCACTTGCTCATCACCTAGAGATACATAATGTTTTTTTTTTGCCTGAAACGTAGGAAAAAAAGGATTTTATGTAATGTTGATGTTTTTGTTTGATGATTGTCTCCTGCATCATAGCTTTAAAATTTCAAACGTTTTTTTCAGTGTGAAATCATACCTTTAAATATAAAAAAGGTTTGTTTAGGCTATACCACCATCTCACCTGTCTACGATGTATCTCATCTGTCACTTTTATCAAAAAGAACCCGATTCATTGTGTGCTTACTCTATGGATAACAAACATGCAAAGCTTGGAACCGGTAAAATATTTGAGCCATTTGGTGTTGACACATTAGACTCTTGGGAGCTCATCTCATTTCTGCGAAGCGATGGTAAAACTTCTGGCGTTTATTTGGCTCAACGCATAAGTAATGTCATTTGGCATGATATTATCACCAAAATAAGTACGCTAACAACTACCACTGCATTTGAGCATTTTGAATATCTCAAGATTTTGTTTGGTCTATGAATAATTAGTTAATGTACATAATATAAATAATAATTTTAATATTGGTGGACATTTGACACACAAAATAATTGTAATTTGAGTTGCATCTATTGCACTTACATGTGTGCCACGAATGGGCTTACTTCTCTACCATAATACCCAAATCGAAGTTTTTCAATATAAGTGGATTATTAAAAAAAATATTGTGCTAAGTATTGTCATTTTTATGGCTTAAGAAATTTACTTCACCACTTTGACTTTTTTGTATGTCTTTCGTTTGCTGAACTAAAAACCTTTTATCCTGCTATTTAATCTGCTAATATAAATTAAAAAAAATACATGTTTTACGATGTTTGATGACTATGCTCGTTTTTCATTATAAACTCGCGATAAATGTATTTGATGTTGTATCATATAAATTTATCGTACCGTATATATAGCCGTCCCGAATTGCATATTGCATCCATAATGCATACATTTTAGTCATAATAATTGCAGGACTGCTTGCACGACAGAGATCAATTTCAGATCCTTGTAATAATTATCTAATTATTAATAATCATTGCTTTAATTATTCCTAATCTGTATAAGAAATGTATTTAACGAGTAAAATACAAAAAAACTTCATTTAATATCTTAAAATACCATAAACTTAACAAGTACGACTACAGTCTCACTAAATGCTATTAAAATAATAACAACCAAGAAATATGGCCCATATTCCTGGCTACGTTCCGCTACAGCCTTCAATAACAAGTAAAGCCTAAAGTCGAAGCAACAAATCAAATCCGTATTTGAGCGGCGCCACAATCGCAAATACACGAGAGCTATGATGCAGCTCTTGCATTATGTGCCAAGGGAATTTGTTAGTACTGTTTATTATTTTAAATAAAAATGTATTTAAAATAATTAACATTAATAAACATAATGAGATGACAGTAAGCCTCGAAAGTTTTATTAAAGCCTTACTCGTAGATAAAGTATAAATAAATAAACTCTTTGATTACAGATAGCGCTTTCTTCTCTCAACATCTGAACAAAAAAAAACCGAAAGGAACCAGTCCTAGCCGCCCGATTTTAAATACATATACAAAATATAAATACAAAAATCTTTGTTATTGTTTGCAGGTAAGATAAGATGATACAAAACATTTAAAAAGTTGGCCCATACAAACTGGCCGCTTCTTCTAGAGGCACAGAATATGTCTGGCAACACAGTTGCTACTAGTCTGAATTTATACAATGATAATAATAGTTAGCCAATAAAGTCTTCTACAAAGAAAATCTTAAAAGTCTTATTTTAAAAGAACTAGTAGATTCGTCGCTTAGCATCAGGTGAGATGGCGGTCAAGTGTAAACCTATAAAAGTTACAAAAAAATCATATACTGGTATTTACTAAGTACAGATACTTGAGTTTGAACCAGTGGTAATAATATGTACGAGTCCATTTGTTTTAATGGTGAATAAAAATACTACGCGGGAAGACTACCATCTTACTAAAATATTTTTAAGAACATCTGACATCGGCCAATCCGCACTTGGCCAGCGTAGTGGAGCTCATCTTGCAAAAACAGCCCAGCCCATATCCCAGTCGTGGGTACATAAATGGGCAGGTTATTGTTGGTTGGTATCTGCTTACGGGCAAAGTTTTAGTTCGTGGCTTCTTTCGTAGTTCAAATTTTCCAACACAGTCTTCAAGCAACGAAGCAGACTCTAAAAGCAATATTCCACGGATAAAACGATAACTACGAATTTATGAGGTGACTTAAATACTTCTCGATATTTTTCCAACGAAATAGCTTTGGAATTAATTTCCATTCCATCAAGGCCCAGAAATTTTCTGGAAAAAAATTCCTTTGTAAATCTTCGGTAGTTTTGCGGGAGATTAAAGAGATTGCTAGAAGATATTTTGTCACATTCGTTTAGTGTCGTTGGATATACTTATATATATGTAACAACGAGCCAAGGCTTTTCCAAAACGATCTTATGAGATAAAATATTTCAGGTAGTGTTTTCTATTATCAATTTTAAATGTCAGACAGACAAAGCATGACAGACAACATGAAGAGTCCAAATCTTTATCAAGCAGTGCACTGCGCTCGTCGCCCAGAGATCTAAGATGTTACAACTCTAAGCCATGTTATTTCTCTGGAAACATTGCCCTTCAAACTGGAACACTGTAATGTTTGCACTTTACTGCTTGGCAGTAGAAAAACTGGCAAAGGTGCGGTACTTCCTCATGCGGATTCTGCCAAGAAACTTACCACTACTAAACGGTTTCACTGCTTTAGTTAAATTAATTAAAATATCCATACTTTTCTTTAAGAAATTTTACTAAATAAGATAATTTTTTCGCTTTCGTAATTAAATAGTGATTTTTTAGTATACGACGTTAAGTTTTAAAATGTTACACAAAGCAAATTCCTACTAACATTATAAATCTCAATGTTTGGATGTTTGTTGCTCAATCACGTCGTATCGCATGAACTAATCGAGCTGAAATTTGAAACACAGTTAGATCATAGTCTTGAAGAACTTTTACCTTGTATCCTGGGAAAACAACGAGAATGAGAACAACGCGGGTAGCACCGCGGGTAGCACCGCGGGTAGCACCGCGGGCAGCACCGCGGGTAGCACCGCGGGCAGCACCGCGGGCAGCACCGCGGGCAGCACCGCGGGCAGCACCGCGGGCAGCACCGCGGGTAGCACCGCGGGTAGCACCGCGGGTAGCACCGCGGGTAGCACCGCGGGTAGCACCGCGGGTAGCACCGCGGGTAGCACCGCGGGTAGCACCGCGGGTACCGCGGGTAGCACCGCGGGGCACAGATAGTATATATATTAAACGTTAAGAATCAACAATCAACATCCCTTGAGACTTGAGCCAAGTTTTTTGCAAAGCATAACAAAAGTCTACCAGGAAAAAACAAATGTATAATAGCTACGAAAACAATTTAGCTCGTTAAAAAAATTAAATAAAATTATTTCATTTTCTTTTTGTTCGAGGACACACTTAATCTAGATGAATAATATAGACAGCTACGAGCGTTGTATATTGTATTTTATTCGACAATGTTTTGTTCTTGACCGTTATGGCAAGTGGCCAGATGCCGTTGTGTTTTCTCCGAATATCACTTTACTTCGAAAAGCTATTTTACATTAGCTCATGTCTATGCTCGTTGAAAGCATTGTGGTTTTGTTGGTTGCGATAATATTCAAAAAATATCCTATAATAGGCGTGACGACAGGTCCTGCAATTATATTAAATTATTTGATATAATGACTGTATTTATAAAATATGTACCAATTTTAATTTTGATGTTTTTTTTTAATTTTGATGTTTTTTAGTTTAACTGACTTTATAATCATTCAAAGATGGATAGGCAAGTCCATTTTAAAAGTACGAAATTATTAGAAAATGTATTTTCCATTAGATAACCCTTTCAATTTCAAGTTACTTTTGTTATGAAACCAGTTTCCTAAACGCAATATTTCATATAGTTATCATACAAATTGTGATTTTAAAATCGTGATACCACGGGAAGTTTTTAAGATAACAACGTAATTCTTTCACCTATGTTTCAGTTATTGAGTAGCCTTTTGATTGCACATTAAATCAAAAATGAGTCATCATGCCTATTAACTGTACCAGTAAATTGAACAACCGTGATATCTTCAATAAACATTGTGTACGTATAACGTAAAGTTTATTTACCCATTTTCAGTCAACACGTCAGCAATATAAGCTTACAATCCTCGTTTAGTGCTTAAACAAACACTGAAGCCCTAAATATAAACGACAAATTCCTATGAGCTGATTATACTAGGCACTTGAATTATAATACTCTCATAGTTGGCAGTGGCCTTGATCTACTTGGCAGAATTAATATCTGTATCGTAGAGACAAAATAACACATTTCTGGCTTATAGTACCCCATGGGCAACCATAAACTATGGCATGCCATAACTCCGGACGAAATAACAATGAGTTATTATAATAATATTTGCAATATTCTTGCCCAGTTTTATGCCATTTTTATTACGGAATTTTCATAAGGACATTGACAATGGAATATTAAAATTGTGTAATGAGATTCTGGGTAAAATTTGGATATAAATTAATCTGTCGAGATTAACATATTTTTAGACATCTTATGGGTGTCGTCTAAGTTTTATGAGCAAAAATATTAAGAAAACGTATTTCTAGAAAATCTCTTATTGTAAATTTAGATTTTTCTAATTATAAATTAACATATATAAAAACAAACCAAAGAAAATTGGAAGCTAAAAACTAATTCATATTTTAGTAACCCAATATTTTGTTCTATGTACAAGGTGTTTTATCCGAGCTCTTACAAATATTATTAACAAAAACCTGCTGTAAAAGTTTCTAGAAAATGCCAGCTAAAAATCTACGGTCAAAATGGCGAGCGAACATTTACAAAACCCCAGGAAACATTACAAAGTAACGTTCGGTAACCTAAAAAGTTTAGTCGCAGACAATGAAAAGGGAAAGATAGTAAACTCATTGTAGCACATTCATTGAAATTTCAAGTAAAAACTTGTTCTATAACCATAAAAGTGTGATAGTGACACAGTTTTGCTTAATATTGTGTATCTTCTGCAACAAATTATCTAAAAAATACAATTGAAGCATTTTTAGAATTACATTAATGAATGATTAAAGAGTGAAGCAAGTATAGCAAATTGTTAACAATAATCGTTCCAACCCGTAAATGTAATTTCCCTAAATGTAGTATTCACCCGTAGTCCATAACATATGGCCTATAATATCACTAATGGATCATATTGTATATCCAACGGTGACAGAATTTTTGAAATCGGTCCAGTAGCTCTTGAGATTAACGCGATTCAAACAAAAACCTGTTCAGCTTTGTAGAACTAGTATATAAGTATGACGTATGCTTGATACATTACTCTAACAAAATGAAATATTGGGGCCACCTTTGAAGAAACCGAGAACGATCATGAAGCGATCATTGAGAAATAATAATTATTTTGACTGATAATAGATCTGGCTTAGTTCAGAGCCAATCGAGTCCAAGCTCGACCCACAAAAATAATTATGCCGTCGACCCATGACTGACAACGATACAGTACTAAGCTAGTAGTTCTACTAGTATAAGGAAAAAAGTGTATAAATGTATAACCAACCAAACAAAAAATAGCACAAAATAGAAAATATTACAAATTTAACTTTACTGTAACTGTTAACCGTTGGGGAAGGCGGGTTCTGGAGTGGAGACCGCGATTCGGTAAACGTAGTGTGGGACGCCCTGAGACTAGGTGGAGTGACGATATTCGAAAGGCAGCTGGTGGCAGGTGGAGACGGAAGACCGAGGATCGGGCTGAGTGGCGTATCATGGGAGAGGCCTATGTCCAGCAGTGGACAAGTATTGGCTGATGATGATGAACTTTACTGTGGTTTGTTTTTTGCAAAAATATTTGTAAATAATTCCGTTCTAATATTTTAAAATGACGACGTCGAATTTGCACAATCCTTTTTATATCTGTAAGAGAATCATCGAAACAATTTGTAAGGTATTGTACTCCAGTTGACCATTTATTAGCTGTGATATTAAATAAATGTGGTGGGAATCTATGTATAATAATAATATTTGATAAGGTTATAAAGATTTTGCTGTACATCCTGAGAGTCATCATCATCATCATCAGCCACAAGACGTCCACTGCTGAACATAGGCCTCCCCCCTAGATTTCCACAACGAACGGTCCTGCGCAACCTGCAACCAGCGGTTTCCAGCGACCTTTGTGAGGTCATCTGTCCATCTAGTGGGAGGCCGTCCAACACTGCGTCTCCCGGTTCGTGGTCGCCCTCGAGAACCTTTCTTCCCCATCGGTTGTCAGTTCTGCGAGCGATGTGGCCTGCCCATTGCCACTTCAGCTTGCTTACTCTTTGAGCTATGTCGGCCACTTTCGTTCTTTTGCGAATATCCTCATTACGGATTCTGTCGCGCAAAGAGACTCCGAGCATAGCTCTCTCCATAGCTCGCTGTGTGACTTTGAGCTTCGTTATGAGACCAATCCTGAGAGTATTTAAGGAATACGCTGTGTTAACAGTTAAAGTTTGATTCAGTAGACTGATACTAAATAAACTGTTGTTAGTACAAAAAGAAGAGTCAAATTATTATCTAGTAATAATTTTACCTCTGATTTCCTGACGAATTTAAATCGAGTGGATTACTACTGACTCCTAATCACAAAATTTTGTGCAAAGTTAAATTTTGATTATCGACATTTCTGACTTCCATCTTACTCAAACAAGATAATTGTGTTTTAAAGTTTTGGAATACGTTGGTTAATTCATCTTCTTGGCTTTACCTAATCTGCGACGCATTGCCTAGTTTGTTTGAGAAACGTGGAGTGGCGAGGATGGGGAAGTTCCGTTGACTTTGTGTCCCTTGTTCAAATAGGAGCACGTGCTTCATGGGGTGCGGCGGTTCTCAAACTCAGCTCTCTTTTGTGCTGAGTTTGTAAAATGGTCAGTTGATGCTAAGGATTTTTGGAGAGTTGGGAATTACGTGATTTGTATTTCGATTGTTTTGATGACAATGTAGTGTTGCTATGCCTTTTATGGCATATAAAATATAATTATATTAATAAAATAAAAGTGTTAACTATGTATTAACATATTTATTAGTTTCATTGTATTAATTGCTTCTCACAGCAAAGTATCAAGCAAAATTTCTGACAGTCATTACGAACAATCCAAAATAAACTTTCTTTTTAAATTTCAATTCTCACGAGCACAAGGGTTTTCGTCGAGTGAATGGGTGGTTATCAATATGGAACTTAGGTAACTATGTTTTTCCTACTACAATCTTCTGGCTCCCAAGATTCTGTGGGATTTGATAGTATTGCAAAAAATTACCACACCTAAGTAAGTAGGTATATACTTACAAAGCTAAAAAGTGAACACTCAACTCAGCAGCTAAGTATTGAGGCAGATGAGTTTTGGAGAAGCCGCGTTGAGGAAAACGTAGTGAAAGACACCCACCCTGCATCAGATTAGTCACAATGAATATAGGTTTATTATTTATAATCTCCCTACAACAGTGTTTTACCTCATCGTACTAAAAGAAATATTTAATAAGGGTAAATATCAATAGCATCTCTGCGGTTTGTCATACCAAATCAACGCATAATATTTTATTTGTCTAAAAATTTAATGCCACATTTGTTCGTGTTAACCTCTCTTAACATTTACTGCCCAATCCATGGGCAGTCTAATTGTTTGTAATTTTTCTATAAAATTAATTGAATAGTCTTAGATATCATCCAGCCCTTTTCACTTAATTCCCGGTTGGCCTAACACAGAGTTTATTTTCAGTACCTAATTAGTTTCAGGCTCAGACTATATTTCAAGAATCAAATGAAGCTAACAAGAGGCTCATAATCCCCCCAACATAATTCCAATATTTTATGTGATTGGTGTAATAACTGATCGGTATTAGAACTTAGATGAGCGAACATAATTATGTTTTATTTGAATCTAATAATGCTAGTAAAAATTGTTAAACAACAATTTTTAGCAAAAAAATCTTTTGTTAAAAAAACTATATATCAAACAAATATTGTTGGATATTAAACAAAAAACGGATATTTTTAATACTAATGATTAAGGTGTTCTGTTGTATATCAGCCGACAAGAAGAGAATGAGTTATGAATAACTATTTTAATCCTACTAATATTATAAATGTGAAAGTTTGGAGGTTTGGTCCTCAATCATATCGGAACGGGTGAACGGATAGGACTGAAATTTAGAACACATTTAGAAATAATCTGAAATAACGAAAAGATATTTTTTTATTTCGAGAAAATAACGGTATTGGTAACTACGCGGGAAAACCAGCGGGACGATGCTAGTTCGTGTATTTTATTGTATGTGTTAAATTCGTGTATTTAGTATCGCTAATTCACAGCAAGGTCACACAATTCAGAGCATATAACACAGAATTTATTTCATGTCAATATTATTAATTCCGCTTTCCCAAATTTCTTGGAAATTTTGTTAATGTGGTATATTTTCGAACCCCTCATTTCTTTAACTTCCGGAAATTTTGTTAGAAACTTCGAAGGTTTTCTAACTAAATTTCTTATCAAAACATATCTACTAAAATCGAGTCCAGTTTACCCGCAGGTGGCGTGTGAATTAAATAAAAAAAAATATATTTGTTTTCCAATGATGACGACGAAATTAGTGATTAAACAAGTTTTGTAGTGATGACTGAAAAAGTAAAGCTATTTTGACAATAATATTATATTTATATTTTGTGTTCTTTTATTTTGTTTATATATTTTAATTGACGTGTAAATTGTGCATTTATGAATAAAGAACGTAGATGTCCTGCGAGTACCTATCCTACAAATATTAAAAATGCGAGTGTTTTAAAGATAGATAGATACGCTTTCACGGCAAAAACTACTATTAAGGAATTTGGGTGGAATGGTACAAGCATAAATAATAGTCTAGGATAACACTTAACCTAATTTATAACCTGATAAAATAACAGGGTCGGGAAATAGGTGCTACACCGTATCATCACTGTGTTGTTCATCTTATTATCTGTTGGCCTGGAATACATTGTTTTAGCAGTAAGTCTGCCAATTAAAGCACTATATTATTGTTTTTGTAATTTTGTTCCAATTAACTTTTTTGTGTGAATATTAGTCTGGCTGTATTACTGGTCAAACACAGCATCGTCATCGTGTCATTGCGTAACCCTAAACTTTGAGCATCTCTGCAAACTGAGCTACGCTCCAACATTCGTACATTTGTAACCTACAGTGCGTTTGAATTATTTAAACACTGGAACATTTCACGCTGGCTGGGTTAAAATTAAGGTTAGCCGGGATTTTCATTTATTAAAGGAGTAATTTTTAGCTAATTGGACTTTGTGAGAGTACCAGTATTACGTTACCGGTGTTTCTAATGTTACTCCTGGAAATTCCACAGCAAACAGCTATTTTCTAGATCTTCCACTTCAATAAACAATATTAATAAACACCTATTGTGAGATCCAGGGGTTTTTAAACAATATTACTTTGTACTTGCCATATTGGTTTTGCTCAAATTAAGTTTTTTATTTTATTTATTCATTCATAAAAACGTTTGTGGAAGTTTTAATAACTGAAATGTTCCATCCAAGTCAAACGACACTTTTTTCACTTGCACAGCATGTAAATTTGCTATTTTAGACTACAATCTAACTATATTTCAAATTTCAACGCGATCCGTTCATACAATAACAACGTGATGGTGCAGCAAATATCCAGTCATCCGAATTTATAATAATAAAGTTTGCACATTCATGCGCGGCGGTAAAATAACAATAATAGATGTTGATTTTTCCCCAGTAATGCATGTACATTAAATTTAAAACCTAAAAATATTCTAATAGACTACAGGCCCGTGAACAAAATTTATGAGTCATATGAACACCAGGAGACCTATGTGGGATGATATAGGGACATAAAATAATAAGATTCAGCATTATTTGTAAGCTGTCCAACTGAGTGCAAGTTGAAGACGGGGGTTGCAACCTTCGATCATTTATTTTCTTTGTGTCGCATGACTTTGTTGTTGTTTTAGTACGGCGTTGCGGAATAGTGGATTAGAAGAGGCATTTAAATAATAATTTAAATGGATGTCGACTATAATTTAAAACGTTAAAACGGCAGCGTCTCGTGAAACTATTAATGTAATTATAACCTCCTGTTCAAATGTTTTTGGTAGCACTTTACTAATGGTAGAGGAGTTTAAATATTTGGGCCATCTAGTTACACCTAACCTGAGGGATGATGCAGACATAGAGAGGGAGCGGAGGGCGTTGGCAGTGAGGGCTAACATGGTGATCCGCAGATTTGCACGATGCTCAATTGATGTTAAATTAACTTTATTCAGAGCTTTTGTACTACATTCTACACGTGCAGCCTGTGGGCTAATTACACCAAAACATCCTACGACGCGCTCTGCGTCCAATACAACAATGCGTTCAGGATGCTAGTGGGGCTCCCGCGCTATTGCAGCGCATCTGCAATGTTTGCAGAGGCTCGTGTTGACTGCTCTTACTCGACATTGCGCAAGAGATGCGGCTCGCTTGTGCAGCGTGCGCGCGGGAGCTCCAACAGCATGCTGGCCGTGCTCGCGGCTCGGCTGGACTGTCCAAACATAGCTCATTGTTGTCAGCTTCATATTACACACAGGGACTGAATTGGATAGCAGCATTATGTCCTTAATTTGACATTAAAACGAAATTATGCATATATATTTTTTGAGAATTATGTTAAATTTAATGATAAAATGTATAAATTTAATGATTTCTAATTATATGAATGATTAAGTATTTAGTGTATGAGTCTTTGTAACTTGAAATAAATGAATTTGAATTTAAATTTGAAATACCACTTTTTTGCTCAAGGCATTGAAATTGCAGCGCAGATATTCAAAGAAACCAGTTTTTGCATCTGTACCTTGTTAATTCAATTCTGGTTGGATTTCTGTAATCGAGGAAAATTTTATTCCAGTCTTTAAATGAGATTTGTTTTATTACCTATCTTTTAAATGTTGTATCGACATTACCTATAAATAACCGACGAGTCATGGATTTCCCATATATGTATGTATATGTATGTACTCGTATATATTTCTTAGAGGATGGTACTTATCTAAGTTCTAGCGTACAAAGTCGCACTTGGGTACAGCATTAATAGAATACAGAATGTAAAAATTTAGTACAAAACCTCTGTTTCAAGTCTGTGTTCGGTTTATGTGTACGTTTTTTTTCGCCTGCAGGCTTAATATTATTACGTTTCGCAAAATGAGTCCAACACCCAAATTCTAAGAATTCCTGAGCCCAAAACAAGCATGCTTAATTAATCTACATTCAGATAAAAGTCTTTTATCTCAAGAACTCCGCCGCTTACAACATAATTTCTGGATAAACAAGGAAGGTCGTAATTAGCGATACAAAATCTCGACTTTTCTTTTGGGTAATTTATCGTTGAGCTTTTAATTACTTCGTTAATATAGCTTCCGGGGTCTTGTTCGTTATAGACATAACCATGTATAATTGAATCTTCTTATGCGATGAGTTCGTGAAGTGATTGTAACCGCGAGTGCCGCTGACAACAACACGTTATCGTAAACTCAAAACGTTTGAATCCTTTCTGTGGGTCTAAAGAACTTTTTAATTAAACCAAAGTCAAGTCCAAAATCACACAAACACATGTCTGAATTGTTGGAAATTACAAAAAAGAAGCCACAGGAAAACCTCGAGCGTAGATCTGATCTGTGCGCAATTTTTTTTCAATTAATTTTAATCAAAATTCAATTGTAACGGAAGCTCCATTTAAACCCCTTCCGAGAGATGTGGAAAAATCAGTGACCCTTAAATAATTCAAGGGTTGCAGTCGGGTTGTATCGCGGTCTGTCATAAAAGTGGGTGTGGGGTACAAAGGATGAATTTGTACGTAACAAATGTATGATAACCCTTGAACCGTTTTGTAGAGAGAAAATGTAGGAATAGACATTTTTGTGACTTTTTGTAGTGTGTTTGAATTAGAATAGGTACAACTTGCTAAAGTTACCAACTGAGGGATTAAAATATTGGAAGCTGATATTGATAAACGAACATACTTCACAAAATTTAACAGATTAGAAACTTTAAAACCATTTTTATTAGGGCTTAAAGAGCGATGTTTCCAAAGAAATTATAAGGCAAACAGATAAATCACATTGCCTAGTTGTAGAGCACAGTACACTGTTGCACTTTAAACTGTTATTTTGCTTACTAGCTGCGTGGCACAATACTATGCACGCTATATTATCAAAAAGCCAGAGTATGATAATATTGAAATCGAAAAATCATTATGCCATATACAACAAAAGTACTTCATACATGGGACTTAATTACGAAATAAATAATTGTTTAATTATCTTGACGTTTTGGCAGCGTTACAACCGCAGTGTTGGTGGATCAGTCTTCTTGTGCCTGCGGCGTTTGTAACGCTGCCAAAACGTCGATATAATTAAACAATGATTTATATCGTGATTAAGCCTGTATAATAAACATTAAATGTTCAAATCGTGAAAGTGTAGAAACAATATTGGTACAAAATATTACTACTACTTTATTATTTATATATTTCATTATATTTTGTAATAACACTTTACCGTTACAGTTGACTTTTTTGTGACCGGCTTTATTACTAAAGGCTAATCTAATACTACTAATATATTTCTCGTGTCACAGTTTTCGTTGCCATACTCCTCCGAAACAGGCTTGACCGATTTTGATGAAATTTTTGTGCTTATCCGGTATCTATGAGAATCAGCCAACATCTATTTTTCATCCCCTAAATGTTAGGGCTAGTCCACCCCAAAATTTATTTTTTATTTTTTTGACAAAATTTTAATTTCTATTTTTTTATGATACAACATACAAAAATACATACAATTCTCAATTTTCACCCTTCTACGATCAATTATTATCCTTATCCTTATTTTTTAATATCCATTTTAGTAATTTAATCATTTTTCCTCTCCGGTCGAAAACTGGTCAATCGTCATTTAATTAGTTATCCCCGCCAGATGTCTACAGGTGTCACTTCTGACCCAGTAAACAGCACGGAGTAGGGATGAGAACGAAGCCGGTCTCCTTTCTTTCTAATTATTTATATGGCAAAACAACGTTTGCCGGGTCAGCTAGTAATGCTTATAAGAATGCGGTAAATTTTGTGATATATATATTAGTGCTAAAGGCATTAAATAAACACACAGTAATCGTATGGTTTTCGCAAATATGTACCAGAAGAAAGATGGCACACAACGCATGGCATGTTGAGGGAGTATAGTAAATAACTGCTCATGGCGCATAAGCTACTTAGTTTAAATAACAAAAACTGATCTTATTGCATCGTGCTAAAGTTTGTTTCATAAATAAAATATCAAATTAGTGCAAAACGAACTTTAAACATTCATGACCAACGACCAATTGTGTGATATTGTGAAAACTAATTAAGTAATTTTGGTGAAATAATCTATCCACTTGATTAAAATAATTGAAGTAGATAGGAAAACCGACACTTAATTTTAATTGGTTTGTGTATTGTAATTTAAACCCAAAGTACTCGATTACTTTGGGTTTGGGTAAAAGTGATACGAAACTGTCATGATTAATGTTAGTATCCGCCAGTTCTTCAGTCTGTGAAACATTTAATCTATCGTGAATATTCACTGGACTAGTATTATCAATAACAGAATATTTACCTTGAATTTACAACAAGTTTATTTACCTGTGACATTGTTCATTTGTTTTTTTATAACTTGTGGCGAGTTTACTTTGAATGTATGGAGTATACAAATTGTGACGAATTTACTTTGTGGCGAATTGCCTATAACCCGGTCAAATGGTGCACTGATTTTCCTATTTTTCTATGGAGTATCATGCATCAAGGTTTCGGACAAACTAACGAATGGTAGGAGTTAATACAAATTTTTTAATAACGAACATCGCTAGACATAAAAAAATCCTCTTACTCGTCATTTGGGACGATTACTACTGTTAGTCGAACTAAAACAACAATCCCGTTA
This sequence comes from Ectropis grisescens, assembly GCA_017562165.1. NCBI lineage: Eukaryota > Metazoa > Arthropoda > Insecta > Lepidoptera > Geometridae > Ectropis > Ectropis grisescens. The sequence continues at coordinate 21,818,537 of CM029787.1, read as the reverse complement.
TAAAGGGTGCCTATCTGAAAATGGCTGTAGTAGTACGACGGGCAAAATAAATTACCCGTCGTACTACTGGACCTGTTGGTAATAACACGGGCAAAATAATTGCCCGTGTTACTACTAGTAATAAAACAGGTAGTAACACGGGCAATAAACGGATAAAACACGCCTACTACTGCATCACTGCTATAGTTGTTGGAAAACCAATTTAGACGCGTATTTTTATTATTATGATTCCACGAATGTGATTTAAAATATTTTGCTTCTACATTATTGACAAAGAGGTAATCGTATATTATTGATATTTCAACGTCTAGTATTTTTCTGATATCCGTGGTTTTAACCCCGACCAAAAAGGGGTGTTATAAGTTTGACGTCGATGTCTGTCTGTCTGTCTGTCTGTGTGTGTCTCTGTCTGTGGCATCGTAGAGCTCAAACGAATGGGCCGATTTCAAAGCGGTTTTGTTTTATTTGAAGGTTAATATCCGTGCGGATGTTCTTAACTATGTTTGGTTAATATCGATTCAAATTCGCCTCCATTAAATGGCGGATAAAATATTTCTTCACAACCTACCTCAATATGAGTATCAAATGAAAGGGCTTGACTAGTAGAGTACTTTGCACTATAACACATTTCAAATCCAAGATGGCCGCTACCACAAAATGGCGAAATACATTTCTTTTTCCACAACTCCCTTAATATGGGTATCAAATGAAAGGGCTTGACTAGTAGAACGTTATACAGATAATCCGAGATCCGAGGTAGTCGGGATTTAGTCAAAATTTTTAATTTTGTTATTTTCTAACTTACTCACTTGATTCGTAAAAAAAAAAAACAATTTGTAACCCATGTATGTACTCGTACTATCTTTTTTACGCTTAGGGTTTTTGTACTAGAGTCTGGCTAGCGAAAGTAGATACTGGATTTTTTTGCAAAATTTTTACACTTAAGTGTACCTACCATCGGGTATTTACCCTACAAATTGGGATATTTTAAACAGAAAGTACTTAGGGACACTTGATTCCAAAAAAGCATTTTTAAAACAAACTTATTTAACCATTATATGAAATTAATCTTGAAAATTCGTTAATGTTCTAAAATTGTATTCATCAAAAATACGAGTAAGTACGGCGTATGGACGTGTTGGCGATTATTTCAAGAGCAACTTAAGCCTTAAGTTGGTCTAGTAAATATATTATTTAATTACGCTATTTAATAGAGAAAAGCCTGAACAATTTCATTTTTAAGAAATTAATTTTCGCCGATTACCCGAAAGATTTGGTAGAATCAGAATCAGTGTATGGTATCCCAATCTATGACGCAACAAAATGGCGTGTTTTTGATGTTTCGTAGTAGCTGATTTGTGTTTATTTTTGGCGAGATTTTTAGTTTAGGGATGCCATACTGATATATTTTAAATTTGCCGCGCTTTGTCAGTATCAACTTTTGTTAGCCAGGCTCTAATAAACTCGTTAGTTTACGCACAAAAAACCTTTTTTCTGACTTTTTGGGACTATAACCCTATAATATATAAGAAAACAGACATCTGCTTTGCTTATAACAAGCTATAGAATAGATAGACCAAGCTCAAATTATAGGTGAAGTACTACTGCTTGCCAAACACAAATTCAAAGCTTTAGAGATGATTGAAATGTGCGCCAAGAGGCTGATAGGTGATATAGCTCTGGTTAAGTTTTTTAATCTCATAATAATAAAGCGCAATTTTTTTAATATTTTCTTTGGGATAACTTTAGAAATCTCGTCATCCATTGCCGGACACTTATGACAGTTGCTACTCCTTGCCAGACACCCTAAACTTTTACAAATTACAATTATACTTTTGTAATAGTATAAAAGCTAAATTTTATATATGTTACTTGGGGTCTATAAAAACATGGCTATGAACGTAATAAAATTATTTTTTAATAGATATCTTAAAAAAAAGAATCGACTAAGCATTCGCGCTCGCACCTACAGATTTCTTTCGATGTGTCTGGCAAGATGTAGAAACCATGAAAACTGTCCGGCTATTGAGGTAACATCTTTTTATAGGTCCCCAAGTAACATATATAAAATTTAGCTTTTATACTATAACGAAAGTATAATTGTAATTTATCAAAGTTTAGGGGTGTCTGGCAAGGGGTAGCAACTGTCATAAGTGTCCGGCAATGGATGACAAGATTTCTAAAGTTATACCAAAGAAAATATAAAAAAAATGAGCTTTATGCTCTAACAAATTTTAAGTACTATTTTATACACCTTTACTACCTGTTACCTCCCTATGTAAACACAACCCAAACGCTATAGTCGCTGGTCGTTCTTACCTGTGTAGGAGACATGTACAGAGAAAATTTCAACTTTTATCAAATAAGGAAGGTCTGGCCGTCGTGGGCTCTTGCTCTATGACCAAGTTGCGGATCGGTCGACGTTTTAAAAAAAAATCGCACCCCGGATTTTTTTATATTTAAGGCTATTTTTATGTCTGCCCCGACTGAACTAATAGACAGCGGTGCGCGTGGGGTTTATACCAGAGGGTCTGGAAAGGCAGTTGCCTTTCTCATATATAGACCAGTCAGACTTATTTGCCTCTCAGTAAATACATTTTGGGGAATATACGCAGGTATTTCATTTATTGATTCTTCCTTCTCTTCTCTGTTCCACTTTTGGACAGCAGGCAAATAAGGCCCTAGCACTAATGGTTTTAGGCGCATGTTTCGAAACATAAAAAAAAACATTTCAGGGTCAGTATTTCACGGTAGATAGAATCATCTAGATTGTATCTACTGAGAATTACTGACTTAGTTGTTCTACTGTTTCGCACTGAGGAAATGTAGATCTACAGCGCTTTGTTCAGAGTTTCTAAATATCCACCAGAACCAGTGCTTTTGTCTGATTTATATAGCTGTACGAAAAGAAAAGGAAGGAAGCGAAGGGTGCTTAACATCAGGTATTTTGCAGTATGTACTAAGTACTAGTTGTTTAAAAATTTGCAGTAATATTTAATATAGGCAGACTTTGTGGAATATGCGCAGATGTTTCATTTCTTGATTCCTGCTTTAAAATAGTTAACAACTATGTGGTATGGTATCAGCTATCTGGCCACCATATTACAAGTTTTGCTTAGTTTGGGGTTGAATAGTGTTGGTGTGAATTGTTCACCACCAATAGCGACTGCCAATAGCAGAAAATCTTAAGATTAAACAGCACCAAGGTTACTCGTGTCACCTGTGTAGCTACAGATATAATGCTACGTATGTCGGTGACGAGATCTCATAATTTTTCCCTGACTAAAAGTGTTCTATGCTATAGGTGTGTGTGATAAGTGGCTATAGTTGCTTTTACCCAAAAATTATCTATTAAGCTCATTGGCATATTATTCGCTGATTGATTTCTGGTTCGCATTATAAAGTCGTTTTGTTTGCTTCTCTGGCTGTTCTATCAGCAATTAGTAGCAGTTCGCCCGGAGACCGCGACGCGACACCGCGACCGGAGACTGCGACAGGCACTGACACTATGAAATTGTATGGGCGCGAGTTCGCGCCGAGACCTGACACGAGACCGAGACACGTGTCGCGAGACATGTGTCGCGGTCTCGGCGCGAACTCGCGGCCATACAATTCTATAGAGTCATGTGCCTGTCGCGGTCTCCGGTCGCGGTTTCGTGTCGCGGTCTCCGGGCGAACCGCTACCTTTACGATTGCTATTTTGTTATTGTCTCCTTACTATATACAGGTTGCCACTAAATTTTCGACCTTATTAACATTCTCTTTTCGTTGCTTCAGATGATTGCAGGCGCGGGGCGCGCGCGCGGCGTCGTCCTGGCGACATGTGGAGGGCTGGGGTGTTCTTCCTCACGCAGATAGTCGTCTGTCAGATCACTACAGGTCAGCTTACATAGCTAAGCAGTAATGTGCAAACATTACGGTGTTCCTGTCAAAGAGTTTACATATACTACGTATAGAGTTAGATTTTCCGCAAGGTTTGTGTCAATCGTAAGCAGATGACGTGACTTTCTATGGCAACAGAGTGATGTACCGTGACATAAAAGTATGACACTTCTACAAGAGCGACAAGACAAGAAAGATGCTACCCGTGCTTTCGGCGTAAAGCGTTTGTGCCAACTCTATACGTAGTATTATAATATGTATACTCTTTCGTCCCTGTTTGTTGGGCAATGTTTCCAGAGAAATTACAGGGCTTAGAGATCTCTTAGATCTCTGCGAGCGCAGTGCAGTGCTAGGTAATAATTTGGACATGTTCCAATAGCTGCGTGTCACTGTCCTGTTATGTGGCAGGTATGACGCTTATCATCAGGCACATGTCCTGCTGTCTCGTCACTCTATGCTATAAAAAATATACATGTTCATACTGTGTAGTTTACATTTTAAGTTTTACAATATAATTTTGTTGTAATGAGAGGCTGTGATTACTTGTGTTTTGGTTTTTAAACTAGTTCCTAACATTTTTCAATGAGACCACCCGTAGTTTCGTCAGTCTTCTCATCAACGGCAACGGCAAAACCTTTTAGTGCATAACGATGCACTAAAAGGTTAGCAGATCATTAGTATTTTCTTTTTATGTCGATTAAGTCCTTTGTAATGTTTTAATATAAAAATGTCTTAAAATGTGTGTGATGATAATAAGCATACTATTTAAAAAAAAGTGATCTCATTCTACAAATTTATTTCAGAAAATCCACCATCATCAACGACCGAAGAAATCCAAGTCCAAACAGTGACGTCATTCTATGCTCTGAGCACCAACATAGCCCCGGCACCCGTGATGTTGCGCCTCGGAAACTCAACCATAGACAGCACCAAGTCCTTCAAAGTCCCTCAGCCATCAGAACCAAGTGAAACTAACGCTATTGAGATGGTGCCTCATGTAATTTCAGTGAAAAATACATACTTTGACCATGATAGAAAATACGGACCGACGTTCGAGGATTCCACAGATGGAAATGTTACAAAGATAACTGTGCAGTTGGGAGAAGATGCTCATTTGAATTGTAGAATCAGCTTACTTCAAGATAAGACGGTGAGTTATAAATTAATGTTCGTTTAATGAAAAACACAACTTTATTCTGAAATCTTAATTAAACTAGAACTAAAACAGTTCCCGATCCCGTGTAAAAAGTAGCCTTTGACCAGACCACAGACTGCATTTTAAATTTCAATTCGATTTGTTATCGATGTAATTTAGCAAAAAATATCCAAATTGGATATTTAAAATACCATTACATTTATTACGTACAGTATGTAATATCACATATTTTTATCCTGGTAAATAATGGGATCGGAAATTACGCGGGTGAAACTCGTAAAGCCGCGAGTGAAACTCGTAAAGCCGCGGGTGAAACTCGTAAAGCCGAGGGTGAAACTCGTAAAGCCGCGGGTGAAACTCGTAAAACCGAGGGTGAAACTCGTAAAGCCGCGGGTGAAACTCGTAAAGCCGAGGGTGAAACTCGTAAAGCCGAGGGTGAAACTCGTAAAGCCGCGGGTGAAACTCGTAAAGCCGCGGGTGAAACTCGTAAAGCTGCGGGTGAAACTCGTAAAGCTGCGGGTGAAACTCGTAAAGCCGCGGGTGAAACTCGTAAAATCGCAGGTGAAACTCGTAAAGCCGAGGTGAAACTCGTAAAGCTGCTGGTGAAACTCGTAAAGCCGAGGGTGAAACTCGTAAAGCCGCGGGTGAAACTCGTAAAGGCGAGCCCCTAAGGCGCTGCGGAACCCATATGAGATCGGCGATTAATATGACTCATCATGTGAAAAAACGAAAGAAAAAATTAAATCTACAGTCAAAACTTTTGAGGTTAGTTTTTACAAAACAAATCATAAGTGAAAGTTTATCAACAAAAAAATTCAGGGCAGTAGAAAAACTATAAACTAGTGAAATAAATACATAAATAGAACTTGTCTTTGTTTTAATCACGGGCTACTTAGTACTAAAATTAATGTCAATGATCTTTTGAGTCAGCACTGTTGCATTACCATAAGCTTCCTCCTCACTGTCTCTATGAATAATGGCCGAATCTATCAATTTAGTTCGCGGCAGTGATACGATGTTAACGAAGATGTATGAAGATGAATGGAAATATCTACTGAATAAAAATATGAATTCCTCATCTAAAAGTAGTGTTAATAAAATCATTTATTTCTGTGGGTTGTACGAATATTTACCTGTGTATAAGTACTAGGTACTCGAAATCTTTGACATAACTTTCTAACATTTATTTTCTTCAGAAAAACAGAACCGATTTCATTTAAAATTAAGTACAGGCACTCAACCCGATTGCACTCAACCAAATTTAATAAAAAGCCATCAATCGCTAAGGCCCGTGTAAAAAATTAATAGAGCATTTGAACCACCAAGTTACCTATGTAGACCGTAAAAAAATCATGAGACAACGGGAAAACATCGAGGCTTGCAACCTCCTCACTTCACCTGCACTCAGTTGGACAGCTTACAAGTGACAGCATAGTGCTGCATATTATTATATTATACCGTTTTACATAGGTCGCCTGGTGGTTCAATTGACCCATATATTTTGTTCACGGGTCAGTAGTCTAATACCTATCTATCTTTCTACATAGATCTCCTGGTGGTTCAAATGACCCATCAATTTTTGACACGGGTCTGTAGTATGTATAAGTCACCTAGATATATGAAATAATTTTTTTAGTATTTTGTTCATACTCGTATTTTAAAAACTCCTCACTAATTTTGATAAAATTAATATGAGACAACTTCTGAAGTATGATATACCAAACATTAAAAGGATTATTAAAATTTATTCAAATTTAGCGTATATCGCGTAACATACATACAAAAACATAACATAAAACTAAAATATAGCTACTTTTGCCCATCAGTATCATCATCCCATTTTATGTTCGCGCTAGGTACAAGAAGTCAGGGTCTTCTTTTTTAACCCCCGACCAAAAAAAGGAGTGTTATAAGTTTCACGTCGATATCTGTCTGTCTGTGTGTGTGTCTGTCTGTGGCACTACGGTGCCACAGACAGACACACACAGAGCTCTACGGAGCTCAAGCGGATGGGACGATTTCGATGCGGCATTTTTTATTTGAAAGTTAATATTTGTGCGGGTGTTCTTAGCTATGTTTGGTTAATATCGATTCAAGATGGCCGTCTCCACAAAATGGCCTTTCACATTTGTCCTTTTGGAGCACACCTGACGTTAAACGACGATCTGGTCTACGATGAACCTTATTAACTTAGAAGAAAAAATGCCTTCTCTCACCAAGGAGACCAAAGATCATACGTAACCTAAGCGGGCCCAGTGCTGGTATAGCGGAGTCTTAAAAATGATACATCATATTTATCAATTGGTGGTCTTTTTTGACGTGAGTAATGATAACCTTAAAAATCTATATTATATTAATAAGCTTATATTAATTTATGGAAAATTTCAATTTAAAAATTCAAAACATAGATCCTGTTACATATTTCCATAAGAAAGTGCTCCTATCTTTTTTAAGCTATCAAACGCCTCAAAGAAGTTAAAAATACACTCAGTTTTATCTGAAACAAACGACCCGCCTTAATGGCGAAACGAAACCTCATGTTTTATCCATGGAATTGTTCTGATAATGCTTTTAAATCTCATCACGTTTGCATTATCTTTTGTTGAAAAAGTTTGGCTAAGAGGGCTGGTATTGCTGGAATTGATAGAGCAGTACAATTCAAAATTCTGAGAATTAGTGAAATTCGTTTGAAAAATACGTACTTACAGGATTTGATTAGTGAAAAAACATGTAACGTATGTTAAAAAAAATATTTTCAGACTTTTGTTCTATAAGTATATACTAGAGGTCCATGTCTAACAATACTTATAATTTTGTTATTCAAAATTATAATATAATAGTTGTTTAAAATTATCAGAATCTATGTTAAGTAATCTAAAATGACATTCAAAGAAAATACAAGTTAATACGAGTAAGAGCAGTGAAAATCAGAATTAATTATCTAAAATTCAAGAATAATATTTTATAGTTGTATAAATTGACCTCACGGCCGTACAATATTACTTTTCATTTAAGATATAGTAGTTAATAAATTCATTTGGAAAAATCGTAAGCGTAAAAAATGTAGTGCAAATATTTATTTATTTATTTATTGGCTAATAATAAGTACGGCTGCAATGCCAATTACACTTTAAATTCATTTAAAACATAATAGTAAATTAGTTTAAATATTAAAAAATCAAATAATAATCAATATGTCAAGTTAATGTTACAAAAATAATGAAGAATAAAATAATTAGTTAGTCATAAACTAACTAAAATAATTATGAAAATGTGTTCATTGTGCCTAAAAAAACAAAAAAAAACAGTACTCTAGTTGATCGTATCGTATCACAATTATATTATATAACATTATGTAAGTAATGACGTATCAAATTAATTATTAATTATCTTTCATTTTTGTAATTCTTGTCACCCACAATATAGCCACGTCTTTACTTTCCTGGTGTAAGAAGCCTCCCGATGAAAGGGGGTCAAGGCAGCAATATATATTTTAGTTTTGTCTTTGCATGATTTATAACATTGATCTCGGATGTATTCGGGAAAGAGAATTGTAGATACATTTTATTTTATTACACAGCTTTTAGATACTTATTCGATTAGAACTACCGTATTAACATAATTTAATATAAATTATTAATTATTTCAATTGGATTCGTGGGTAACGGAGAAGGGTTAGCATCTACGACACAAGATTTTCTTGATGTAGGTGTTGCGTGACTTGCAATGTGCTAAGACATAATATATGCTTATTTATAAGTACCCTAAATTGTATCAAAAAATGTATAATTATGTTATAATAATAAATTTTGTTTCATTCATAGATTAATTATGAGCGTTCGACTACTGTAACACAATATTTCCTTAGTTTTCAAGCAGACTTGTCAAAGACTTATCAACATAAGTTAGCAATTTTCAGTTTATTTTTCTTTCCTTTTCTTCGTTTTTAGGCTGGTTTCTTTATATCAGCCATAAGTATATTTGAGATTTTTGCAAGGTATTGTTTGTAGAGGCTGGGGATAGTCCAGATTAGTTTTCATGGTTCTTATAATTTCCATGGATTACCGCTTGAATTTGTGTTTTCTGTTTCCATGACGGCGCCATCCGGCGAACTGCGCGCTTGGCAGCATCATCGCCTGACGTCTCCTTTGTCTTGCGGTCGTCATTTGGGGACACTAAGATAATTTTATTTATTTTGGTTTAGTCATAGTGGCATCTTGCACCCCAGTGACGTGCGTTGTCTAATATAGTGTCGTTGGAACCCATGATACAGTGCGAATGTTTCCCAAAGTACGACTTTTAAGGGACAAAAGGGCTCAAAATTCATCGGGCTAAATGCCAAAAAGGGTGCAAATTCCACTTTCGGCTCCGGTGCGGGTCAGCAGACCCCAAAGTGGCAGCTTCGTGAGCGCTGCTACACCTTCAACCTTTTGGGAAGTGTTGAGCTCACTAGTGTTTCCGATCAGTCCTTAAGCGCATCCCGCGTGGTGCTCGTGTTTCGGTGGCTCAAAGTTTATCGTTTTGTTGTCAAAACTGTTCTGTCTGAAAATTCGAAAGATGCTTGGGAACATTTACTCACTTTCCCATACGAGTGCTACTTCTAACTTGACCTCCGTCGAACAAAGTCCCTTACCACTAGGGTCAGAAGAGGGTGCATTAAGTACACTGCGTCGGTGGAAACCCTTTAGATTTGAGTAGTTTTATTCCGCCCTATAAGCAGCGTATTAACATAAATTCTAAAAAAGTGATGATTCAGCTATAATTAAGATGGTAGAGAACAAAATTAGCGATAGCGACATCAAAGGCGCTGCACGTATTCTGTTTTCGAGCACTATTGCTTAAATACAACACACCATTCAGTCACTTCGTGACAAACATCACCTGCGACAGCTAATCTCCACCTCCTGATCCCCACAGTCAGATATTATCACTATTGAGGCCACATCGCAGGAGGTTGCAGCTGCGATTACATCTTTACAGAGTGGCTCAGCCGGAGGCCTAGATGGCCTGACACCTCCAGCATCTAAAGATCTTCATCTTTTAGCTCTGGTGAAGTCAGAGTCCCTCTTGAGAGATCTAACCTCTTTAGTTAATCTCATGTTATCTGGTCGAGTCAGTAGTGATATTTTCAGAAGTTTTATGCAGCGCTAATCTGTGCGCACTTTTAAAAAGATGGGTAGGATCAGGCCAATCAGTGTCGGCTACATATCGTCGCCTTGCAAAAAAAGATTTTCAAATTATTTACAGGCGCTGGTCATTTTATGTTTTATTCATGAGTTGAATGAAACATACTGCTATTAGTAGGCGAAGACCGTATTCATATTTCACAGGTATAAATTGAACTTTACTAATTCTGAAACAAACTTGTTTTCATCAATTTTAAATATAATCCGCTTACCGTTTGAGTTATTGAGATTATTTCGACCGTTGGTTTTAACAAACTACATCCGTGGTAATGACGATCTCAAATGGAAAATTGAGTTGGAAGATAAGGTTATATTTAAATCCAGTTATCACCAACGCATGCCCTAGAAACCTATTTAGACTAATAGGTACACATTAGAAAATATTAACTAAAAGGCCAATTGTCATTCGTTTGTTGACCAGCGAGCGGCTGCCGCTTCGTGGGCACAAATTTCATTGTTTGTACTCAAGTTTCAAGCATTCGTCATGTATTCGTCTTGCAACCGTCAATTTTACATAAATACACGGGTAACTCGTTTTATATGAAGTCAGTCCAGTCCGACTCAGGTTTCGATCGCGTCCGGCGATCTTTTCAAGAGAGTGCGCGCGCGGGTGAGTGCTAAACGAGCTGCGAACCCGCGCGCGCACTCTCTTTGAAAAGATCGCCGGACGCGATCGAAACTTGAGTCGGACTGAACTGACTACATTAAACGTGAGTTACCCGTGTATTTATGTAAAATGTGTAATAACCACGTTAGTTTTCACAACCGTCAATTGACGAAAGCGTGCGTATAACGTACGGCTACGTGGACAATCGGCCTTATAATAACACAGTAGTAATAATAAGTTACCTAATGTCTGATGATAATAAGAAGGTCTTCAACAATTTAGTCCAAGTATCACTTGAATGAAGTTGACACAAAATAAGGAATATTGGAAAAAAGATGGATTTATGGCCACTAGTGGTTTAATATGGTTTGGTTGTATGGTTTATGGCATTGAAATAGTAGAATTTTTAAAAGATTTTAAAAAATATGAACAAATATTAAAGCATACTTTAATTTAGAAATCCAGATGATTTAGTGATGGTTTCCTTAGAAATTTGGTCGAGCGCCTGAATTTAATTTTAAATTGAAGTAGGTTTTTTGTTTTTTATCGGAGAAAATAAATTATTTACAAGCTTTTCCATTTAATCCCAGGTATCGTGGGTTCGCCGAAGAGGCAAAGACGAAATGCCGGAACTCCTCACAGTGGGAGCGGTGACGTACGCGGCAGACAACCGCGTGACGGTCGCCAGGAGGTACCCTGGCAACTGGAGGCTTCTCATCAGGGAGGTGAAGCCTGATGATGAAGGACTCTACGAGTGTCAGATCTCGACGCACCCGCCGCGTGTCAGCAAGATATATCTACATGTCAATAGTAAGTATCGCTGAGTTTAGTGCACGCGTATAAAAAACAAAATTGGCACTCACATGGGTATAAACCACTAGATGTGCCTTCCCAAACTTCAGGCGCACGGAATCATGTCATTGTTGGGAAGAGTGAGCTCACTTTTTCCGTTCTAATCGGTTGCAAGAAGCGGTGAACGCCGGACGTTTTTACTTATCGCTATTCGCTGTAAAATTAGTAGAACCACAACATACCTCACTGCTAGCGATTCTAGGTGTCAAGTAGATTGGTTGTGTGTGAACCACTTACGATAAACATATAGACGCAGTTTAATACCAATTTCAAGGTGCTTAGGGCACATCCAATGGGCACTAAACAAGTGCAAACATTTATTTTTTTCAAAACTGGCGTTGCTTAGCGTTCTCTAGCGTCGAGCGTCGTAGCGTTGTTGTCATCAGAGAGACTATTCCTTTTAAAACGACCCATACCCATAGGCCTCGAGTGGCCTCTACTGCTTTCCGAACTTTGGGCTAATGAAGAAGGCGCAAGGCCTCCACAAAATGGCGGACAAAATATTTCTTCACAACCTACCTCAATATGGCTATCACATGAAAGAGCTTGGCCGCCACCATAAAATTGCGAATTACATTAAAAAAAATTCACTACCACCTCAATATTAAATGAAAGTGCTTGACTTGTAGAATGTTGTAAAGATTACAAATCCGAGGTAGTCGGGGTTAATCAAAGTTTTTAATTTTGTTCTTGTTATGTAAGCGGTATTACACGTATAGCTTCAAAAAGACAGTGGTGCGTGTTGTAGGCTATACATATCAGGGGCTCCGTATTGGCAGTCATCATTTTTCCGATTAGACCAGCTGTGATTTCGCACAGATAGAGTGAGCACTAAGCTTAAAACAAAATATTAAATCTAGGGAAACAGCTTCTCTCCAACCGTTCCATTCTGTAATTTCCTTTCTCTATATATTTAAAAGCAAAACCTTGTTCTGGTAACAAAATATGCCTCTAATTTATACCTAAAAGATAGTTACTAGGACACAACGATGTTCTTAGAATTTGAAACGCGACGATGGAGCTACATTTATCACAATTGATCGATGAGGTAACAAGCTCAGCGTTATATCTCACTTCATCATAAGACTGGATAATATTTTTTACTTACTATTTTCGCAAATATTTTTGCACATGACCAACATTTGGCTTAATTTTAAGCGACGATGCGGTCTATAATGGGCTGCGCTTACCTTAGTGAATCTGATTCACTATCGCTTTGAAAACACCATCAGCGAATATCCACTCAGGCATCACATTCTACGGTTAACATATTTCTAATAGAAACATTGAGTTAAATTTTTCATTTGAGGGTTTTGTACGTCAACTACGTCAAGACGTTGCAGTGGCTTGGAGAGTGAAAAAAATTATTGTGATAATCTTTCAACTCACCCAAAATTCTTACCCCTCAGAATCCTTACTTAAAGTCTCGACTCTCTCCTTGATAATCTCAACTTGAACACATGAAATGGTATAATGGTATATAAACTAAAAATGATGCAAAATAATAATTGTAACGTTCTATGTCAAATTAAAGGTCGTAAATTTTTGGTGTGTCAGTCGTTTCTTAACATCTAACCAGATGGGCCGATTTTGATGCGAGTTTTAGTATGAAAACTGACATAATTGGGATAGCTTTGAGCTATATGTAAACTGTTTTGATTTTTACTTTACATGTTTTGTTTCTTTATTATACGATATTAGAAATCAATATTTTAAACCTTTGTCAGATAATAGTAATTTTTGTGGTAGTAGGAACCTCTGCAGAGTCTACCTGAAGAAATACGTCTTATATAAATCTTTGCTGGTTTTCCTATGAACAAGTAGTAATATTCAGACATCCCTGTGTTTTGATTAAAACAGAAATAAATCTAGAGAAATTACAGACAAAAGAGATAAATGACGTAACATTACCCGGACGGAATTCCTGCCATAGTACTGAGGGTTTGTTTGTGCACCAGAGTTGTCTCCAGTACTAACGCACCTGTTTAGACTTTCTATCCAAACTGGGCAAGCGCCGAAGTCGTGGAAGCTTGCTAACGTGCAACTCTTGTGCGTAAAAGACTTTAAAGTCTTGATCATCGCCGCAAAATTGCTAGCTTATCGGGTTTTTATCGGATACACTTCGGAGAGAGTGCAACTGATCTGCATGATCTAATTCCACCTTGCCCTTTCTTCTATCGGACTTCTCGTTCCACAAAAGGGCGACATCGTTTCATGGTTGATGTTCCAAAAACACGAACAAAGAGATTTGACTCCACGTTTGTGATAAGAACTTCTAGGTTGTGGAATGCGTTGCCTGAGTGGGTTTTCCCCGATGGTTAAAATCTTGGTGTCTTCAAATCGAGAGTGAATCAGTTTCTTCTAGGTAAGCACGCTCCATCGTAGATCGCATCATCGCTTAACATCAGGCGAGATGGTGGTCAAGTGCGAACCTATTCTAGTTAAAAAAATAAAAACATTATTTCGTCTCTTGGTGACGAGCGCAGTGCAGAGCGAAGTGATTTGGGCTCCTTTTGATCAAATAAGTCGTCAAAGTCACCAAGATTAAATAACATCAGTGATGTTATGGGTAAATGAACAATTTTAATGATAGGATAAGCTCTGATTCTGTAAATAATCAACTTTCCCACGATGAATAAGTTTGCGTTTGACTTCTCCTTACCGAGTAAAAAAGGTAGACAAAAAAAATAAAGAGCATTATACGAACTCGCAGCACATACATATACATATATACGAACGACTTACCTCTATCTTTGAAGTTAAACTGCTATGGATGCAGTCGAAAGCAGCTTCCATATTTTTGTCAAGTTCGTTTTGCCAATACGACTTTTCACGTTGTTTCTTTCGGCTTCGAACTGGGGTTCTGCATAACCGTATAACAATTTTGTTTTCCAAGTTTTGCTCAACTTACCCGGCATTGAATTTAGGTGTTATAACTCTTCTTTCTTACAACCAAGCGCATGTGCTGTCACTCTGTATAGTAAAAAGAAAACAACGGCACCTAAAAAGCGCCAACAGAAGTTAAAACAAAATATATGGCCCCACCAAAGAGTTTACATATTTATACTATGTATAGAGTTGGCACAAATGCTTTACACCGAAAGCACGGGTAGCATCTTTTTGCCTTGTCACTCTTGTGGAAGTGTCATACTTTTGTCGCGGCACATCTTGTGTCTATTGCCATAGAAAGTATGGATGTCATCTGCTTACGATTGACACAAAGGAACCGTGCGGAAAATGTAACTCTATACTCTAATATCTCTATATGTAAACTCTTTGGCACATACAGTAGCTGTTGCTAACGATATCGGTAGGAGTGTCGTAAATTCAATTGTTTTTTTTTACCTCAAAATATCCTACATACATGTCGAATTAATATACGTAGCTATATATACAATAAAATATGTATGTACATTCATAACTATAGTGGTGTCTCTAAAAGCGTTTAGCATGTTCAATTGTTTTGTTTCGTCTTAAAAATCCCAAAGCGCCTTTCAGTTCAAGTGTTCCTTAAAATAATATTTTTGAAGTTTTTTATATAAAGTGAACATTTTACTCACTCAATTTTTAATACTTAGTCAACCATTTCTTTGTTATTAAACGTGAAAATCGTTTAAACCCGTAAACATGAAGCTGCGACCCAAATCACGAATCTCGTTTTCACAACACTACTGTACAAGCTCATAAATAATAAATTGCTGTTGAATCCTCCAAAGTATTTTTACTCAGAAAAAACGAGCGCGTAATCTGTCACCACGGTCATCTGTGACCCTTCCGGGATCATAGAGACGCAGATTCTTGCTTCACTACTCTCGTACGGAATCGCATAAACTGTATAACATGACATACGTAGCCCACTAAATGTTCCCACTGTTAGGCATCGGGGTAATTTCTCGCAAGGAGAGATCAAGGACATAATCCACCACGCTGGCTCCACGTTGACTACAACTGGCTGCTGAAACTAACGTGTATGATTTTGAGCCCGTCCATAGTTTAGCAGAGATTACCCCAGATTATTATCTAAGTATTATATTTTTAACCAACTTCAGAGAAGGAAGCTCTCCATTCGGTCCTATTTTTTTATGTGATACGTGATCCGTCTTTATTAATGGATTTTGATGTTTTTTTTCTGTTTTGGGTGAATTATACTGCAGTGGTAACCTGAAACATTTTCTATACTAATATTATAAAGAGGAAAGATTTGTTTGTTTGTTTATTTGTAATGAATAGGCTCCGAAACTACTGGACCGATTTCAAAAATTCTTTCACCTTTGGGAAAGCTACATTATCCCCGAGTAACATAGGCTATATTATATTTAAAAAAAAATTAGGAAGCCTTACTAAAATTCCAATAATGTAACATAAAGTGTAAAAAAAAGACCTGAAAAATTCCTTACGTCGCGTGCGCTGCGAAAACTATTGATGATAGAACAAAATCATTTACTACGACTTTGCAGAACTCATCATTATCTACAAAAAGTGTCGCGAGTCAATGTAATAAAATAAAGTGCCGCGCGGCTCTCGCGCGATCGGCTCCCCTACGCAGCGGTCGTGTGCGTGATCGTATGATTTTAGCTTGAAAAATTTTTGAATTCGCTTTAAGTTCGTTTCGTAGGTAAATAAGTATATGATAATAAATATTATATTTTAATGTAACTTTTCAAACTGCTTATAGTAGTATTTTATGGGTATTCATTCCTGTTCAAAATTTAAGCAAAAATTTAGTAAAAGGTAGTTTTCTACGCCCATATTTTTAATTTTCTTTCAATAAGTACCTACTACTTACCTGATAATAAAAATTATATTTTAATTATTCAAACAGCTTAGTATACTTCATATAGTTCAATAAGCAAAAATTTAGTAAAAGCCTGTTTAATTATTTATTTCCTTCTATTTTTCATTTTATAATGCCCTAAAATGCCAAAAAGATCAAGATATCAACTTTCTAAACATAGTTCCCAGGCGAGGGCAATAAAAATACGGCGTATTGAGGAATCTTCATCAGAAACTGAAAATCGCCTTGCAAGTCGGAGAATACGCGTCGCAATCGCGTGCTAGAGAGTCAAGTATCGAGCGTTCGCAGCGGCTTGCTGAACAAAATTTTATCACTGGCCCAGCAGCTGGTCAACTAGCTCATATGCCGAGGATACCGATGATTCCAACTGATCTGCCAATCCCTTTTAAACGACTTCAGTTTCCGGTGAAATCATCTTTCGCGTTAACTATTAACAAGTCCCAGGGCCAAACCTTCGAATTATTAGGGATCGACCTACGAAAAGAATGTTTCACTCATGGCCAACTGTATGTTGGCCCACGTGTCGGAGCTCCTGATAATCAATTTATTTTGCTGCCACAAAATAAAACTACTTTAAATATCGTTTACAGGGAACACTAAAACTAATGGCTTTTTTTTGTAAATAATATTATATATGTATAAAATTTTAAAATAAAAATACAAAAAAACATTAATAAAAAAAATCATAAAAAAAAAATCAAACTCCCTTTATAATTTTACTTTTTTTTAAACCCGATACAAAAAAAGGGGTGTGTGTGTGTGTGTGTATGTACCCGTGCGAAGCCGGGGCAGGCCGCTAGTATTTAAATAAGTTTTAAAAAAATTGCTTACCTCGACGAAATTTTTGTATCTACTACCTTGCTGTTTCACTGAAACGTAGTGTTTGTTTGATTATAAAATAATAATGTAGGATATAATCTGAATTTAATTTTTAGTAAATCGGGTTTGTGTTTTCAGATAATATTAAAATGTTCCAATGTAACACTTCCAACGGCGTCGTATGTCTGATATTTTTGGAAGTCGGTTGACAAATGTTTATCTATTTAAAAAGTGAACACGTATGGTTTAGTCTTAAAGGGAATACAAAAGTGGAAATGTATAATTGAACAGGATTCAGTAATGTAAATCACTTATCTTCATATAAAGACATGTGGAAGGAATTCTAATGTGTTTCCGGCCCTAGTCTTTCGCTGCCGAGTCAATCGTAAAACCTTTTACAGGCAGCTTTTCCGGACCCAAATGTACTTACAACTATAAATGACATAGAACTACATACTGCCACAGTTTCAAAGAGCCGAAATAATAGGAGTTGCGAAGAATTTAGTTAGTTCTTTGTCTATCGGAGTACTTACCGCTCGAAAATAAGATAGTTTCATAATTGAAGTTCCAAATAGTAAAAAATAGTAAAAAGAACATTAAAAGAAAGGTTATTGAAGCTGTGATGGGCTGGCGGCAAAAACGTTTGCTTCGAATCGTGATGTCGCAAGATTGATCCCCGTCTGCATTACTGATCATAACCAGTATTTACGTGAACTCATACATATACAGATTTGCCATTATTTCTGTCTTTGACGGTGAAGGAAAACATCGTGAAGAAACCCGTATTAATATTGATATTGTCTGGGTCATAATCACGATATAACTCATTGTTTAATTACCTTGACGTTTTGGCAGCGTTACAAAGTTGTAAAGAGTAGACGAGAAGATGACACAACCGCTTTATCCACGAAACGAAGATTTGTTTAGATAGATTATTTTGACTTTCATTCTCCTTGTGAGAATAGGCCATGAGTTTTAGTAGTATCTACAAACACAATCAGTACATACGGTTGACTCCTTTAGCTTATACTAGCGGTTCACTCCGGCTTTGCCCGTGGCCTATATAGCCTTGTGGTATATAATAATAGCCTCGTGGGATATAATATACAGCATCCAGGGATCACGTATATTCCCAACAGTGTTTTTTTAAATCAGTACAGTAGTTCCTGAACTTATTGCGTTCAAACAAAAAACCTCTTCAGCTTTTTAATAATAAGAGTCGCTTAGAAAAGTCTCGACCAACATTCGCTAGACGGTTGGATCAAGGGTCAGATGCACGCGGTGGTCATCCTCGACACAGCGCGCATCGTCAGGAGGTTCCTGACTCTGCCGCTTTAACCACCGGTAGCTTAGACCCTGCCCCGCTGCTGACGGCAAACTAGGTTTGGGTTTTTATAATGTTTATTGTTGTTTTTATATATACATTGTGAGAACATAAACCTAAAAAAATAAGTGAAGAATAGCCTATAGATAATACGCAATGCGCAAACAATACGATATCCGTGACTATAATTTTGGATATAACTATGAAGCGTCTCAAGCGACATAATAAGAAGTATGTAGTCTGCTTTTTATCCGTCTAATCTCGCTTGATGTCTGGACTTGTTCCAATGTTTATTGCGATTGTATGAAGCTATTCATTTGAAAGCTACAAAGTTTGCAGCGATGAGATTGCTTGGGGATGGATTAGGAACATATCTTGCCATTTCACGACTTTTGGGAACAGATTGAGCAGTAAAATTGAGTTTGCACTTGACTGCAATTTTGATAAGTTTGAATTAGTGTTTATATTGTCCAAGTCGAGAGTTGGTAAGATAAACTATTAGAAATCATATTAATGTTATGAATATATTTGTTGCTCAGTCTTGTCGGAACGCTTTATCGAATCAGGTATCAGTTTGGAACTCAATAATAGTCTGGAAAACACTACTTTTCAGCACGGGAAAGTAAAAGTATCGGGAACATGAAGTGAAACTGTGGGGCGCTGCTAGTAAATAATACATCAATTGCATTGGTTATTTTTAAACGTGGTAACAAAAGAGTTTACATATACTACGTATAGAGTTGGCACAAACGCTTTACACCGAAAGCACGGGTAGCATCTTTCTTGCCTTGTCGCTCTTGTGGAAGTGTCATACTTTTGTCGCAGAGCATCACTCTGTTGCCATAGAAAGTATGCACGTCATATGCTTACGATTGATATAAAGGAACCGTGCGGAAAATCTAACTCTATAAATAGTATATGTAACTCTTTGGTGGTAGCGCTCTCTATATTTGTTGTCAGCTGTTCATGGCCTTGGCCATGTTCTGTACGTCTTCCAGAATAAATAGCTTCCTATCGCAGTGATATTATAAATTAGGCTGCTTAAATAACGGGTCTTCCTTCTGCCATCAACGTCTTTAACGATACCATGAGGCGTACTCAGCAAAGGATCACCATAAAAAACTATTTTCAAAGTCCACCTGAGAGAGCACCACATTTCCATCAGTTATTCTACCTCCAAGCAGAATAATCTTCTGATTTGAAAGACAATATTTACAGAACAGTTACATAGCATAGGTGACGAGGCAAGTGCCAGTCTAGGTGATAATTTGTTGCAATAGCTGCATTGTTTACCATCATACACAATACATGGCCTGCTCAATGCTCATCTCGTCTGTCTTATAAAACAAAAACTACCGACTAACTTGAATGTGAATCACTCTTTGTCCCCACAGCGCCTCAAGTGTGGGTGGTGGACGAAGCGGGAGCACCGCTATTGGAGAAGTACTACGAAGCGGAGTCGACTCTGGCGCTGGTCTGCCGAGCTCGGCACGTGGAGACGCCAGCCATGCTAACGTGGCTACATGAGGGCAGGGCACTCAATGCTGACGTCACGAGAGGGGGTATCAGGTAAATGAACAAGAGAGTCCGTCCTAGTTCCTATTATCTTGCAAATAATATATGCGGGTGTTTGAGTGTTTCGATGTTTATTTTAATTTGGCTGACTAGAAATACATAGTATAGAAAAAAATATACCTATTAGACACTTTAGAATCATTTTTGCAGACCTATCCATAGACACCACACAACAAGATTTTTTTTTTGTTTCAGTTCTAAGTATGGAGCACCCCCAAAATGTATTGTTTTTTTTTTTGTGTAAAAATCTTAATGCGGTTTACAGAATACGTCTATTTACTAAGTTTCAACAATATAATCCGTATAATGTCGGAAAAAAGTGGCTGTGGCATACGGACAGACAGACAGAGATGACGAATCTATAAGCTTCCGTTTTTACGTTTTATGGAACCTTAAAAAGACTTAAAAAAGGAGCAAATAAAACAGTCAAATTCAAAGTCCCAATTTCTAAGAAGTCGCTTACATTGATCAATAGAAGTGTTTAATGTATTATATCAAGATCATGTTTTGTAAATAGACACGTATGAAATCTCCGGCTCGCTCTCAGCAGGTAATTTTATTATTATTTTTCTTGAAGTTTGTTTGTTGGTCATTTACGTCAGAAGAGCTGAACGGAACAAGTTGAAATTTACAACATTCAAGTTATTTTTTCGAACAATACATAAGTTATTTTACAATTTTATCCGCAATGGACCTAATATTAACCCATCCTCAGGCCCATCTGGCTGGTGGTCTGCCAACGGCACTTTTATTAGCAATCTACCATTAGATATTTCCTCCACCTACCGT
This sequence comes from Ectropis grisescens, assembly GCA_017562165.1. NCBI lineage: Eukaryota > Metazoa > Arthropoda > Insecta > Lepidoptera > Geometridae > Ectropis > Ectropis grisescens. The sequence goes on along the minus strand of CM029787.1, from coordinate 21,797,552 downwards.
CACAAAGTGTGGCCTGGTATCCTGCCCGATATACTGATGACGATACCATTGAAAAATCTGTGTCAAAGACGTAGCACGCTTTAAAATCGATATTCCACTTTCCTTGCCTTACAACCTCGCTTCAATTATTAAAGAAGCTCCGTACAGCAATACGTATCTAATAACAGTCTATTCTACACGACTATTGAAATATTTCTTTGCTTCCTATAGGCCCCTACAGCGTCCTATGCGAGGGAACTGGATTGCTTATAAATAAGGAATGATTTGCTCCCCACGCAGGTACTTGGCCCGAAGTTTCCAGCCTACTAGACATTTATGAAATTTTAATACCGCTCTCAAAACACGGTTAGTTGACATCGGGGTAATAGAAGTTGATGGTATTACTATTTTAACATTGTAGCAGCTGTTTTGTTTTAAAGTACTCTTAGCTAGTTGTTAAAGGAAATTATACGTTATGCTAATAGTAACTGTGTCGTGTTTAAATAATTAATATTCTCAGTGAATCAAATTTAACTTTCTTTGTTTTTGTAATATACATTTGTGAGAAAAAACATTCACCTGGGGGTAAATCACACGCATGCCTATACATAACTACACATCAATTTTAAATAAATGAGACAATCATCTTACTAATGTCATACTCCGAGCAAATGACCTTGGGTATTAATTACCTCATCGCACACCGCAAAAAAGACCAAGAGAGAAACAGTAGGATTTTTCGCTGTTTTACGCTCAAATTTTAGATTAAACTCTTGATAAAAGTCTTTTGAAAAAATATTTCTTTTAAAATGTTTGTAATGAAATTGCCTATCCGTTGGTGTAAGTACAAAATCTAAATGATGGCGGTTTTTCGAGTAGATACAATTATTTCTATTTTTTATGGTTTCGTTGTGAGGAGATTAAATAAACAATAAATTGGTTTGCAAAAAAAATAAACTACCATATTCAAGCCAATAAACTATAAAAAATTAACGTATTTTGTTCCAATTCATATTTGTTTTGGCTAATGAGTAGATAGCTCTTAAAACTGTATAAAACTAGTTTTGCTGGGGGACGCACCTTAATATTCTTAATGCAAAATGTTTCATGTTTAGCTGTTTGTTGTTCAAACACATTGGAATGCCTAAACAAAATAGATTGAAATGTTTAAAACGGATAGAATGTAATGTGGAATTACACACGCCACTTTTCATCCCGGACAAATAACAGGAACGGGAACTATGCAAGTGAATGAAATAAGAAACAAATTCCTATTTTGAGAAGACGTGTAAAAAAGTAAACTGATAGGTGATAAAAACAAAACAAATAACAAAGAACGCGAATAAGCAACAATGTACGGAAAGAAAAGTCTCAATTTCTACAAACGAGCGCCATTAGAAAACGTCAGACAACTTTTTTGTATTCGTATCTGTGATGTTACGAAACATAAGACGTTCGTTTCCTCGTGAAAGCATAGAAGTTAATATGCATTCTTGTTCGGAAAATGTATCTTTATTTTGATATTCTGGCAATATAAGTTTTGTTTCAGTTGTTTTATTACGAATAGAGAATTGTTTCCAGGGAAATTACAGGGCTTAGAGATATAACATCTTAGATCTCTGGGTGACGAGCGCAGTGCAGTGCTAGGTAATGATTTGGACTATCTACGCTCCAATAGCTGCGTGCCACTGAGCTGTTATGTGGCAAGCATGTTGCTTACCATCAGGCACATGTCCTGCTCGTCTTGTCGTTCTTTATTTAAAACAAAAAAAATCTCCGATGCAAAAATGGCGAGATTAACTGAACTGTTATGAGTTTGATGTGTCTGTATGTGTGTATGTGTTCCTGTGTGAGGGTGTTTGCGTTTGTGTATGTTTAAATGTGGCATCGTAGCTCCCGAACAGATGAGTATTCCGGATAAAATCCGGAATACCCATCCGTTCGGGAGCTCGTTCGGGATGCCCTTCTGGGCATCGAGATAAAACCTTTTTATCTCTATATGACGACCGCAGTGCAGTGCTAGATAATGATTTGGACTCTTTATGTACCAATATCTATGTGCAACACTGTGCTATTTCATATATATGGCAGGCATCCTGTTTATCATCTGGTACAGTTTTGCTCGTCTCGTCACTATAAAAAAATACGTGTGTTACCCGCAGGACATAAGTGAAAAAAAAAACTATTAAAAACCATCGAACACGTCGACATGACAGTGACAGATGCGGCTTGAGGACTAGTATCCGTGGCCAAGGTAATTGAAAAAATACAGTGACAGCAAAAAGACAGCGTCAGCTGGCTGTCTTTCTCACAGATTAAGCACCTCGTCTTTCTCGTACTCAGCGGTGCCAAGTTTAACCGAATACATGATTATGACGATGAGCTTCTTTCGAAAAAACTGAGTGTAGTGCTGCACCAAAAACAGTTTTCACTTCGAAAACAAACTTTTTTAAGCTGATTTTTGACGTGGCAACTTTTAATAAATCGATAAACGCTGAATGCACGAAAAAAATGTCCCGTTATGTCCCGTTACGCTCATTGTACGCTTGCTCTATCAATGTTTTGTTGTGACGTTGTCACGTTAAACTATCGTCCGTAAGCCGTAAACCAACCGACTTCACCGACAACAGTTTTTTACTTAATTTATACAAAGATAAGTACCATTATGATAATCCCCGTCGCTTATTCCCATCATTCACCGTCAGCTGTATTTATAGAGGGATCTACTTCCACACCTAATTGTTATCCCAACACCCAACTATCACCTATTCTGCGTCACGAAACAATAAGGAACACACAACTCGTGTTTACGCATGACAATTAATCTACACACTGATCCACTTACGAGGGCGAAACCCTGTGATGTAGTGGATATTAAGTAGTAAGGTATTTAAGTTTAATTATAGTAAATTTTTATGTTTGTGCGTAGTTATTGAATACGTCAAAATCAAAGTATAAGTAATTTATTCACAAAGCTATTTAAATTTATGTAAATATAAGGACTGGATTCAGAAACCAATTTATAAGCTAGGTCATCAACATCATCATCAGCCGCAAGACGTCCACTGCTGAACATAGGCCTTCCCCCTAGATTTCCGCAACAAACGGTCCTTCGCAACCTGCAACCAGCGGTTTCCAGCGACCTTTGTGAGGTCATCTGTCCATCTAGTGGGAGGCCGTCTAACACTGCGTCTTCCGGTTCGTGGTCGCCACTCGAGAACTTTTCTTCCCCATCGGTTGTCAGGCTAGGTCAGGAGACTGAATTCAGTAGCCAGTGTAGAAGCATAAAATACTCGCTGAATTTAGTATACTAGCTACAGAGTATGCAATAACACTTCACTGAATACAGTAGTGACTAAATTCAGTTGTCACAATTTAACAACACACAAAACGTCAAAACATCTAATGTTCATAATGTACAGGACTTAATCACGATTTAATTCATTGTTTAAATACCTCGACACTAAACAATGAATTAAATCGTGATACTGTACATTATAAACATTATGTGTTCAAAACGCGAAAGCTTAAAAACAATATTCGTTAAAACATCGTTGCACAAAACGTCATCTGTTTAGCTACAGATATACCTACTACTATTACTGGTATTATTATTACTGGTACTATGACTGGCCTCGTGGCTTAGTGGGTAGTAACTCTACCTGCGAAGCCGAGGGTCGTGGGTTCGATTCCTACTCAGTGCAAATATTTGTGTGATGAATTCAAATGTTTGCACTGCGTCTGGGTGTTTCTATTTACAATAAGTATGTATTTAAAAAACTATATAAGTATAATATCAGCTATCTGGCCGCTATAGTACAAGCTATGCTTAGTTTGGGGTCAGATGGTGTTGTGTGAATTGTCCACCAATATTTAAAAAATATTAATGCTCATACCTATAGGTGACGCGACTTACAAAATGTCACCCATCGATAAGCATCCAACGCGTACGTCTCGTTGCTCTATGGCCGCTCCGACGCTACGCCAGTACGTCACTAAATTGACAGCTCGGTGACGAAGTTCTCGCCTGATGTTAAGCGACGATGCGGTCTACGATGGAGCGTGTTTATCTAAAAGAAACCGATTCACTCTCAATTTGAAGACACAAAGATTGTAACCATCAGGGAAAACCCGCCCAGGCAACGTATTCCACTGCCTGGACAAAAGTAGAGTCAAATCTCTTCGTTCGTGTCTTTGGAACATCAACCATGAAACGATGTCGCTTTTTCGAGCTACGAGCATTCCCAGAAAAAAAGGCAAGGTAGTATTAGATAACAAATAATTAACAATTATTTTTAATCTGGATTTGAAATATGTAGGTTTAGGCTCTCGATTGCTGTAGGTTCTATATGTCATCGTATAATTGGAAATACCAATTATGACATAATGAAGCCAGCTTACAAAGTAACCTATCCTACCGTGAGATTATAAAGTATAAACTCACGTTTTAGATTATAATCTGACAGTATAGACAATTTTACGGTAGCTTATGTACGCACTGTAGATATTCACTGTACATTTTGCAGAATAACGCCACAAAGATAAAGTTGACATACTCATTTCATTGGACTAGACAAAGGGACCCATACGGAACCTGCTTAAACATCTTACCGTGCATTTTGTATACGTTTGCATTATTTAGTAAAGGGACGGCCTGTTTCACGGCCAAGTACATGTGTAAACAGGAACGCCATTCAATATGCGATATGTAGACTTTTTATGAATTTGCACTGTTGTGTAAGGGACGTTTTATGTAACGAGTGAAGTTGTTCGTGTGTGGAATGGAGTGGATTTTGATATTATTTTTTCTTTATTCAAGTAAAAGTAGATGAAAAGCCGCGGTGATCTAGTTGCTAGAGTGTGCGTATATCCGTCTGTGGCATCGTAGAACCCAAACGAATAAACCATTTTTTTTTGCTGTATGGAATTATAAAAAGGGCTTAGCTAGTAGAATCTAGACATAAGGTAGTGTGGCAAGCAAAGTTCAAATAAAAAAAAATTGGTTGTCTGTAAAGTCGATAGTTTAACGTGATAACGCCATAACCAAACATTGATAGACGCGGCACAGGCACGCAATGAGCGTAACGGGACAATGAGCGTTACGGGTCATAACGTGACACTTTTTCGTGCATGCAGTCGTTGTCACGTCAAAAACTGGTACGACAAATTTCAGATATAGTGTGGCCGCCTCCACACAATGTCGAAAGTTGATTTTTTTTAATAAAAGTAAGTAGATTGACACACCAAATAAAAGGGCAATACATTTCAAAATAGAGCTACAGTGGGTGGACCTATCGCCGCAAACGATCTCTTCCAGGCATCCTTAGGATGGAATATAATATTTGGACAAGTAAATAAAAATTCAAAATAAATAAATATTGGTGGAAAATTCACTCACAACACCATCTAAACCCAAACTAAGCAAAGCTTGTAAAATGGCGTTCAGATAGCTGATATAATTACATAGATTAGTTGTAAATACAAACTTACATAGTTGTAAATACAAACTTATCATACATAAATAGAACTAGTTATACATATAATGAATAGATTTTGATTTATTTTATTCGGCCTACATAACATGTCAACTTCTACAATTAAACTTAAAACTATTCCCCAAATAACCCACCCCGAACCGTTCCCGGCGCAAAGGTACCCATGACGCTCGCTGCGTTCCCACGTTGAATGGCAATGGCCAACCTTTGCTCCAAGAACGCGCCGGAACGGGAGTCACCTGTATTCTCCCTGAGCCTGCGCCCCAACTCTGATATGAACCCTTTAGCTTCTGCTCCCCAACAACCCAAGGTCTCGACGGCAATAGGTACAAATTCGTACAGAGACATCAACGCGCTATATTTCTCCTTTTTCTTAACAGCAGCTTCCTCTGCCGCAGCTGATGGTGAGTGAACAGTGCGACTCAGGTGGCTGGCGGCGACAGTGCTGACGCAAGTGGCGTCCCAAATTAGGCACTTCCCGTTCTTCCAGGGCACCAGAGTTAAACCATCCGGTCTTTTGCCATCCGACCTGCATAAGCCCGGGGCTCAAGCAAGCAGGGAATGCCCGCCGACACCAAAGCTCGCCGAACTACGTCGTTGAGTGCATGGTGACGCGAAAACCTTCCGCGCACCGTCTACAACTCAAAGCGTGATGGCCATTGACTTCCACCATGGAGCCGCAGGTGCATATGTGGGCTTCACACACCTTGCAGCCCAGGCGGAGAGCCACCGCCACGCGCAGTGAGCTGTCCTCTAGTAAGGTGCCCAGGTGAGGGGAAGGTAGCGCATTCAACCAAGCCCCAGATTCAGACTGCGTGACGGCCCGGTCTAGCCATATCCACCCCAGAGGCACATCCCAATAGTTGAGCTTGAATCCGCTTAGCCCCAACGATATCCCACGCTCGTTGACTGTGAGACTCCACAGGTGACGCCTCACCAGGGTTGAGGGCCCTCAAACTACCAGCGCATCGGAAGCAAAGGCAAACTTTCCTCACCGCCATTTAAATTTAGGATATTAGCGGCAAGGTTAGCAGCCCCATGCACCGACGCAAGGAAAGCCGGCAGGCCGACGTCCCCCGCACAACGTACCCCAAGTCCCCCAAACCGAATCGGAAGAGCTGCCTGCAACCATTGATTATCATCAAGGGCAACGTTGAGGACAGACTCAACCGCTGATTTCAGCGCGTCATCAAACGCAGACACTTCTGCCGGAAATTGCCAAGTGGGGGCAGTCCGCAACAAGTAATTTATTTTCGGGACCGCAAAACACATCCTCAATAAAACAAGCGCCACGTGTGCGGGAAGATTTTTAATGCGTTCCTGAGTGGAGAGAAGAAGTTCAGTACGAGATGAAATAGCCTCCGGGACCGCTTCAGGAAAAATTGGTGAACCCAATTTTTCAATAAGATTTTGATAGTCCTTATATGTTTGGTAGGAATACTTCAGAGGTGGTGTGATATCAATTTTTTCGAATTCAATGACAAGTTTTTGTAATGTCGGCAAAAAAAGTGCTTCTGAAAATCTAGACGATGTTATCGTCTTCAAAAAAAAAACTGAAACTTTATCGAGTGTCTAAATTACTTCTAAATTGAAGTCGGTTTGTGTTCTATCGGCGAAAATTTAATTATTTGTTCAAAAACTGTGAAAAATCATGGACTCGTACCATCAGCGACCGACAATAAATTACCATCCCCAGGGAGACAACAGCCTCCACCACTTAAACTGGGTTTAACTCCTCGCCCCGGAGAGCAGAGAGCGGGATGAGAAATGACAAAACTTCGCTAACAGATTTAAAGTTTTTCAAGTGGAGTTTTAATCAGACACTACTCTGTGTAACTGTGCAGCTAATGGAGCTAAATAAAATAGCTGAGAACTGACACTTAAAACTTTACCTTTATTTTAATTATGATATTCAAAACTATTCCGACGTATTTATTAGAACGAACTGGTGACTAAAAAATCTAATTAGTAAGTCAATTAGATAATTAAAAAATATTGCACACATTTTTTTCTTTTGTTTCAATATACAATATAATACGATTTTTGTAAAGACTTGACGTCACAACCTTTCCGGGAGTTTGATGATCTACACTAATATTATAAAGCTGAAGAGTTTGTTTGTTTGAACGCTAGGATCTCGGAAAGTACTGGTCCGAATTAAAATATTATTTTTCTATTAGATAGTCCATTTATCGAGGAAGGCTATAGGCTATAGAACATAACGCTACTATTAATAGAAGCGGAGCATGAATCAAGAATGTAACAAAATTGGGAAAAATATTAATTTTTGAGTTTTCGTACGTTTCGTGCTTTGACATGACACATGACAGTATGTGTCTAAGATTGCGTCATTGAATATAAACGTTTGCTAATCAAATTTGTTTCTAAGTCTGAGTTGTTACGACCAATTTCCAACAGTTGGCGTAGCAGGTAGCTGAAGAGGTGTTTTGTTTGAAAGCGATATTCTCAGGAATTACTGAACCGATTTCAATCATTCTTTCACCGTTGTATATGTACGGGAGCCTGATGACTGCTATATAATGTACCACGGGCGAAGCCGGGGCGGACATCTAGTCTATTGATATATTGATGATAGAAGTTCATATGCCCTGAAGTTCCTTTTTTTAAATATTAAGTTTTTACTTGACGTCCATTATGTTTTATGTTAAACGACGATGCGGCTGAAACCCTCTAGACACGAGCCCTATAATCAGAGGAAATCACGTAAAACTAGTGGGGAGGACCCTACATCGCACCATAAATCACCAATAATATGGTGCGATGTAGGGTCCTCCCCACTACTTTTACGTCATTTCCTCTGATTTTAGGGCTCGTGTCTAGAGGGTTTCAGCCGCATCGTCGTAAATAAATCGTCATAAATCACCAATAATATGGTGCGATGTAGGGTCCTCCCCACTACTTTTACGTCATTTCCTCTGATTTTAGGGCTCGTGTCTAGAGGGTTTCAGCCGCATCGTCGTAAATAAATCGTCATAAATCACCAATAAAATGGTGCGATGTAGGGTCCTCCCCACTACTTTTACGTCATTTCCTCTGATTTTAGGGCTCGTGTGTGGAGCGTTTTACGATGGAGTATGCTTACCAAGAAGAAACCGATTCACTATCAGCTTAAATACACCAAGATTGAAACTACATATATGAAAACCTTCTCACGCAACGCATTTTACAGTTCTTCGAAAACGTTCTTAAAATATTTAGCTTGACAAAGTTTTTTAATTGAGTAATAACTCAAATGTGAGTGTCACGAACACCTGTCCGAAAAAATTTAAAAGTTAGTTGCAATATACAGCGCCACGTAGAAGTTAGTTCTTCGTTGGTTTAAGTTAGCTCATCAGTTATTTTAAGTTAATTCTTTAATTATTTTATCAAGTCACTCAAACATGTTTTCTTTGTTTTTGTTTTAATAGTCACAGTCAAGTTAATACAGTTGCATTTAATTAGATATAATCTGTCAATATACGAGTACACTAGGTATGTTCTTTTATAATTTCAAGTATGTTTTTGGTAATATATTTAAATTTCCGAATCTTTATAAGGATCCAAGGAATACATCGTAAGCAAACCGTCATGCAACGACTGTCATGGCCGCCATATTCCAAGAATGTTTCGAGGCCATTCATTATTGGCCAACCCAAGTTTGGTTGACCAGCGTGTTACTTGACCTTGACTCTAAGGCTCCTAATGTTACTACTCTCTCTACTCAGCCTACTAATGTTCCCTCTGCTGGGTAGCCCAGCAAAGGGAACATTAGTAGGCTGTTTACCTATGCTAATATTTTGAAACGAAGTTCCTTACGGTAGGCTTGTAGGAGAAAGGTAGTTTGTAGCGCAACCGAACCGACAAAATGTAAGACTGAAACCGTAAGGAAAATATATAACGCGCGTAAAAACTGCTCGTAACTAGTGTTGTCAACTTTGTTTTTCAGATAATCGTACCTCCTATTCTTTATAAATAATGTAAATGTCAATGTTTGAATATTAGGATGTCTGTTGTTGCTCAATCTTAACTCTCTCTCTCTCTCGCTCGTAACGTATGAACCCGTGGTATGAACGGATGGAACAGAAATTTAGATGAGTTCTTTATATTGTAGTCTGGAAAAGACATCGATTGTTTATTCCGGAAAAAAAGAAAATGAGAAACAAAACCGTGTAAACCCGTGTAAAAATAAATATTAATAAGATTAAGCAATTTTTTTCGCAAATTGTTTTACTGCTGTTTCATTCGAAGGAACTTTGCTCCTACCTGGCGTTCAATGACACCACATTTTGTTAAAGAATAAAGCTTTATCAAATGGTTATCTTTTGCAGTGTGAAGACGGAGCAAGTTCCCGGCGGCGCCGACAGCCTGCTGAGGCTCGCTCGCGTCAACAGCAGCGACGCGGGGAACTACACGTGTGCCGTGCGCGGCGCCCGGTCGCATACTGTCTCTGTACACGTGCTCAATGGTACGATATATTTCTACCCTCACTGTAAAAATTTAACTGTAAGATTACGCCAACTAATACAACATATGGTGTCTGTACAAGTGCTCAATGGTAAGATATACTTCAACTCTCACCACTAATTTTTTTCTGTAAAATTGCTAATATAACATACTGTGTCTGTACATGTGCACAATGATACGATATATTTCTCACTGCTAAAATTTTGCTGTAAGATTACACAAACTAATATACCCAAAATACTGTGTCTGTAGCGTACTGTATGTGTATATGCGCTCAATGGTACGATATACTTCTACCTTCACTACTAAAATTTAACTGTAAGCTTAAACGAATATTACACGAATACTGCTGCCATCTATGGGACGAATCGGTGAAGTGCCAGCGCAAAACTTTAACTTTTATAGTTTTACTTGACCGCCATCTCGCCTGATGTTAATGGACGATGCTTTCTACGATAACACGTGTTCACCTAAAAAAACGATTCACTCTGTAATTGGAAACATCAAGATTGGTACCATCGGGAAAAACTTACTCAGGCAAGGCATTCCACAACCTAGACGTTCTTATCACAATTATAAAGTCAAACCTCTTCGCTCGAGTATTTGGAACATCAACCGTCAGACGATGTCGCTTTTTCGAGCAACGATCACTCCAATAGAAAAACGGCAAAGAGGAATTAGATCATGCACATCAGTTATAATACTTATTCAGCCAATCTTTGGGATAGGTCGGCTAAGTACCAGCTAGGTAGATACTCTAGAATCAATCGAAAAACGTGTAAAATGGGTCATAAGCAACAGCATTCTTGTTCGAAAAAGACTTCATAGTCTTGAACGTTATCGATAAATGCTAGATAATCAGTTTTTCGGATACAATCCTGCGAATGTACACTCTAATATAATAAATTTTTTCAGAGTCGTATACGAAAAAACTGTTTATTTTCAAGACTTTTTCGAACAAGAATATCGTTGCTTGTGATCCCTTTGACATATTTCTTGATTGATTCCATAATCTCTAGCTGGTACTTAGCCGACCCATCCCAAAGGTCAAATGTGCGACAATACTCTCTATAAGAGCGAATCTGTGTTTGGTATAACATGAGCAACTATTTAGATTTAAAGCACTTTCGCACCTTTGAAAGAACATCCAGGTTTTTGGCAGATAATTTAGGTTTGAACTCGATTAATGACCCAAAGTTGAACGTAGGTGCCAAAGTAACGCCGGAAGGCTATCTATATATATAAAAGAAAGTCGTGTTAGTTACACCATTTATAACTCGAGAACGGCTGAACCGATTCGGCTGAAAATTTGTGAAGAGGTAGCTTAGAACCAGGAAAAGGACATGGGACGTCAAAAAACGACAAACGACGAATATCCCGTTGGACCGCGTTCCCGTGTGACGTGACATAAAACGTAAACGACAGCTAAACGTCATTTCATCGTCGTCATGTCAACGGTGACATCACCGAATGGAAGCCAAAAGAAAAAGTTGAAGTTGAAGAACCTTTGCTAATCTTTGTTTCTAAATCTGAATTGGTACGACCAATTTCCAACAGGTGGCGTAGCAGATAGCTGAAGTGTTTTTTTGTTTGAAAGCGATATTCTCAGGAATGTCTGAACCGATTTCAGTCATTCTTTCACCGTTGTATATGTACGGGATCCCGATGAGTGCTATATAATGTACCACGGGCGAAGCCGGGGCGGACATCTAGTTAATGATAAATATATACCTACCTCAAAAAGTAAATCATAATACCCAAAACCAGTAAATATATTAGCCCTATATTTCCAAAGTAACGTAAATAGCCTTTGAAAGTATCACAATATAAGAGCATGAATATCAAGATGCTGTTGAATAAGTAATTATGCCATAACTTAGCTAAGTGACGCTGTCGCGCCGCTTCCAAGCTACTTTTAACGCTTAACTAAGTTATAACTTTCAACGTGACCGTTTTTAATTACTAAACTTGATGATTAATTGAACGGTTTACAATAACTGTAACTTAGTTTTACACATCAAAGTTTTACAGTGTTAGTGTTAAAGAATACCAAGTATGTAAATGCATATTTAACCATATTGTAAAATAGGCATTTCAAATAACAAAAAAAAACAACGAATTTACAATAGATTTTTCAATTTTATCAAAGTGTTGCACTGGACTAGCATAATTACTATCAACTTCAACTGCATTTTTTCTTGTGGTTTTAGTTTTTCGTGTGATTTATTCATAGGTGGCTCACGTATACTACAGTCAGCCCAGTCCGACTTAAAGATCTTCAACATTTTATTAAAGCACACAACGGCACGCACGGAATATATACACTTCACAGAGTTAGCCTGCTACCGCACGGCCATCTCGGGTGTCATGGCGGCACCGACGTTGCCGAAGTGCCAATCTGCGACGAGCAAATCTTCGTGCAGTACGTGTAGCTTAAATTTATATATATCAACAGAATCCAGAGTTTCGCACATAGTTTGTTTGTGGCCGCGGGATGCAGCCGAAACTTAAGTCGGATCGAACCAACCATGTCACTAGGGAATGATCACTAAATTAATTAAAAATAAGTCACGTTAGTTTCCAGTGTTAAAATACCAACTCTCACAAACACACAAAAACTTTTGCCTGTACAACAGGAATGTGTTTCTAGGAAAAAGTAGATTTTTCCCCAATATAAGTTCTAGAACAAGTTTTTGCGCAGACATATTAGCCACATTCCAAACGCCATATAATCTAACTTTAGGATACAGTTTCCCTAGTGAATAGATTTTAGTGCAAAACTTAGTCCCAACTAGTTTTAGGATAAAGTTTTCAGGATTAACCAGCTGTTGCTTTTGTTTGCGTCTACAAACATCGGAAGCGTATTAGGGAAAGCAAATGGAGTCCATTGAACTTGAAAGTCGATACTGGGTCCGTAATAATTAGTGACGGAAAAGTTGAAATAACGGAGATAGCAAAACAGCAAAACGTTAACAATAACACATGCGGCTACAATATAAATATTATTGAATAGGATTATGCTTGCCTTGGCTTTTTAGTGACACAAACACGACACAAGTGGACACAAAGTAATGGCAAGCTGTGCATCTGATAAATAACAAAGCTGCCCAAAAACAGCATAGTGCCGCAAAGCTATAGGATACCAAATCAACACGGCTAAAGAAGCTATCACTTCAAAACTCATTTTTAATTTACTTTTCATTATCATTCGTGCAATCAACTCATGATTTCCGCATCTAACTTCTAACAAGTTACATAAAACTCAAATACTGAGACGCACAAATCTCGGAACAAAAAAAGGTTAGTGTACTTCGGTTTTAATGCCATGATAAAGATTTGATAGGTAGATTATGTGCTCATCTGCCGTAAACCTCAGTTTTACTATTGGACCTCATTATACTTTTACATGGATTGATGAGAATATGACGCATAAAATTATTTTGATGACTGTATAAAATGAAGTTTCTTTAATCCAGAAAACTATTTAGGGTTATTGGAAATTACTTACTACCATGTTTTGAATGACTTTTGTAACGGTTAAACTCTTTGAAGATTTTATCTGGAGAAGTGCCACATCTCTACCGGTTTCCTTTTGTCAAAAAGTAATGTGCAAATATTTTCGGTGCAAACGTTCCAGTTTGAAGGGTAATTTCAAACTATTTCAACTTTCAAAATATTTTATACGGCAAAGAGTTATTTCATCTTAAATCACAGGGTGACGAGTGCATTACAGTGCTCTATCACAATTTCAAACAGTTGCTGCACTATCTTGAAAGTCTATTCATCTTAAGATTTGAAAATACTCTTCGAAACTACATATTTAAAACAAGCTGTAAAAATGCTTGAAAAGTAGCAGTAAATATTTAAATCGATTTCACCGTATAACATTGGTGTAATTTTATCCACAGCTCTATCATCTCCAACTTAGGAACCTATGGAGACCTTTTACAGTCAGCCGATGTTGCTGATAGAGCTATATAACTGATTTAACATTTGTTTAGTTGTAAATACAAATGTGGGTATATACTTATAAAACATTTATAGTTTAGACTCACGGCAAGGTAAATAACCTTGCCGGTCACAGTGCCACATAACAGCACAGTGACACATATATTGGAACATGATGAGTCCAAATCATTACCTACCTAGCACTGCACTGTTCTTATTACCCAGAGATTTAAGATATTTTATCTCTCTGCTCTGTAATTTCGCTAGACACATTGCCCTTCAAACCGGAACACATTAATGGTTACGCATTACTGTTTGACGGGAGAATAATTGTCTAAGGTGTGGTACTTCCCCAGATGGGCTCTGCAAAGAGTCCTTCTACCACTATCACTACAAAAATAAGTAACATTACTTAAAGCACCAATTTAATGTATTTATGTATTTTAAATAAAAACATTACGTGATTAAGTTTCAGTTTATTGTGTCTTTTAGTTTCGATTCTAGTTATTCATTTGTTCATTCCGAGGTGTTTCTCAAATTTATTATTTCTATATATATACTCATTATTTTTTGAGAATCACAAGTGCAACAAAAAGTCTTATGTATCAACTCTCGTAACACATACCCTTTGTTCCAGAAGAAAGTCTCGCCGAGCTCCACGCAGCGGCAACGGTAGAAAAACCAACTACCCTCATCGCCACAACACTGCTAATAACCGTTTTGCTAACGGAGCGACCGACGTTATTCACAAGTGTGATTGTTTTCGCAGCCCTAGCTCATACAATTCTGGCCCAAGGCCCGGTTATCGAACGTTTTATCGTGCTGCTCCCTACGTGATATAAGAATATAGATTGTACATAAATACGAATATAAAATTACGAATAGTTACTGAGAAATAAAATTTCATTGTATAATTTCGGAGTTTCATTTATTGCTTCGATAAAAAATGATTTATTGATGTCGATGGTACAGTGATATAAAGACGTAATTTCATTCAAACGACGCAGAATAAAGGTATTTAGATGGCGACATCAAAATTGACCATCTAGATAATAAGGTGATATGTTTGCTGAAATGTGATTCAAGATAGATTCATAAAAGTAGAATTGTGGAAATAGGTGTTCATTCCACGCATCATAAAAAGAGCTGTGCCTAGTGCCAAGTAGCTTGGTTGTGCCATTTCACAATAATAATTGTGATATTATTGGTTTGAACCTACCCACGATCTGTACCTACTTCTGCGAATGTTTTCACAGTGAAAAAGCACATCTTGAGGAAATCAGCATAATTCAAGAAAGTATATGTATTTAGAAAATTTGTATAATCTTCCAGCCGTCTTTTGGCCAGTGTAGCGATTCTTTCCTTGTCTTTTTCATAGTATAGAGTGACGAGTCAAGCAACACTAGTACCTGATGGTCAGCAACATGTCTGTCACATAACAGCATAGTGACACGCAGCTATGGGAACATGAAGAGTCCAACTCATTACCTAGCACTGCTCTGCGCTTTTCACTTTCTATGCCATGTAATTTCACTGGAAACATTGCCTTTTAAACTGCAACACAGTAATGTTTGCACATTACTGCTTGTAAAAGAAAGCCTCAAGTCTATTGGGCCAAAAAGTGCTGCTTATACTTATGTCACACATTCAACCCACTCCAAGTCATAAGCCTTTTTCTTCTTTAACCAATTTCTCTTATCTTGTCCTAATCTACTTATAGTTTGCTATACAAATAAAAGAAATGTTGGCTTTGCTGGACTAAAAACTGGGCCTTCAAGTCTATTGTGAATCAGTTTCTTCTGGATGAGCTCGCTCCATCGCATTGTGGACTCCATTGTCGTTTAACATTACGCGAGATTTCGTAAAATCGAAGATGTGACAATTTCTGCATCGTTGTTGCTCTGCCACGGGACAAGTAACAATCCCAGTAGAAAGCAAGGCTGATTTCCAAACATGTTTTGTGTTTTTTTTTAATCCTAAACAGACTTAATCCTCGCCAAAAGTATGTATATCTAAGTGTTCTAAGCATAAATCACGTGTAGAAGCCAAAATTTGTTTGTGTTGGTAATTTTTAGAAGGTGAATCTTTAACCCTGCCTTGCTGCTTGCGACACTCTAGACTTAGGGTATTGTGATATTCTTTTTTTTTAAAGCATACTTTTTTCTATGTTTCCTTGTTATAAAAGCATAACAAATAAAAGTATGCATATAAGAAAAAAGTATGCTTAAAAAAAAAAGAATATCACAATACCCTAAATCTAGAGTGTCGCAAGCAGCAAGGCAGGGTCTAAGTTACTGGTAGCCAAAGCTGGAGAGCAAGTAACCTCGCTAATGACGTGGTTTGTGTAATTAAGCCTTTTCTATCTGACCTTTGATCTAAATATCTAGCAAAAGTATCTTAAACTATCGGTGGAATGTTTTCGCAATGCGGCTTTTCACCTACATGACTATTAGGATGATCTTAGGATCAACATCCCACATGGCGAAAACCTCGAGAGAAAAAACTAGGTTGGTCTACTCGTTATTTGGTATTCCCGTCCCGAAAAAAAACTTTGTTAATGCTGCTGAAGTGGAGATGGGCTGTACATGTTGTGGTGAGAACAGTGAGTATAGCTGTAACCGAGTGGTGGTCCATGCAAGGTAAGCCGAGTGCCGGACGTCCAGCTGCAAGATGGGTCGTCTTTAATATAAAATCGTCTTTATCCTGAGTCGAACTTGGATTCGATTAGCGAAAAACCCGAGCAATGCAGAAAAAGAAAACTGTGGATGATAATTAGGTATGTTTTCACTATAGCATGGCCATAAGTAGCTTACTAAATACCCCAACTGCTGAAAAACAGTGCCTACTCTTACAAGGAGAGAGCCAAGGCCATAGTATACCAAGCTATGTTAGCAATTGACGCAAGATGTTTAAACATTCCTGGAGTTTGACAGTTTCCTCACGATGTTTTCCCTCATAGTTAAAACCATCTTTTAGCACAAAATTGTAAGTATATCCGCACTAAGAAAACACTCGCGAGTTGCAAGCTGGATTCGAACCTAAGACCTCACAATTGAGAATCGCATTTTCGAATTCTTAGACCACCGCATGGACGTATAACAAAAACTGTGTCACTAGAGTCGGCCACATTTACACGTGTGCGTTGTCAGGTTGTCACTGATAGGATGACAGGCGCACATATACACAAGTAACGCGTGTAATGACTGATGTTTGCGTGTCAGCTTGTATGTGACAGCGCAAACGTGCATATTATGTGGCCGACTCGATGGACACAGTTTTGTTTTAGCGAGACTATATTTATACGTTCATGGATCACCGTTACGTTTTCACTTATGGTGTGAAATAAAGCAAAGGATTTTCATGAGGCAGGCAGCACTGTAGTATTTAGTTTCAATTTTGAAACCTTTTATGAACGTGCCATAGATCAAAATTGTTAACAATAGATTTAACTGATAGCGTAGAATATAGAAAGCATGTTTCCATTTGGCAGTACTATGGAATATAATATAATTCGAAGCTTTTCATATTAACTTAAAGCTGAAATTAGCTTATTCGTCACATGACATGTAATTTAGCACATGTTTCTATCATAAAATCTATAGGCCACCTACCTAGGCCTACCTACCTAGGCCGTACCATGTGCTCTCATGGTGATAATAGTCCGATCCAATTGACCAATAATATTTCGTACATCGCAACTCTGAACCGTCAGTCATGGGAATAAGATTCGTGATCGTAGAACACGAAATGTTGAGTGTCAATTGTCTCGCAAAAACATTGTAATAAGTACTCTAGGTATAAGGTCAGATTGTGTTTCAAAGCCACGATACTCCCAGTGCGGTGCGTAAGAAAATGTGGGTAGGTTACGAAACGATAACACACGTAATTCAATCTCGAGAGAACGTCACTTCGATTTGCTCGTACATATTGGAGGCGACTAAGGCAGGCTTTAAACTTCAGCTATGAAATAGGTATACATCTTACCATCGATTTGTTCATTTCCACGTGGCGCTGTTGTTGTAATACTATATGTTACAAAATAGGTTTTGTTTGCAATATCTAGTTCAAGACTATCGTCAATATAACCTACTTGAGTTGTAACTCAGATTAAATTCATTAAATTACTGGGTACCTAAATAAAGTGACATAGAGTTGTATTTGTGGTAAAACAATACTATTAAGCTGGGTTATAGAGATATCGTTTCTAAGTTGACAATCCAAAGACTCGAATAATGAGGTTTGACTCTATATTTGTGATAAGAACGTCTGAATTGTGGAATGCGTTGCCTGAGTGGGTTTCCTAATGGTTAAAATCTTAATATTTTCCGAATCGAGATTGATTGATTGAGATTGATCACCATCACGGAGAACAGGCGAGATGGCGGTCAAGTGAAAACTGACTATAATAGTTTAAAAAACTTCGTTCCGGTGTGAAGATTAATGTTGAAGGAAATTGAAGGGCGAAAAGATATAAACATCTTATGGCAACGAGCACAGTCCAGTGATTTCTCAACACACAGATCTCAGTCTGCTTTTTAACCCCCGGCCGTCTGTCTGTCTGTCTGTGTGTCTGTCTGTGTGTATCTGTCTGTGGTACCGTAGAGCTCAAACGGATAAGCCGATTATAATGCGGTTTTTTTTATTTGAAGGTTAATATCCGTGCGGATGTTCTTAGCTATGTTTTGTTAATATCGAGTCAAGATGGTCGCCTCCACAAAATGGCGGACGAAATATTTCTTCACAACCTACCTCAATATGGCTATCAAATGAAAGGGCTTGACTAGGAAAATACTATACACTATAAAAAAAACAAATCCTCCACAAAATGCCAAATTATATTATTTTTTTCACTACTACCTCAATATGGGTATCAAACGAAAGGGCTTGACTAGTAAAATAGTTTGCACTATGACGAATTTCAAATCCAAGATGGCCGCTACCATAAAATGGTAAAATACATTTATTTTTTCACAACTCCCTAAATGAAAGGGCTTGACTAGTAGAATGTTGTACAGATAACAAATCCGACGTAGTCGAGGGATAATCAAAATTTTTAATTTTGTTCTTGTGTATTAAATGTTAAGTGATCAATTTGCCCAAAGTAGCCTGTTTCAGTACTTCACTACTCATTATTTTTTATAGTTTACAATATACGAGTACACATCATTACCTAGCATTGAATTGCGCACACCCAGATGTTTTCCCTCTATACCCTGTAATTTAACTGGTAACTTTGCCCTTCAAACTGAACACATTGAAGTTTTCACATTACTACTTGGCGGTAGAATAAATAACAAAAGTGTGGCACTATCCCAAACGAATTACTACTACTGATACTATAACGCAAGTCTCAATAAACTCCTTTAAGCTTTTCAGAAAACCATTGTTGAGAGGTCACGCGAGGTGTGTAGCCACGTGCGACGGATTAAGGTTTGTTATTGAGGCAAACTGGACAAAGCCTTTTAGAAATATGTTATATCATACAGAAACATAGCATTTATTAATATTTTATACAATATACCAATGTTTATTTCCCAAAAAAAAAAAACATGGAATACAAAGTTTTTTTTAAATAAAGAGTGACGAGACGTGCTGTACATGTGCCTGATGGTAAACAACATACCTGCCATAAAACAGCACAGTAACACGCAGCTATTGGAACATGAAGAGTCTAAATCATTGCTCCAAAATACCAACCTACCTACGATACAAAAGATACAATTTAAAATAATTCTGTTTATAAAAAAACCTATTAGGGCAAACCTGGAGGAGTACTCTGGCTTGCATTCCGTCCCCACTGGAGGGTCTGGAGCGTCGAACTTTTGGGGCCGTCCGCACCCTACTCAGAAATTATTAAAGCATCCACACACGAGTCCTAAAATCAGAGGAAATGATGTAAAAGTAGTGGGGCGGAGCCTACATCGCAACATGAATCACCAATCGTATGGTGCGATGTAGGTTATGACTGGTGATTTATGGTTCGATGTAGGCTCCGCTCCACTACTTTTACGTCAATTCCTCTGATTTTAGGACTCGTGTGTGGACGCTTTTATAAAGTCTTTCCGAGGAAGTGTCACGCTGCTTATTTCCGACACGTTACTAGAACCAAAATAAATAAATAAATAAATATAAATATTGGTGGACAATTCACACACAACACCATCTGACCCCAAACTAAGCAATGCTTGTGTGATGGCAGCCAGATAGCTGATATAATACTTATATAGTTTTAAATACATAATTATTATACATAGAAACACCCAGACACAGTGCAAACATTTGAATTCATCACACAAATATTTGCACTGGGTGGGGATCGAACCCACGACCTTCGGCTTCGCAGGCAGAGCTACTTCCAACTAAGCCACTAGGCCAGTCATGTGTCAAAATGTGGAGGTTTACAAGTTTACCAGTGTTTAGTTACTCGGCAAGCGTACAAACTTCCACATTTGGTTCTAGTAACGAGTCGGAAATCAGCATGCCTTGCCGGAGAAATCAGGGGGGTTTAAGTAGTTAAGGGCACCATGTCTATCTATTGTGCCGAACCCGACATACCCTGCCTTGTCGCTGCTTGGCGATCACGCGAAAATGTATGTCCACATGTGTATGTGACATAAAAAAGAATAATAATAATATTTTAGATCGTGATTAAGTGTTATTGTGTGAATAATTTGAAATAGCGAAAGTTTTAAAACTACAGTTAACATATTTTTAGTAAAAAAAACGTAGGTTTATAAAGGTGGTCTGTGAAACCTTATCCAGATTTTTTGTTTTAACCCCGAATCCTGAAACAAAATAATATAAGTTTCTGTATTGTGTCCGTCGTAAATTATCTTTTTTATGGCTTTGCGTTATTTTCGAAAGCTTTTAGCGTCTGATCAAAAAAGTTTTGAAAGCTTTTTAGTGTTCATAATTTGGAACAAATCGTAAACTATTAATGTACTCCGATATTAAAACATTTTGATTTTTCAACAGAAATTCGGAAAACAACTTATGTTAAGTAATAACCTTATTAAATTTTTACTTGGTAAAATATTTTTTATCGACGATGTTTCGGAGTATTTGTAATTAAGATAAAAAATACAGTAGGTAGATAGTGTGAGATTTTTCACAGGATCCGCCTAGAAATGCGACATTTTATCAGTAATTTTACTGCTAAAGTTGCTTTCTTCTCGATAAGCACGCTCCATCGTAGACTGCATTGTCGCTTAATATCAGGCGAGATGGCGGTCAAGTGTAAACAAATAATAAAAAAGTGTTTTTATCAATACCTATTCACGACAAAGTACACCCGTACGCCTACACGTGGAAATAAACCCTATACGAGAATTAACCAATCCATACGCCGTCACATCATTAAATTATTTATTACACCTACCAATTTAACCCAAATTATTTAAGCTTGTATTGAAGGCTACGCAGAACCAATGTAGTAAGCCGAAAGCGTTTTAAAGCGCAATCCTGTAATTATCAATTCTTTTTGCATAGAACGCGACTTTTTTTGCATAGAACTTAGTACATGCTCGTACATTTAGGAAAGGAACATTTTGTTAGTGGATGAGTTAGTAAGTTTAGGTTATTAGGAAGTAATAAAGTAAGTAACCTTTTAAATTCCCTTTCACATCGACAAATTAAGGAACCACAGATTTTCTTTACAATACACTTTTCGAAAAATTATTTATTAATCTCATAGTACTCGTAAAATAAGCATTTTGCATGCCCGCTGTTGGGATTTTACTCACAAGAAGAGGTAAGGTCCAAATTGGTGGTAAAGTTTAAAACCAATAAGGATATGCCAACTCTCTAACTCTGACTCTGACTGGTTCTCAACAAAAGTCTTTTTTCCTTGAATCACGCTAGTTTTCTCACAATGTATTTCGTTTATTATTAAAACCAACGGTAATACAACAACAAAATTATATAGGATAACATAAAAAAACATGGACACTAGGGATAACAGCGTATTTTTTTTAGTTCAAATAGGAAAAAAGTTTACGACCTCGATGTTGGATTAAGATAAAATTTAAACGCAAAAGTTTAATTTTTTTATCTGTTCGATCATTAAAATCTTACATGATCTGATTTTATGTGGAATTGATTATAAAAAACACAACTTTTCTCATGGCGTATCGTAGAATAGAAGTTCTTTAAAACATTTCATGAACCCTTTGGTCCTAGAAAAGGTTTCCCTCAAACCCTGCTCATTGAAAACTCTTTGAATTTTCCAACGAAATTGTTTTCTACACCAACTTTTGACACGCAAAACATTCTCAAAATAAACTGTATTGTGTTGAGATAAAATTTAATTTTGGAAAGCTTGTTTCGAAGTTTAAAACGGATGTGTTCATAAATAATATGTTTCTTGTTTGATATTTTATTAATTCCTTGTTGTCCTCGGGCTTATAAAGAAAAGTTTGGGAAGCAAACATCTGTGGTTGGGTCTTATTTATTCATTTGCCCGAAGGTGGAAATAGACGCTTTTGTGTAGGCAAGTATTTTCTTTACACTGTCGTTTCCAAGGAATAAAAATACATGGAATTTAGTAATTTGTAAAGCGTGTAATATGTTTTTCTTTTGCGAAAACTTATCAGAACGGAAATGAGATTTTGCGTGTTTCATACATACGGAAATATTTTTGTTCCTAAAAAGTAAATATTTTAGGTAAATTAGATACCACTCCTTTAAAGAACATCCACTTTCCAATATGAGATCGTAAACCTCCTCCTCCTCAAGGCTTGCACCTGGCAAGTCATTTTGCAAGTGCACATGAACGTATTTGTCATTCATCAACGTGTTGCGTGTCACGGAAAAAGTCATTGAAATATTTACCTTCAGTATCTGAATGAGCTAATACCAACTTGCCCTTTCTTGTATCATACTGTAGTTCAAATAATTTGACGTTAAAACTTGGCCGAAGAAGTTTAACGCCACTTTCGTTTTATGAATCGTTAGTCTGTGGAATCTTGGTCTGAGTGGGCTTTCACCGATGTATATATACGATGATGCCACGTCGTGTCCGGCGATGGCGATGTGGCTCGCAAATCCAAACTTCGTCTTAAAGACTTACTCTTCTACTGCCTAACTAAATCGGCTTTAATATTTCTGTCTCTATCATTTCAAGTGCAAAGAAAAGAGAGAGCAATTTCAAAACTAACACAATTTTATTTAGGCGGCTTTAAACAAAAATATCATCAATATTTTCAATTTCGGAATTCTAACGGCTCGACAACAAAAAAATTAAAACAAAAGCGTGATTTTCGAAATGCAATAATGTTTTCAAAATCAATTAAATTGCTTTCGAGAAATCGGTGGACGTATATACATGAAAAAGAATGTCGACTAACTGAGGTCCTCCTTTTTGAAATCGGGTAATACTTATGAGTTAGATTTGAATTCTAGTAATCTTTTTGTGGAATATGTTTTGTGGAATATGTTTTGTGGAATATGTTTTGTGGAATATGTTTTGTGGAATATGTTTTGTGGAATATGTTTTGTGGAATATGTTTGTAGAATATGTTTTGTGGAATATGTTTTGTTGCTCAATCAAGTTGTACGAATTGAACGGATCAGTCTGAAATTCGGAACCTCCCCTCGACAGATTTTTAGGTTGGAATAGGACTTTTTTTTTAACTTTTATAGGTTTACACTTGACCGCCATCTCACTTGATGTTAAGTGACGATGCGGTCTACAATGGAACGTGTTTACCTAGAAGTTTTAAGGTATAGTCTTTTTCTTATTCGACGTGGATAAAGTCGCAAACAGAAGCTAGAATTATTATAACTCTGAGGTACTTAGTGAAAAACTTAAAAAGTAATGTTTGCATATTTTTTGTTGACGATAGAATAACTGGCCTGAGTTTAGACTTGTTTGACTTAGCCCAAACTTTGCATAGAGTCCTACCACAACAGCAATCTAAATTTACAGAATACATATTCCAAATGTATATCTGATATTTCAGAATCGTTATATTAATAAATACATATGTTTTCTCGTTGCCCTCAATATTCTGCCTATTTCACACGATTTCCCGCGCATTTGGGCGGAAAACTGGTCCGTCCACGTGTCGAGATCCAATCCCAATTCAATTTCTGTTTTATTCAGCATTTCTATTACAATATCGCATAAATATAAAAGCTTTTTATTGACTTTTTGAGCTTTATTTTACTAACATTACAAAAATTTATAGTCTATAATAATTTTTCTGTGGAAGAGCACCAAACGAATTCAATTTTAAAATTAAACTCACTCTCTAATATCAGTGAAATTAATCATAAACTTATATATTGTCGACGTATGTAGGTATTTTATTAATTTCACTAATAGATCAAAGAAAAAATCATGAAACTATCGTGTAGCATAAGCATAGCATAACATAGCATACTCATAAAAAATGGACAAATTGAGACCATCCTCCTATTTTCAAGTCTTCTCAAATATGTGTCTTTTGACTTCATTTGACGTCACAAACCTTGAAATTTTGTTATGTTTCTATGTTTTAACAAGCTTTTAGGTACGTTGATTACGGCGCGCAGGATCAGATGGCGTACGTTACTGCTAACTGTTAGCTACTTTTTTAATCTCAGACAAAATCTGGGTAGATACTTACAAGTACGAGTACTTTTAAATGAAAATAATAGTAAAAATAAACGCTTTCTCTATCTTTTTTTACATACACCTTTATTTGTTAAAATACTTAAATGTTCAATTCGGCAAACAGATAAGTGAAGGTTGATCTATTCTTATCTAGGATGCTTAACTGTTATTTCAGACTATAATCTAAGTATGTTTCTATCATCATTCTACATTTCCACCAAACTCTTACATGTTATTAATATTTACTTGTCGGTGCACAGCTCTGTAGTCTTCAGTTTATATGTATTGCATTTTCACCGTTTCTAACATTCGATTTTATTAAAGACACTATACATTTACTTGACATACAGGAAAACATATTTTCATATCTTGGTACTCGCGCGCTCGAGCCCTGAGACACAAGCCTTGTGCTTAGTTAGTATTCGTTAATAATCCTCACATGCGTAGTTACCGATTAATTGTGTCTCATCTTTACATTTATGTAAATTGTGTATACTTGCCTTGTATTATGTTAATAAATTATCTTTATCTATCTTTATCATAAAAGTGTAAATAAATAAACTTGACATAGGTTAGTACAATTGCAATAAAGACATTATACTCGTATAATGCTTGATAGTTTTCTGTACAATAATTAATGTAATACAGTAAAGTAGTCATTTCAAACTTTGAAAATGTATACAATTTGTATGCTCTTTCTTTTGTTTTTATTTTTTATTGATTGACGTGTAAATTGTACATTTATGAATAAAGTACTTTGACTTCTTTATAAAGATCAAATTAGTTTAGATGTCAAACCATCCTACTAACATTATCAATGCCAATGTTAAGATATTTCGATGTTGTTAGTTGCTCACGTCGTAAAGTTTGAACACATAAGCTGCTTTTAATCCCGGTAAAATAACGGAAAAAGGAACAACTCGGGTAAAACCACGGGTAACTGCTAGTATAAAATATATGTCTTTACAATTTTTTTTCATAAGCACAATAACTGTTACAGGTATTTAATAAATTCGCCCTTTAAACTTGTACAAGGTTTGTCTAGGACAAATAGTTTTCGACACATTACACGGCGAACATTAAAAAAAGGACATTACGTCGACAAAATACCAAAAATTACCACAATGTACATTTTAACAGATATCAGCACACGCGCACCTTTTACTTTATTACACGCGCACTTTATTACCCACATTTTTTATCGCTACAGTTATATTTGTAAGAAAAACAATGACTCTTTAATCACACGATCAGTGAACATAACCCCAATATAGATTGTTGTAATTCCACGCGTCTTTATTGTTGCTTTTATCCGAAAAAATACCTGTAATGTATTCGGAATATATTTCTTTATTGTTACATGAATCAGAGTAATATATGAACGGCCACATTTCACGATCCACATAGATATCATGAAATCGTTTCGTTTTACAATAATTTCTAAAATACCTAACATGGGTGATTTGCTTTGAAACTGTTTGTAAAAGGTGAACTCACAATGTTAACTTAATGCTTAAATTAATTTAGGAACATACACCTTTTTAACGGAGTCAAAAAATGAAGGAGGGTCTCAATTCGGTTACATGTTTTTTTGTATGCAAATATGTTACGCGACAGGGCTGCCAATTGGCTGAATCGATTTTGATGGTTTTTTTTGTTTGGTAGATCATAGTTCAGAGGTGGTTCTAATTTATGAATGTTTGGTTATTTTATTGAAATCGGTAAAGCGATTTTTGAAATATGAACAAAAACTAAAAGTTGCTTTCATGAGTTCAGACGACATAGTAATAGATTCTTTTGAAATTTGGTCTGAATTTAATGTTCAGTTGAAGTCGGATTTTGTTTTCTCGTATATAATAAATCATTCTAGTGTGTAGAATGACAGGACTTGTGCATGATACTGGCGTCTGACACCCCTGTTCTGCTTGGTCTCCGAGGTGATCACAGCGTACCTTGGGTTTAGGTGCGCCGGGGACGTGGTTTGCGCCATTAATGGCTCCGGAGTCGGACATCGGCCAAGCCGCGACAGGTTCGCTGAAGAATGTAAGAGCGGTCCCGCGTACGTGTCAAAAGTGGAATCTTGTGCAAGTTTTAGCCATGTGCACCATGTCTGCCATGTGGTGTCGATATAATGTGACCGTCTACCTGACACCCCTGTTCTGCTTGGTCTCCGAGGTGATCGCAGCGTACCTTGGGTTAGGTGCGCCGGGGACGTGGTTTGCGCCATTAATGGCTCCGGAGACGGACATCGGCCAAGCCGCGACAGGTTCGGTGAAGAATATAAGAGCGGTCCCGCGTACGTGTCAAAAGTGGAATCTTGTGCAAGTTTTAGCCATGTGCACCATGTTTGCCATGTGGTGTCGAGCACGATATAATGTGACCGTCTACCTGAATATTCCAATTAGGGGTATGCTGAAATACATCGGAGGAAACGTACAATAAATTAATATGTAAAAAAATGGATGGTTATTTTTGATTGTAATTGAATTTTTTGATTTATTATTGTAAGAGCCACAACTTATCTGTGCTGAATTAATAAATTCATTGAATAATTATGTACAAATTACTAATTTTTTATTTTATGTGTATATTATACATGTTTTTGAAACTCTTTACGTTCTAGTATAAGTTCTAGTTTTAAAATTTAAACTACTATATTTGTAAATAATATGTCGTTGACCCATCTCACCAGACTTTCTAAAAACGGTGAAGGAAAACATCGTGAGGTAACCGACATGTACGTAGATTCTTTTGAAGTCATGTGTCATCCACCAACCCGCACTGAGCCAGCGTGGTGGATTATGGCTTTGACTCTCTCCTTGCGAGAGAAAGCCCCGAGTCCCAGCAGTGGGAACAATGCGCTGCTTATCCATCTCATCGGAAGATTGCCAATTGACTAATTACCCTTTGTAATTACCATTTACTTGACCATTACGCGCTCCAAAAAAAGTAACGTAAAGTTTGCACTTTCGCAAGCCGATAGTGGTCGCAAGCTTTATCATGTCAATTCAATAACTTATTTACTGCGAAAAACAAAAACCAACCTAATTATTTAAACACAATTCAACACTCGACCAAATTTTATTTGAAGTCATCACCAAGTTCTCTATATAAATGAATACTTACTTTTTGCTCCTATTTCAAAAACTCAATAAAATGTATGTATGTAGGAGCACTTCTAAACTATTATTATCTACCAAACAAAAATAATTAATGATTCACAAATGTACAATAAACAATATAAACAATACAAATACATAAATGAACAATACGTACAAAAAAACATAAAGCCGAATTGATGACCGCCTCTTTTTTTGAAGCGGATTAAAAATATGTACTCGTAACTTTGGTAATACGCGCTCGTAACGACAAGATAGATAGATAGATAGATAGGTAACTCTTTATTGTGACACAAGAACAGAAATTTTACAGTAGAACACTTATGAAAAGGTTTTAATAAAACCAACATTAGATCAACAACGTCCTTTGTATTTATATCATACCAATTTATAGGTTCCTAAAGTTTATTGGGGTCGTTCGTTCCGGCTGACGTTGATGTGTCAAGCCCTTATCTATGGGGGCAATGACGCCATAACCGTCTGATTCCGAGGATTATTGGGTTTGGAGACTGGAGCAATTCATAGTGATTGCGTTTAAGAGTAAATTCACATCAAACAATGCAGTATCAAGAATGTTAACCGGCGTAAAGCAGAACAAGTTATTAGTAGTGGTAGGGGAAGTATCACACCTTTGCCAGCTATTCTACCGCCAAGCAGTAATGTGCAAACATTATTGTGCTCCGGTTTGAAGGGCAATGTTTCCAGATAAATTACTGAGTTTAGACATATTATAATATTTTAGATATCTGGGTGAAGAGAGCAGAGCAGTGCTAGGTAATTATTTGGACTCCTCATGTTCCGATAGCTGCGTGTCACTGTGTTTTCATGTGGCAGGCATGTTGCTTATCATCAGGTACATATCCTGTTCGTCTCCTCTTCTGTATATATATAAAAAAAGAAATCAATTAAAAAAAATATGTAACCGCTGACGTAACTTTTTATACCGGGCAGTTATATTCTCGTAGTTACTATATAGTAGGAATCTGTCGAGACTTTGTTTCTCGAGTAAATATCGAGAAAGCCATTCCAAATCTTGTTAAAAAAAAGTAAAAGGAAAAAAATCAAGATAAATTTACACCAGAACGATGCCTTTTTAAGAAAACATAATAAATGTAAAAGCTGAAACCATAAAGCTCCACGTAAACTATGAAAAGTGGGAACTATCCATATTCATTTGTACAGCTATAATATTAATGCGGATCAGGCCCATTATTGTCGAATGGCATTCGCAGGTGGGGAGCGATGAAATATGAATGAAGGCTATAATCCATAGGATTTAATGTTAGTGGGGAATTGGGTAATTATGTAATTGATGGCTGATTAACTTCCGTATTATACCTGTATACTATGTAAATGACATTTGCTAAGCAGTTTTTTTTCTTTTTAGTGTTAATATTATGGTGTAAGTATAACGGTTTGTCCTACCATCGAGCAACTCGATCTTCCGCGCAAGCACGGAAGGGAGTGCCTTAGCTGTGGTGGTTCAAATCTTTCTGTCATTTCTTGCGGGAGGGGAAAGTTGCACACTAGCGCAAAACCGCACTATTACATGCAAAGATACCTGTACCGATCCATTGCCGATCATACTTACACAGCCAAATTACTGACACAGACAGAGGGGAAACGCTGTGTATGCCTACTCCCCTTCCGTGTTGCTCGCTGGTACTTACCATCAGTTAATCACATAACTAATATGTATAGTATGTGATTAATTTAAATTGACTACTACTTTGTATAACGTATAACATACCTACGTTATTTTTAATTTGTGATTATTAACTAGTAGTGTGGCTTTACCTACGAAGTTCCCATTCCCGTTATATTTATATTATCGGAGTAAAAAGTGACCAAACATGACGTTTCGCTCCCGGAACGTCGAGGTATTTAAACAGTGAAACTTGAACTAGCGGCCCGTTCCGGTTTCGCTCGGATATTGTCATATAAATAAAATAAAAATAAAAAAGCCTTATATTTCTTGCATAAAGTTTCTAAAACAGAATTAAATTTAAACTTAGAAAAAAATTCATATAAACTTACAACACAGTTAAAAACTTATTTTTATACGTCCATGGTTAAAACTACACTTATTTAGTATCTTTTTGTAGTATAATTAGTTGTTATTAGTTTTATAAACTTTTCAAATTTAAGTATTACTAATTGCAAGAACCCCTTCACGGGTGAAGGCCTCCTCCAAAGTGCTCCACTTTATTCTGTCCTGTGCCTCCTGCATCCAATGTGCTCCGGCCGTTTGTCTAACGTCGTCTTCCCATCTCGTGTTTGGCCTACCTTTTCGGCGTTTCCCTGTTGGACCTTTCCATGCTGTGACCCTTTTGGTCCATCTGTCGTCTGTAAGCCTCGCTACATGTCCCGTCCATTTCCACTTCAGCTTCTTAGAATATGTCAGTGCGTCCTTGGCTTTTGATATACTTCTGATTTTTGTATGTCGTATCTTTTGTATTTTTTTAATATTAAGCATACTACGCTCTAGCCCGCGCTGGCATGTAGTAATTTTACTTTTGATTTTGGAAGTGTATACCCAAGTTTGACATGCATATGTTAGGCATGGCAGCAGACAAGAATTCATGACTCTACTTTTGATGTTTATTGGCATATTACTTTTAAAGATCTCTCTGAGGCTCCAAAATTTGTTCCAGGTGAGTTCTGTTCTTCTCTCAATCTCCAGTTCATTACTATTTCTGTTCAAGCTAATTTGTTTTCCTAAATATATGTACTTCTCTGTATATTTAATTATTGCATTTTCAATTTTTATAGTCTTTTCTGTGCTATTTGTCATAATCATTGTTTTAGACAAATTCATTTCGAGACCCACTTGTTTACTTCTTTTCTAGCTACTTTCAGGGATTGAATCATAAGTTGTAGTTCTGTGCTCGATTCCGCTAGGAGTACCAAGTCGTCAGCAAATCGTAGATGGCTCAGGTGTTTCCCATCTATGTTCAGACCCCACCCTTTCCAATTTAACTTCCTTATTGTTGACTCCAGGATAGCGATGAACAGTGTACATGAAGTTGGGTCGCCTTGCCGTACTCCCCTTTGTATGGGAAAACTAGGGCCAGTTCTTTCTAGTTTTACTTTTCCTGTGTTATTTGTATATATATATATACTTTTAATTACCTCTATATACTCAATTTTTACACCTAGTTCATTTAATGTTTTCCAGATGCTATTGTAGAATATTGTATCGAAGACCTTTTTATAATCTATATATCCGATGTATAGAGGTCTTTGTTTTTCTGTGTATTTTTCAATCAAGAGTTCTAAGGTGTGAATGTGGTCTATTGTGGAAAAATTCTTTCTAAATCCCGCCTGTTCTATTGGTTGTTCAGCATCTAGTGCAATACTTATTCTTCGGTTTATAAGTGTGGAGAATAACTTGTACACGCAGGGCAGCAGGCTTATAGGTCTGTAGTTTGCAATGTCGCATGGATCTCCTTTTTTATAAATTAGTATTATTTTTGATTCTGACCATTGTGTCGGTGTCTTATATGTGTCTAATATGTGATTGAATAATTGAGTTAGTGGCCTAGCTATTAAGGTATAGACTGTTTTTAAAGCTTCATTAGTAATACCGTCTGAGCCTGGGCTTTTATCATCTTTTAATTTTTTTATTGCTTCAATGACCTCTATTACTTGAATTGGTTCACTACATCCCTTTGAGTTCTTGTCTGTAATAGTTGTATTATTATGGTAAGTGTTATCCTGATTTTGGTCGCTGTAAAGTGTTTTATAGAAGTCTGTGGCTATGTTAATGATGTCTGATCGAGTATTTAGTATTTTCCCATCGCTTTTTAGTGAATCTATCCATATCTTATTTGTCTGTAGTTCTTTAAATGCTTTTTTGGAGCTGCCTGTTTTGAGCAGATGTCTTTCAATAGTATTCTCTCTGTATTTGGAATAGTCCTTCTTTATAAGTTTGCTTATTAGTTTGTATAGTGCCGAGGTCTCATTTTCATTGATCTGCTTTTATTTCTAGTTTTTGGAGTCTTGCCTTCTCTTTATAAGTTTCATTGTTTTATCAGATAAGACTTTGTGGCTTCCTCTGGTGTTTTTATTTATCACTCGAGCATGTTGTAGGCTTTGAGTGATAGTTTTTATTATTTTATCGTAACATACTTGTGCTGATACTTCCTCTTCTAAGTCTAGGTCTGGTAAGCGAGATAAGATGTTCTCTTTAAATAGTATTTTTTCTTGTTCAGTTTTCAGCATAGAGTTTTGGTAGGTTTTGTAATTATTTCGGCTCTTTCTCTGTTTAGATATAATAAATGTTGCCCTGACTGGTCTATGGTCTGAAGAGAAATTTAGGTTTAGTATCTCTATATTTTGTACCATGCTAGGTTTATTTGATAAAATATAATCTATTTCATTTTTATACTCTCCGCCAGGACCGCGCCACGTCCATCTTCTTTTTGGTTTCTTCTTAAAGTATGTGTTTAGAATTGCAATCTTGTTTTCAAAAGCGAAGTCTACCAATCTTTGTCCTCTTTGGTTTCTCTCTGCGTACCCGTTCATTTTCATTATCAAAAACTCATTTGGTTTTGGTTGGCCTATCTTGGCATTTAGGTCTCCCATGATAACATATGTTTTGTGCACCATATTCATAGCTCTATATAATTCCATATAGAAATTGTTGATTTCTTCTTCACTTGCTGTTTCTGTAGGCGCATAAACTTGTATGAAAGATATTTGGTTGCCATGTATGTTTACATTGAGTATTGCGATTCTGTCACAGATGCCAGTGAAACTTTCTATGTTTTCTTTATGGGCTATATTAATAAGAAACCCCACACCGTACTTTCCTTTTATGACTCCTACGTGGCACAGTATACACTCTTTGTATTCTTCTATTTTTGTTCCCAGTCTTCTTGTTTCGGACAATCCGATAATGTCGTATTTTATGTTACTTAGAGCTTCAGTCAGCTCTAGTAAACGGCTGTACGATGACAAAGTTCTTACATTGTAAGTTAGAACATAGAGTTTGTTGCTTGTGTTATTCACAGGTTTAGATATTTCTCTGTTTTATTTACCTTTAGAGGTTTTGGTCATAATCTCCACGGTGACCAGCCGGGTTGGAAGATTGTTGTTTTTGTTGTTGTTGTTTATTTTTTGCTTCTTATTTGTAATCTTCGCGTAAGAGGGGGTGGTTCGTTGCTACATGTTGTTGTCCTTGTCGTTAGTTTATTGATCTGTGGCTGTGTTATTAATATTTTTATTTACAAGGAAGTTTAGCATACTCGGCCTTGTGACTCCTTCAGAGATACTATTTGATCTTTGTAACAACGTGTTTGGTTTCTGCGTTCTGTTCTTTTTATGGGCGTGTGTGTTGGTATTTACTATTGACTGAGCTTTTGAGGTTATGATGCTTTCTGGAGATATTGGGAGTGACCTTTTGTTATTATTTTTAAGTATTTCCAGTTTGTCGTATTTTATTCTCACTTTGTTACCCCTCTCTTTCTCTATCTTTACCTGTTCTTGCAGCTCTCTCCGTTTTTCCAAAACCTGTAAAGGATAGTCTTCTTTCACATAATATTGCGTGCTCTTTAGTAACCCTCTTTGTTTCATGATACTAATTTTTATTCCGAGAGTTGAAAGAGTTACAATTATTGGACGCGGTCTGTCTCCCTTTAAACCAACCCGCCTTACCTCTTGAATATCTCTGAGCTCTATGACGATATTAAAGTATTTTGTTATAAAACTGGCAATATTATTTTGGAGATGGTCATATGTTGATTCTTTCTCTTCAATACCAAAGAATACTACGTTTCGTTGTCTCGCCTTTTTTTCCAAATAATATATTCTTTTTTCCTGGGTTCCTACCTTCTCCTTCAGTTTGTCATGTTGGTCCTGAAGCTTAATAATTTTTTCATCCAATATTTTGTTGACGTTCTGTGTCACCCGTTCTGTTACCTTGTCTGCACTTTTACGAATCTCAGATTTTTGTTCATCGAGTTCTTTCTGTATATTTTTCAGTGCAAACAAAATTTCTTCCATGATTATAGATTTATAGGATTTATTTAGTAAACGTAGAATTTGTTTTGGTAAAAGTAGCGCCCTCTAGCGGTTTTCCTCTGGTATTGGTTGTTTAGCACCGTTGTCAGCGCTGGACGATTGATATGACTTGATCTACTAAAGTTTCGACGTAGTTCGCTATAATTGTAATAGGTGGCATAGATGTACGTTGGTTTTCAATTTTGAACTTTGGATGGATTTGCATATCATGCTCTTTGAGGTTATGTTTAGATTATCGTAAACTTTTTCGAATCACGATAATGTCTTTTGTTGCACTTTAAAATAATTGAATAGATATTTTGCACTAATTGATTTTTTGTGTTACTTCATAGCCGTTCTATTATCACTGATCTCACACAAAGTTTTGTCCTCGAGTTCTTTCACGTTTTTATTGATGTAATAGCACTTTGATATTTCTTTCTTCAATAAATGTTTCTTGCACTTTGTTTATACACACTTTAAAACGTTCACGCTTTCCAAAAAGTACATAAGTTCTTTTTAAATACTTTTTTATTCACGCAGCCGATGTTAACCGTGGCACTGTGGCGCCCTCTTCCTCCTCTATTGTCATATAATGACAAATAATCGGAATTAAAACTATCCTATCTCTCAAGTTGGATCGAACTACACATGGTGTGCGAATTTTATTATAATCGGTTAAGTGGTTTAGGAGTCCATTGAGGACAAACATTGTGACACGAGATTTATATAATATTAAGATTACACCTACAAAACAAAATGGGAACATTACGATCTTACGTTTGTAAATCGAACTTTCTCGCGACTAGGTCCCTGGAAACGGCTTAGAAAGAAAACACAGCTTAACAAACTTAAACTCAGTTATGTCTTTTCTAGTTCAATTCAAGTCACATCATCTCAACATTTTTAGACATCTTCTTTTAGACAACATCTGTAGGTACATTTTATAGCGAGTAGACGGCAAATTTTTGGAAAAGTTGATATCACGTATTTATTTCCTCCTTTCAATTATTCTAGTTGTTGTTTAGTGTGTAATGTTGCTGATAAAATATATTTTTGGGAGGACCTGTCTGCTGACACAATACTTATTAAATCGTACATAAATACAAAGATTTGAATTCGTCATACAATTATTTGTCCTAGATTGGATAAAACACCTCAACAACTGCTCTATAACATCTCTCTGGATACAGACTTACTACCTACCTACTAAACTACAAGACCAAGCAACAATCACTAACAGCGAAATATCTATAGCGTTAGGCCTTGTCGCAAAATGTTTGACAGCGCTTTACCTAACTACGCCAGTTGTAGGCGAATGAGACTATAATCAGGTCAATATTTACTGTCTTTGTCTACGTTGCGTCGTCATTACCTCCTTGGTTTACCGCGTCGTCTTGGGGGAATCCTGACTGGGTAATAAGACTCACCGATTGTTTGCGTTCAACGGACGTATCCGTCATAATACCACAATTCTTAAATGGCGTCATGGAGTCTTAAACGTATACACTTTTAATTTACAAGACAAAAGGTACAGAAGCACTCTATTAAGCACATAAAAATGAATTTCATAGACATAAAGACCGTAGATGGTATCATCGTAATAAGATACAAATATTTTTCTATTACAGCGTCAAAAATAATATTCAGTAAAATAGTTTACCAACACGAAACAACGTAAGTACCAACAACTACATAATCCCGAAGGCAGTAAAGAAATCAAATAGAATAAAGATAACCGTCGATCACATGAACGAATGAACATCCTATCTGCGGATCCACTATCTCATTGTCTCGCACACCTGTGACTCACAAACAACTCCAATAAATATTATGAATGAGTAAGATATTAGGCAGAAAAACATCTTGACTTACAGACTACGTGCGATACAGAGAGGTATAAAACCTATCCGATGAATCGAATGCTAATTGTAAATTGAACTAAATAAAAATAACAGACCACACTGCTAAGAGTTACATTGTTATTAAAATGTCAGTGGAGTTTATTCAAAACGATTGCATTTTAGCATCCGAAGCATTTCTGGAAGCCTTTCTGTATTTACTTTTTAATTCCTCGTAATATTCATTATTATTATTATTTTTTTAATATTATTTTTTTTTCTTTTTTTAGGGGCTTATGTCGCACAACGACAATGCTAAAACAGTCAATACAATTTGATTTTTTTTAGCTTTTGGTTTTTTGAAAAAGCCCTCGGAGATGGTGAAAATTTCCGATTTAACAATGGTGAGGTTGTAGAGTTAGGTGGTGTTTGAATATTCTATATCTCTGAATATTTTCAAAGAGCAATTGTACACGCTAGTCTTCACTACTGTCTATAACGGTGAAAAAAACACAGTAAGTTTTCTCATGTTGTTTTTCGTACGTTCCGTACGCACGTTTTCCTTTCCAATTTAACCGTGGCTAGCATGTTCCAAGAAAGATAATTATCTAGCGAAAACATCCATATTATAATCTCTTTTCCCAATAGCAAGCCTCAAATTCTGAGCAGTAGAATAATAAAATAAGCCAGCTTCAGTATTTTCATGAAAAATACAAAACACAGTTCGCATAATTTTGTATCAAAGATTTTACATTTTGTAGCTACAACTCGGAGTGATTTTCTACTCTGTGATGTTATCGCGAGCAATAATAGTAGTTCTCAGTAGTTTTGAGTAGTAGGGCTTAGTTGTCTGTTGTTTTTGTGTACTTGTGTGTGTGAATGAACTTATTGGCTTAACAGGTGGAACGTTCTGGAACGATAGAGTACGAATCGGATTCGCGTAGACTTTTGTGTTTTCCTTTCGGAATTCCAGAATACGGTACAGATTCTATTAATAGGGTATTAAATATTATCTGAAGTAATTTTAATACTTGTTTACAGCGCTCGTATTATTCCTGAAGGTAATGCTTATGGAATACGCTAATAGAGTAAGATCCCAATGCCGCCAGACGTCACGTATTTTCTGATGGATGAAATGTGGACGATTGAGTAGAGCTAGTACGTACTAAGAACACATGCTTACCCGCTAACTTATTTAGACGGCAAATTTTGAGATATGGGGTCCAGAAGATACATTACTTACGTCACGTATTTTCTGATAACTGATTTTCACGTATGTTATAGGCAATATCTTTACAAGAACAAAATTAAAAAATTGTGATTAACCCCCGACTACCTCGGATCTCGCATCATCTGTATAACGTTCTACTAGTCAAGCCCTTTCATTTGATACCCATATTAAGGGAGATGTGAAAAAAGAAATGTATTTCGCCATTTTGTGGTAGCGGCCATCTTGGATTTAAATTTGTCATAGTGCAATGTGCTCTACTAGTCA
This sequence comes from Ectropis grisescens, assembly GCA_017562165.1. Classification (NCBI taxonomy): domain Eukaryota; kingdom Metazoa; phylum Arthropoda; class Insecta; order Lepidoptera; family Geometridae; genus Ectropis; species Ectropis grisescens. Next base: position 21,760,614 of record CM029787.1, on the reverse strand, counting down.
AGCCCTTTCATTTGATACCCATATTGAGGTAGGTTGTGAAGAAATATTTTGTCCGCCATTTTGTGGAGGCGGCCATTTTGAATCGATATTAACCAAACATAGCTAAGAACATCCGCACGGATATTAACCTTCAAATAAAAAAACCGCATCGAAATCGGTCCATCCGTTTGAGCTCTACGGTGCCACAGACAGACACACACACAGACACAGACAGACAGACATCGACGTCAAACTTATAACACCCCTTTTTTTGGTCGGGGGTTAAAAAATAATGCCCCAATACTCCCAGACACTCTTCTCTAAGAAAAGCTCTATGAAAAAAAAAAATGTTAGACTAAAACCGTAAGAATATTACATACGCTTAAGAACTGCCTGGGACCAGTGTTGCCAACTTTATTTTTCATATGATCGTACCTTAATAAAATTTAGCAATATTTTTTTGCAAATTGTGTTGCTTCTGTATTATCCAACGGGGCTTCGTTCTTATCCGGTGGGTGTCCCTTGACATATCTTTTTAATTTGTACAAACATTGTGTTTTTAATTAATTTGGCAAGTATTATTCAATAATAATAATTAGTGACTACTGAGCTGTAGAAAATCGCTTTGGTTCTCAGCAAAGATAATAATTTGTGTATCGTGTAATGACAATAGACTAGTGTTCTGTGTTTGTGAGTTTATTGTATTAAAAGTATTTTTTTACGATTAGGTATATCAGCCCCCTGACATTTCACCCGCAAAATTCTAGTTCCTGTTATTTTAATTCAATTATTTATTTTTCCAGGATGAAAAGTAGCCAATGTGCTATTCCAGACTAATCTAAGAAACTTCATCCCGATACATTCAGTCTTTCCAGCGTGATTGAGCAACAAACATCCAAACGTCTAAAATTGAGCATCAATAAATAATATTAGTACTGGTATGATAACAAATATCTAAAATGATTTGCTAAGTTAGAAGTTCAATAGTATTGTATCTAAATAATACTACAACATTGATATTGTTTAAATAGTCTACTGTAAATTGTATATTAAATAACTCTTTTGACATGCGATTCTCATTAAGAACTTAAATAATAAGCAATTAATGACATTACAAAATTCATAAATGTGCAAGAACAAACAGTGTAATAATTTTGCATTCATGCCAAGTTTCATGGAATAGTTACTAAATTTACTAAAAAAAACACAAACGCTTACGCAAATTCCATTCTAACCCCTGAACCACCAACGCAACTCAGTAAGACACAGTATCCTTTTTTTAATTATTATAGGCTTACGTTTGACCGCCATGATGCCTTACTGAAGATTAAGTGACGATGCGAGGAGGATGTTCTCAATCGGGTTGCATGTTTTTTTATTTGGTTTTATTTTACGCGGTAACTCCGCTAAGTGTGAGTTGATTTTGATAATTCCTTTTTGTTTGGTTGAAAATACTTCAGAGGTGATATCATAATATGATTCAAACTACCTTCCTGTTATCGATATATAAGATCACCTCTGAAGTATTTTCAACCAAACAAAAAAGGAATTATCAAAATCAACTCACACTTAGCGGAGTTACCGCGTAAAATAAAACCAAATAAAAAAACATGCAACCCGATTGAGAACATCCTCCTTGTTTGAAGTCGGTTATAACCGAATGATGTTTGTTTTTCCACACAAAAATGTTTTTGACAATTCCTTTTTCATTCAAGATGACGCGACGCGATCACGTGGGCACGTTCTAGATATTCTAGATATCTAGATATTCTGTGGATCGTCTATGATACACAGAATATTTAGAAGTTAGTATGTACCGAACGCGCCGCGCGTGTCGTTCTTATTTAATGTTTGTGTAATTTCCGAACCACCAGACCGACAATGTTCAAATTTTGACGGGACACTATTAAAAATGTGTTCTTTCTAACAAAAAAAGAATTAATGAAATTAAACAACGCAAACATGAGTTACAACCAAATACACATGTCTGACTTTCACCCCCTCCCGTAAGAAAACCGTTCAGAATTTAGGGATCAAAAGTAGCCTACAGCATTTTCCTTAGTATAAACTAAAGTCATGCCAAGTTTCAGCTGAATTGAATCAGTAGTTTCGGCGTGATGCGTGATCCCTATACAGAAAGACAGACAGACAGACAGACAGACAGACAGACATGAAAGAAAAAAAATGCAGTTTCGTCATCAGTACCGACTACGGAGTGCTCCAAAAAATTTTTTTTCAAAATATCTTCAATGTACAGAATTCGACCCGTTACAGTTTTTAACCGACTTCCAAAAAAAGGAGGAGGTTATCAATTCGACCCGTACGTTTTTTTTTTTTTTTTTTTTTTTTTTATGTATGTTACCTGATTTCTCGAGAACCTCTGAACCGATTTTAAAATTTATTTTTGTGTTCGGATGGGTATGCTTCCCGAATGGTCCCATATAATTTTTTTTGAAATCGGTCAAGTAGTTTTTGAAATATGAACCAAAAACTGAAAAATTGCGTATCTGGATGACGTTGTAGATTTCACAAAAGTTATGAATCTCGACCCTGTCAATACAAAATTGTGTAAATGCTTTAATAAAAACTTGTTTTTAACCCCCGACCAAAAAAAGGGGTGTTATAAGTGACGGTGACGTCGATGTCTGTCTGTGTGTCTGTCTATCTGCTGTGGCACCGTAGTAGAACTCAAACAGATGGGCCGATTTCGATGCGGTTTCTTTTATTTCAAGGTTAATACCATATCAAATGTTCTTAGCTATGTCTGGTTAATGTCGATTCAAGATGGCCGCCTCCACAAAATGGCGGACAAAATATTTTCACAACCTACCTCAATTTGGGTATCAAATGAAAGGGCTTGACTAGTAGAGTACTATGTACTATAACAAATTTCAAATCCAAAATGGCCACCACGACAAAATGGCGAATTATATTATATTTTTCATTACTACCTCAATTTGGGTATCAAACGAAAGAGCTTGACTAGTAGAATACTTTTCACTATGAAAAAATTAAAATCCAAGATGGCCGCTTCCACAAAATGCCGAAATACATTTCTTTTTCACAACCCCCTTTATATGGGTATCAAATGAAAGGGCTTGACTAGTAGAATGTTGTACAGATAACAAATCCAAGGTAGTCGGGGTTTAATCAAAATTTTTAATTTTGTTCTTGTACACTAAAAAGAGTAAAATAAACAATTTTCGTACAAAAAATTAAACCGACTTCAAAACCACAAATAGGCACTCAAAAGCGAAAAATAAACTAAAATCATTATTATAAGCGCTACTCACTCATCTATTTGAAGTCGGTGCCAGTCAGGTCAAAAGTTAGTAGATTGATGCTATGTAGGCACAGGTAAGTAGTATCTATCCTATACCTGTTAGATTTAGCTGGCACCGACTTCAAATAGATGAGTGAGTAGCGCTTATAATAATGATTTTAGTTTATTTTTCGCTTTTGAGTGCCTATTTGTGGTTTTGAAGTCGGTTTAATTTTTTGTACGAAAATTGTTTATATTATAAGTATAGACATATGGCAATAGCTGAGGCTACGACAAAAATATTAAAATGGATATAAAGTGTTTAATCTCTACTGTGTGACTTTGGAATCTATTTGCGCAATCGTGCACGTACCGCTTAAAAGTATTAAACCTAAAATAACTCGAGTTAAAAAAAGAAATATTAACGCCTAAATTCCACAGTGGCCTCAAAAAAGCCAATTGAATTTTACCCAAAACATTTTGCGGTCCCTGCTGTCAATGTATGTAAAAATATGCATAAATGCATACAGCTATGCCACGTTATATTAAACGTGATTGAATTATTCATGTTTTTGCATATTTACCTTGATAAACGGTTGTTGTTCTTATCTGACAACTGGGATCTCTTGGAGATATACAGAGCTGATATTTCGTTGAAAATGACGTGACTGGTATTGCAGCTTACTTGATTGTGAGTTTGTTCACAGTGCCGTGGGTTGTAGGATCGATTTCTATCAAGAAAAATTAAGGTGTTGGTGTACATTTCACACACAAGTCCATTTTTTAAACTAAAATAGGTTCGCACTTGACCACCATCTCGCCTGATGTTAAGCGACGATGCGATCTACGATGGAACGTCCTTACCCAGCAAGAAGTGATTCACTGTGGATTTGAAGACGCCAAGATTGTAGCCATTGGGGAAAACGCACTCTGGCAACACATTCCATAACATAGACGTTCTTATTACAAACGTGGAGTCAAATCTCTTCGGTCGCGTCTTTGGAACATCAACCATGAAACGATGCCTCTTTTTCGAGATACGAGAAGTCTGATCGAAGAAAGAACAAGGTGGTATCAGATCAAGCAGATCAGTTGCACACTTTCAGAATTGTATCTGATAAAAAACCGATAAGCTAGCAATTTTGCGGCAATGTTCAAGACTTTAAAGTCTTTTACACACAAAAAGTTTACGAGTACATATACTACGTATAGAGTTGGCACAAACGCTTTACACCAAAAGCACGGGTAGCATCTTTCTTGCCTTGTCGCTCTTGTGGAAGTGTCATACTTTTGTTGCAGCACATCACTCTGTTGCCATTGAAAGTATGCACGTCATCTGCCTACGATTGACATAAAGGAACCGTGCGGAAAATCTAACTCTATACGTTTGTTTACACATCTTTCCCCAAATTAAGTAAAGCTTGTACTATGGAAGCCATATAGCCAACATAATGCTGGTATACACAGTTGTAAATACATACATAAAAACACACAGACACAGAATAAATAGTACAAATATTTGCACGGGGTGGGAATCAAACCCAATACTCGCAGCTGCACAGGCAGACTTACTACCAAGTCATCCATAAGGAATTGAAAGAAGCTATTAATTTTTCCCATAGTACATACAGCGATAGAAATCAAGATTTAAATCATTGTTTAAATACCTCGACGTTTCGGCAGCGTTACAACCGCCGTGGTCACGTGAAGACTGAAGAAATTGCGGGTCGTCTCATTGCGAAATGAGGGGATCTAGATCTACCCTCATTTGGTCTTCAAAAATCGCAGGGTTACCACTACGACACACAACACTAACCGTATCACCAGGCTTCTCCGAACTCACTCCGCGATGCGTACATTTATTAATGACTGGATTCCACGACGCCGATAACCGAAAACCATCCTACCGGTTGAAATTACGATGTTTTTTAATTTCTAAGGCTTCCCGAACTATTCTTGCGTAGTAATGACGTTCGGTGGAGCGATCTTCGGGTCGTGGAGCTCGACGCTCGTGATTAAGTCCTGTAGATACATTATAAACATTATGTGTTCAAATCGCGAAAGTTTAAAAACAATACAGCGATAGAGTAAAGTAAACGGGTGTTTTTTTTTTTGATATGACAAAAAAGACATACATCTGGAACTTTTCTAGGTCAAAGTGGATAGGTTTCTGCTAAGTCACCTTACTTTTTAGGGTTCCGTAGCCAAAAGGCAAAATACGGAACCCTTATAGATTCATCTTACACTACGTTTTTCATTCGCCGATTCGTGGTCTCCACTTAAGAACACGTCTACTCCAACGGTTATCATGGTTATTATATTATTATGAGCCATGGGAGAGGCCTATTTCCAGCAGTGGACTAAGATAGGCTGATGATGATGATGTTGATGATAGATTCGTCTTGTCTGTCTGCCTGTCTGACTGTCCGTCCGTATGTCACAGCCACTTTTCTCCGAAACTATAATACTATTAAAACTTGATAAGTAGCTGTATACTGTATACCGTATTAAGATTTACATACAAAACATAGAAAAAAAATTAGGGGTGCGTCCCATACACAGAACTGAAACTCAAAAAATTTTTTTTTGTACCTTGCTTGTGGGGTATTTATGGATAGGTCATTAAAAATTAAAAATGATATTGAGGTGCCTAACATTTTTTTTTCTAAACTAAATAGTTTGCGCGATGGACTCTTCCAAAGTGGTAAAAAGTGTCCCCCCCCCTGTAACTTCTAAAATAAGAGAATGACAAAAATAAAAATAAAAGTGTATGATGTACGTTACCATGTAAACTATCAACGAAAATTGGTTTGAATGATATGTAGTAAGTAGTTTTATTTTAATACGTCATAAATTGACTATTGTTAAAACACTGATTAAAGTAACAACGAAGTACAAGAACTTTTGTATTATGTTACTTGCTGCTACGGAAGCTTGCATGGGCGAACCCAACTCGCACTAAACCTACCTAGCACACCTGAATTATCCATAGACCACTGTAGGTCTACAGATAATCAATATGTTCAAGCCCACTACCAATCGGAAGCGTACCCAGCATGCTGGCGGCATTACCACGCTGAATGGCGATGCTTATGCGTTGGGGCAAATAAACGCCAGCATTTTGGTCACGCGTCGCGTCGACCAAGCGTTTGGAAAGGGTTTTGAATTTAATAAATATTGACATTTACAATATTAAGTATTAGGATTATTTCAATGTTTTATCCATATCATTTTCTGGTAAGCTTTTATGTGAAACAGTGTTTATCGAACATTAATCCATCCATCCCCATACAAACATATTCACGTATGCGAGTTGGGTAAGCTTTTTGAATTTTGCAAAGGTCACAGTTTTAGAAATAATAAATCTTATGACTTAAGTGACTCTGTGGGAAAATCTACTCGAATTTTTTCTTAAAAAATGATTGATGGCTAAAATTTCCAGTAAAAGTAAAAATAATAAAAGTTTTTGGTAAAATTTGTCTCTTTCCGAGACAAATATTATTACAAAAACAATATTTTGATACAAAATATTTAATGAATGAACCCACGGTATTGTTTTCACTACTATGAAAAAACATATTTCTAGGTTTTCTCTGAATATATCAAAAAGTTGGTTTTACCTTAACCCCGAGAGAGAAACCTGATAAAGTATGCATAATCACAACTCAATCAAGCCAGCATCCCACTGAGATCTCTAGGAGAATACCCTTTTCAAAATATACCTGATTTGAAATCAGCGTTGAATAATATTAGATCCTAGTAACTATATATAGAGCAGACACCATTGTTTTGTTAGAACTTTAGGGGACACGTAGTCACGTAGCAGACTCTTAATAAACCTATATATTTTTAATAATAACAATCTTATATAAATAGAGAGAACTGAGAGATATATAAATAGTATTTTATTTATATATCTCTTAGGGCGAAATTGTTTTGTCATCCATGATCCGTGACACCCGCGATGGCCGTGCGGTAGCAGGCTAGCTCTCTGAAGTGTGTTTATTCTGTGCGTGCCGTTTTGTGCTTTAATGAAATGTTGAGATGTTAAGATCATACTTTGATATTCCCTAAGGGGTTTTTGTACATGGCTACTGATTTTAGTCATAAATTCTTACACAATATACACTGTGAAAACCCTGCTAATAATAAAAAAAATCACGTCGAAACAGCTGAACAGATGAGGTTTATGTTTAGAACATGGATAGTTTTTAGTCTGGAATGGCACAAGCTACTTTTCATCCCGGGAAAATAGCAGAAACGACAACAACACAGGTAAAATCACGGGCCGCTGCTAGTATAAAAATAAATAACAAAATCTAAATTTATAAATGCTGTGTACTAATTCCAGTGTTATCAAATTAATTAAGAACATTTCACACACTAATACCATGTTTATTTGAGACACACTCATATTAAAAAACTAACTGTCAAATTGGGAACAGGTTAATATTACTTTGTGATTGAATTATCACCACTTTGCTATCACTAATATTGATAAAAATAATATTGCGATCATATATAATAATAATGTACCTGGTTGAGCGAGCTTCGCTCGGTTTTTTTGAATGATATTTAGGCAGGTACGAATTACGTAGTGATGACTTACTTAGACCTACTTAGATACGAATTAAATGCGTTTATTAAAGACTATAACGTTTTCTCAGAAAAAAAAAGACCAGTCCTGAGTGTAACCATCAGGATTCGAACCGGGGCCTGTTGACTCCGAGGGCGAGCATATTCCATCTGAGCCATTTTGACTTAAAGAATAGTGGCGAAATAAGTTATCGTATTCTAATGACGTTGTAGAAGTTTTTCATTGTCTAAAAACGCGCATAAAATGATGTTTTTAGAAAATGAAACCTAGCTAGATCGATTTATCGTCCCCCTGTATATATAATTTCATGGAAATCGTTCGAGCCGTTTCCGAGATCCAGATTATAAATATAAATACCTACAAGAATTGGTCGTTTATCACATATAATAATAAATGTAATGAACTATATTAATATAAATAGACTAAGTTTAATAAATGTAATGAACATGAATAAACAGCTCAGTGAGCATTTACCTTTATTCTAGGCACGAAACAAAGCTTACAAAAATATCTTTCCATCTCACTTTTCGCGTAAAAAAATGAATGACAAACGACATCTAGAGAAACGTCAAGAATTTTTATTATTAAGATCTTCGTAAACGAATATTGAAAAATAATATTAGTTTAGGCGGGAAAATTCACTTTACTCAGAACTTGTTCTAGAAGAGTTTTAATAAAATTTCGCGGTGTTCGTTAAATGGTGTTTTGTATTAAAAAAAAACAATTGTGTTGTTAATCGTTAATATGTGTTTTTAAGTGTTAATCGTCGCTTATAAGGATAAAAAATAGGTTTTGTGTCATTACAGTCTATTATTATCTATGTGTCTTATCTCTGTAAAATCATTTCAGGAGTTACTCGTATTTGTACGAAAGAGAAATGAATATACAAAAGATAAAAATATTATTTATTATTTTCTCTCACACAAAAGTTTTACATTCTAATCAAGTAATACATCTTAATAAGATGCCAAAAATACACAACTTTGTCTCGTCCTTACTAGATATACATTAGCATTTTGGCAATACAATATATAGTAGTAGTAGTTTGGTAGTGGTAAGACTCTTTGCAGATTCCGCCTAGGGAACTACCACTTTTGCCAGTTATTCTGCCGTCAAGAGACAATGTGCATCTGTACATAAATATGTGTCACGCCAAAAGAAGTTTTCACTTAAAAAAAAAATCTTTTAGTTTTGTTCCCTTACAGTCTTTCACTAATATCTGCTTTTGTTTTTTTTTAAACTTTAGTAGTGCCATGGGTAATGAGGGAAATCCACGGGAAATCTTACAGAAGGCGTTTAATTAGCCAATAAGAGCAGTAGTGTCACGGGAAAGTAAAATTTCCCGTCACTCTACCAGTAGTACTAATCGGTAGTGTCATAGAAAATAAACGCAATCTTCACTGTACTCCGGTTTGGGAGGTCAATGTTTCCAGAGAAATTACTGGTCATTGAGATATATCCGACTAATAAAAACACGTGAAGTTTGGATGTTTGTTGCTCAATCACGTCAGAACGGCTCAACGGATCGGGTCGAAATTTGAAACACAGTAAGATTGACGTCCGGAATAGCAACAAGCTTTCTAGCTAGCTACAATTTTTCCCGTCAAAATTACAGAAACGGAAACTAAGCTGGTAAAACTACTAATAATCTTTATCTTTGAACACCGAGCTCAGTGCACTCCTAGATAAATGACCTGTCCCTTTGCCGCCTAACTAAATCGGCTATGGCTTTGCTATTCTATGGCTTTGCTATTGGCATCTCTATCTTTTCAAACTAAAAGAAAAGAGAGGGAAACATCAAGGCTAAGACAGTTTTCATTCGATTCGGCGGTAGACCCCCTGTTCTGCTCGTGCCGTCACTCCGAGCTACAAAAAAAGTACAAGAACATAAGTAGGGCTCCTTGCAGAGTCTATCAGGGGAAGTACCACACCTTCACCAGTTATTCTACCGCCAAGCAGTAATGTGCAAACGTACCTATGTTCCTAGTTGTTCTCTATACTATGCTAAGGTATGCTATTGAATACATTTTTTTTTTTAATCTGGTCAGAGCCTTTATTAACAAATCTAAAATATATATAAATATATATCTAGTTGTAGAAATTACAGGGGACAGAGATAAAACATTTTATATATCTGTATCTTATAACTAAATTATTATTTTTTACCCGAATTCGTCAGTTTGTAGGTACAACATTACTGTGTTCCGGTTTTAAGGACAATGTTTGCAGTGAAATTGTAAGGCATATAAATAAAACAACTTAGATCTGTAGGTGACAAGCGCAGTGCAGTGCTACGTAATGATTTGGAGTCTTCATGTTCCACTAGCTGCGTGACATGCACATGTTCCACATCATGTTATCTTTGCCCTGTCACTACGAGTATAAACTGTAGAAAAGTACAACAATATACAAGTACCATCTTTGTATAGTCGATCTACCACCAGGTCGTATAAATAGGTCGCTTTAAAAAAAATTACAGTCACAATCTTAACATTTACCAATACACAAAATCGTGGTTAAAATCACAGATAATTGTCATTCAGGAGCCATTTCATTTGAAGGACAGGCACTTCTGTAAACGCGAAAGGACCCCTGTCGGGCCACCTTTTTCCTTCGTTTCCTGATTCGCTCTCATTGTCTCAATGTCAATAAATTGACTTTGATCGACGAAGTACCTCCACAAAGGCGTATATATTAAGGGTAGACCTTTCTTTTGAGAACAGCCTATTTACGGAATGGCCTAATTCTTCTGTGTCATAGTTACGGCGGGCATAAAATGTGTTTCATTGAGTAGGTGTTAGAGGTAAAAAAATCTAGATCGTAGGACTGAAAATGCTGACCTACTAATATTACCAATTTTGGATGTTTCTTGCTCAATTACGTTGGAACGGATGAATGGATAAGGTTGTAATTATAATAATGTTATAATAATATATATAGGAATGTGGCAATCTCAAGTGATCTTTGCAGTTGCTAAAAGCGAACGCCCTCTTCTTATAAGTAATGCACTTCTTCTCAACTAAATAGCACTAAAGGATGGCGTAAACATCCCACTGAATGTTTCCACTACTGGTACTCGGGGTCTTTTCTTGCAAAAGGAAAGTCAAAGCCACCCTTGCCCAGTGCAGGTAAGTGGATGACACAATCCATGACCTCGAAAGATTCTAGGTGCATGTCGGTTTCCTCATGATATTCCTTCGCTGATTTAAGTTAGTGACATTACTCACATGGCTTCGAGAAGACAGTGGTGTGCGTGGGATTTGAACTCGGGACTACGGGTCGACAGTCGCCGTTCTAAATTACACTAAAAAACCCAAAACAGTACTAAATGACAACAACATCTTTGTTGGCGATCGACACATCTATGTGCATAACTAGTTATAGCGATTTTTATAACACTTTGGTAAAATTGTATGAAGATTTAATTTAATGGATATATTGTTGTAAATTAGGTTTATTTTGGTAGGATTAGGTAGGGCACACTTAATAAATATAATTATTGTTTAGTTTTACTCGAATATCAGGTAGGGTGTCCATTTATTTACCTTAAGTTAGGCAAATGTTGGTAAAAATAGGCAGTTTTTTAGGAAATAGCTAAATTGTAAGCTAAGGTACCCCCTAGGATGTTAGGTTTATTTATAGACCTGGTCGTAGGCTACATTTCGAGTGGTCATTGGTTAGCCTACGACCAGGAATGGAAAAGTTATGGTGAAAATAGTGACTATTCCATAGTGAAAATGAACCGAAAAGAGGGCTCGAAATACGGGGCTCTCTTTTAGGTAAAGGTAAGGGGGTACCTTAGCGATCTTGATTTTGTTCGGAGCATGCTCTTCTCAGCGGCTCCAGTACTAGGAAGAAAAGGAAGAAAAAATAAAAGGAAGACTCAAGAATCAGCGTTTCACTACCCCGCTCCCAGCTCCCTTTCAAGATCCGGCCAAGAGGGTCTCGTCGAGCGAACGTCGGGATCGCGCCGAGTTGTCGTCGTATAATCGTCAAGGGCACGTCGGATACGCCGACTGTCGCGCCGAGTGTTACGCCGAGTGTCACTCCGACTGTCACGCCGACTGTCACGCTGAACGCTGACTGTCACGCCGACTGTCACGTCGCACCGACTGTCACGTCGCACCGACTGTCACGTCGCACCGACTGTCACGCCGAGTGTCGCGCTGACTGTCACGCCGACTGTCACGCTGAGTGTCACGCTGACTGTCACGCTGAGTGTCGCGCCGACTGTCACGCTGACTGTCACGCCGAGTGTCTCGCCGAGTGTCTCGTCGAGTGTCACGCTGAGTGTCACGCTGACTGTCACGCCGAGTGTCACGCCTAGTGGTACGCCGAGTGTCACGCCGGGGGTCAAGTCAAGGTCACGTCCAGGTCAAGATCGAAGATTGTCCCACAGCGGTTGCAAAGTGAACCCAGGGACGAGTCTACCAGCGCCTGTCGGAACGAGAGGGCACGTACTCAAGAGACCTGCTTACAACAGGTCTCTCCCCACTCGCTGCCGGCAGACCAGGCTCGTCAACGCATAGCGGTCGGTCTTAAGCCGGTCGCGACAGCTGGTCCTTCGAGCCGGATTCACGCCATAGCGACTATCGTGGGACTTCGTCGAGGAAGTGAAGACTGGAAGACATCTGCGCTTTGACAACGGACGAGGTGATCATCGTGCGAGTGGAAACGAAGATCAAGATGCCCGTTACAAGAAGCCAGAAGGAATTGATCGGCAAGAACGCACGCCGGCTGAGAGAGCATCACGTGGCACCACAATGGAGTCCGGCACGACATCCGGTACTAGAACAGAAGGTACCTTCCGTCTGGGATGTCGTTCGAGACTACGACTGGGGCCACAACCGAGGAAGATAGAACGTTGGTGGGAAGCCCAAGTTCGAAGCTCTCCGAGAGGCTACAGAAATCAAAGGCCTCGTCTGTAGCGTCAACAGCCAGAAGGAAGAGAGAGATGGAAGCACGTGTAGAGTTAGCTAAACGGAAGCTAGAAGAGGCACGAGCTGCGGCTGGGTTGGCAAAGGTTGAACTGGAGATGCTTCAACTGGAAGAAGACGACGACGACTCCGTGATCAGCGTACCAGTTGATCGGAGAGATGGTGCAGAATTGGATCAGCGATTCGACGGAAAGGCTGCCAGGGAAAATGTCAGAACCGGAGAAGCCCGGCAAAGCACAGACAGCCACGAAAATCGCCGAACCTTCTGCTGAAATTAAAGTCATCGCTGAAGTGCTACGGGACGTCATCAAGTTGTCAACGAGAAATGTAGCAGCACCTAGCTACATGTTTGATCTCCCACAGTTCGACGGGAACGCTAGCGAGTGGCTAGCCTTCAAGAGGGCATATGAAGATACGACTGAGAACTTCTCTTCAATCCAAAACATGATAAGGCTGAGGAAATCCATCAAGGGTGCGGCGCGAGAGTCGGTCAAATGTCTACTGTATTCAGACAATATACCTGAAGACATCATGGAAGCGCTGCGCCGGAAATACGGAAGGCCAGATGGATTAGTGCTGGCAGAGATGGAGAAACTGAAAAGGCTGCCAAAGATGACGGAGAGCGCTCAAGACGTGTGCGATTTTGCATGTCGAGTGAGCAACATCGTGGCAACAGTGAAGAGTCTGAGAAAGCCTCAGTACCTCCAGTCTCCGGAAATGCTGAAGACGATAGTGGACAAAATGCCTGCGGTCATACGGTTCCGGTGGTTTGACTTTACGGCTGACACGGAAGATCCTGACTTGCTACAGCTGAGCAAGTTCCTGAACAGGGAGGCAGACCGGTGCAGTCAATATGCACTACAAGAAGCCGTGACCAAAAGCCAAGGTATGAAGAGAGAAGTCACCCATGCCGCCGTGGAACAAAGAGAAGATAAGGAAAACTGTCCACACTGTCAAGGAAACCATCGCCTGTACCAGTGTAAGAAGTTTACGGAAGCGTCGATCAAGGAACGATGGAAAATTGCATCAAATTGCAAGCTATGCTTCAAATGCTTGCAAGGTCGACATCGAAAGCAAGACTGCCAGAAGCCAGGATGCAGAGTATGCAACAGATGGCACCATGAGCTTCTACATGAAGATCGGCTACCTGAAGGATTGAAGGAAGAACCGGATGGCAAGGAAGTAACGAACAACGTGCTCCAGGTCAATACGGTGAAAACCAAGAAGGCGTACTTAAAGATGGTACCAGTTGAGATCTACGGGCCAAAGGGAAGCGTTAAGGTATTGGCTCTGCTGGATGAAGGGTCAACGGTAACACTTGTGGACTCATCGGTAGCCGAACAATTGGGACTACAGGGACCTCGAGAGCAACTCACCATAGAAACAGTTGGAGGAAAGTTGCTGTCGAACAAGAGATCCATGAAACTCAATTTGAAAGTTCGAGGTCTTCATCACACGCGGAAAAGGACGATCACCGGGGCCAGAACCATGGACGAGCTTTATCTGACACCTCAAGCAGTAGACAAAGAGAAGGTCAAGATGTACTCTCACCTAGACAAGATCGCGGAGCAACTCTGCTACAAGGAAGAACGGCCCAAGTTACTTATTGGTCAAGATAACTGGGAATTGATTGTCTCCAGGGGAACGCGGAAAGGGAAGAAGACTCATCCCGTCGCTTCACTCACCTATCTAGGATGGGTATTACATGGATGCGACTCGGGGGCAACTACAACATCGGTCAACTTCGTAACCTGCGCACACGTCTTGGCCCAAGACAAAGAAATGCCAGACTTCAAATCGGCGAAGAACCAAACAAAAAGCAAAGAGAAGAAGCTGGACAAAGATGAGAGTAATAAGAAAAAGGATCCTGCGCGGAGAAGATCCTCGAGAAAAAAGAAGAAGAAGAAGCCTCAAGAAGAAGTCCCGATGACAGTTGAAAAAAGACAGAACGAGAGCTCAGAGGAAGATCCTACTGCGCTCACGAAGGGGAGGCCCCCTGAGACGTCAAAGTTAAAGAAGATCGACACGATGACAGCAGAGGACCTACCAGGAGAGGGAAATCGCTTCGGAGAACCGCCTTCATCGAGTGCGGCCATCGACTACCTTGGCCCCACTGTTGTCAAGGTGGGTCGACGGCGTAAGAAGCGAAGGAGAGCCTTGTTTCGGCGAGAAGACTGCCTGCCGCGCCTACACAGTGGCGATGCAGTCCTCGCTGTGGGTTCCACGCTGCGCAGAGCGACGGCACTCAAAGGGGAAGTGGTCCGCACCTACACCGGACCAGACAGCAGAACTTCAATCATCGAGGTCCCCACGAATGGCGGAATCTTGCGGCGGCCAACCTCCAAGGCCGTGCTGTTGGTGCCTCCATGGGGGGCGAGAACGAGGTTCCATACGTCGAGCATCGACGAGACGACGAGCAACAGGCCTCCGACCGGTGAGATCGCCGAGCCAGAAGATGGTGCTTGCGCACGAAGGGGAGGATGTTGGCGATCGACACATCTATGTGCATAACTAGTTATAGCGATTTTTATAACACTTTGGTAAAATTGTATGAAGATTTAATTTAATGGATATATTGTTGTAAATTAGGTTTATTTTGGTAGGATTAGGTAGGGCACACTTAATAAATATAATTATTGTTTAGTTTTACTCGAATATCAGGTAGGGTGTCCATTTATTTACCTTAAGTTAGGCAAATGTTGGTAAAAATAGGCAGTTTTTAGGAAATAGCTAAATTGTAAGCTAAGGTACCCCCTAGGATGTTAGGTTTATTTATAGACCTGGTCGTAGGCTACATTTCGAGTGGTCATTGGTTAGCCTACGACCAGGAATGGAAAAGTTATGGTGAAAATAGTGACTATTCCATAGTGAAAATGAACCGAAAAGAGGGCTCGAAATACGGGGCTCTCTTTTAGGTAAAGGTAAGGGGGTACCTTAGCGATCTTGATTTTGTTCGGAGCATGCTCTTCTCAGCGGCTCCAGTACTAGGAAGAAAAGGAAGAAAAATAAAGGAAGACTCAAGAATCAGCGTTTCACTACCCGCTCCCAGCTCCCTTTCAAGATCCGGCCAAGAGGGTCTCGTCGAGCGAACGTCGGGATCGCGCCGAGTTGTCGTCGTATAATCGTCAAGGGCACGTCGGATACGCCGACTGTCGCGCCGAGTGTTACGCCGAGTGTCACTCCGACTGTCACGCCGACTGTCACGCTGAACGCTGACTGTCACGCCGACTGTCACGTCGCACCGACTGTCACGTCGCACCGACTGTCACGTCGCACCGACTGTCACGCCGAGTGTCGCGCTGACTGTCACGCCGACTGTCACGCTGAGTGTCACGCTGACTGTCACGCTGAGTGTCGCGCCGACTGTCACGCTGACTGTCACGCCGAGTGTCTCGCCGAGTGTCTCGTCGAGTGTCACGCTGAGTGTCACGCTGACTGTCACGCCGAGTGTCACGCCTAGTGGTACGCCGAGTGTCACGCCGGGGGTCAAGTCAAGGTCACGTCCAGGTCAAGATCGAAGATTGTCCCACAGCGGTTGCAAAGTGAACCCAGGGACGAGTCTACCAGCGCCTGTCGGAACGAGAGGGCACGTACTCAAGAGACCTGCTTACAACAGGTCTCTCCCCCACTCGCTGCCGGCAGACCAGGCTCGTCAACGCATAGCGGTCGGTCTTAAGCCGGTCGCGACAATCTTTTTAATTCTAATTAATATACAAATACAACTATTAAGTATTTGTAAACAAACTGGGCTCATTTGGTTTAAAACCCTTCCGTATAAAAGCATTGTCCTCCATAATCAGTCCCCAAAGAGAAGGGTTGCAGATTAGTCTACAATTATCACGATTTACGACGCTCTGTCGACAGATGTGGAATACTGATGGATCTCTGAACATATTTTAAACCTTCTGTTAAGAGTTTACACACCAATTATAGCAACACTGGTCATTTATATCTCATATCATCAATTGATAATAAACAAATCTATGTAATTTAAATCATTATATAGTATAAAACAAAGTCACTTCCTGCGTCTGTCCGTCCCTATATATACTTACCTCTTTAAAACTCTTTAAAACTACCACACAGATTTTGATGCGGATTTTTTAATAGATGGAATGGTTCAAGAGAAATACTTATATGTATAATACATTCATAAAATAATAGGAAAACACTGATAATTTTAAAGCTTTCTATGGTACTCGTAATGTCATAAGTAAACACGTTTTTTGTGCTTACACTGCAAACGTTGGCTGAACCCCATGAGATAGATCAAAATAATGTACCTACAGCAGTATTGTACCCCTTCAAAAGGTCTACAAAAAAGTAAATGATAGTGTATGTCTTTCTCTTAGGAAAAAACAACAATTACCATTTTAATATTTATTTTAGTATATTCAGTATCAGAATTGCGCTCATGCGAAGCCGGGGTGGATCACTAGTTTATTGTAAACTAGCAACACAGTTATTCTGCCAGGAAAAAAATATGACAGCTGACGTGCATATTTTCTATGGCAACAGAGTGATGGGCCGCGACAAAAGTATGACACCACAAGAGCGACAAGGCAAGAAAGATGCTACCCTTGCTTTCGGTGTAAAGCGTTTGTGCCAACTACTAGTATATACGTAGTATATGTAAACTCTTTGCCAACAATAGATTAAAAATATATTTTTTTGTAAAATTGATTAAAAAAAATTGGTTAAGTTAGGAAAAATATTTATATTTCACTAATATTGTACACGCAACAGTTTAGATGTATGTCGCTCAATCTCGCCGGAACGGCTGAACAAATTAGGTTGAAATTTGGGACACTGTTAGATTATAATTTGGAACACATACTTCGATCTTGTGCTTTCAAACATATTTACAACTCATTAGATATATTAAACTAACAGTACTACGCAGGGTTATCCATTTAGTTTTCGTTGTTTTTATTTTCCCGTAATAAAATTAGCCTATGTGCTATTCCATACTATATATATTATAGACCTCCATCCCAACGTGATTAAGCATCAATATAAAAACATCAAACATTTCGCAATCTATACTAATATTATAAATCTGAAGAAGTGTTTTGTTTGACCATGCTAACCTCAGTAACTAGTGGACCGATTTCAAAAATTCTTTCACCGTTGGATAGGTGAGTGATTCTTGAGTGGTATGTGATGTATATTGTGTGCCACGGGCCACGGGCGAAGCCGGGACGGACCGCTGGTTAGGTATATCGTAAGAACTAGGAGGACTTAATAAATTGTCAGTTACAAAACACAAACTTTAGTTTTTATGATATTACTATCGGTTCGCCCTGGTTTTGCCCCGTGGTACATTTGTATATTACGTACATACCCGATGGTAAAATATTTTTTAAAATCGGTAGAGTAGCTCCTGAAAATATCGCGCTCAAACAAATAAACTCTTTTGCTTTCTAATATTAGCTTAGTAGATGCTAGTTGCTAGTATGCTAGTTTATTGCTTTTTTTAACTTTTATAGTTTTACACTTGACCGCCATCTCAACTGATGTTAAGCGACGATGCGGTCTACGATGGAGAGTTTTTTTTTAGAAGAAACCGATTCCCTCTCGATTTGAAAACACCAAGACTATATCCATCAGGGAAAACCCACTCACGCAACTCATTCAACAGCCTAGACGTTCTAATCACAAAAGTAGAGTCAAACATCTTCGTCCGTGTCTATGGAGTATCAACCATGAAACGGTGCCACTTCTTCGAGCAACGAGAACTCCGATAGAAAAAAGGGCAAGGTATTAGATCATGCAGGTCAGTTGCACACTCTCCGAAGTGTATCCGATAAAAAATCGATAAGCTAGCTATTTTGCGACGATTTTAAAGACTTTGAAGTCTTTTTCGCACGAGTGTAATTTACCTATGGTATGCTAGATGCTAGTTTGCTGTTTAAAAAAATAGTACCTGGTTGACCGAGCTTTGCTCGGTTTTTTTAAATGATATTTAGGCAGGTACGAATTACGTAGTGATTACATAATTTCATGAAAATCGTTCGAACCGTTTCCGAGATTAAGATTCTATATATTAGTATTAAAAGTAACGTGGTTGTTACATATATTTAATTGGATAACGGGACACTCACGTATATACGGTCGGTCAATCCGACTCGAGTTTCGACCTCGTCCGGCGGCCTTTTTCAAGGAGAGTGCACGCGCGCGACGGCTGCCCGTTTGGCACTGATTGGTTTCAGTGCCAAACCTGCAGCCGGATTGACCGACCGTATATACGTGAGTGTCCCGTTATCCAATTAAATATGATTCTATAAATATATACCTACAAGAATTGCTCGTTTAAAGGTATAAGAAAAGATATTTGACACTAAAATTTAAACTAGCCTAAGCACCAAAACAGAAACTATGCGTACGACACCGCAGAACAGTTTAACCTACATATCTGTAATGAAGATCCCAGAAAAGCAATTCAGGGGTGAACCTGATAGAAGCATCCAATCAGGTCTTGATTGATCGAGGCCCCTTTTGAAGGTCGTTCAAGCTTCGACGCAGTAAAATATGATGACTAGTAAGGACGGTAATGATCGCTGATTTATTCAGTAGTTAGTCATACCACGTTGCTGTTGGTTGTGGGTTCAATTCCTGGGACAATTAACTATGTTATGAGTACTTATTACTTAGTTTCTTTTCTATGTCTGGGTGATTTTATGTATTATTTAAAATTAAACACGTTAATACGTATCAGCTATCTGGCTGTCTACCTCTATAGTATAGATTTTACATAGTAAGGAGATTTTTGTGTTGTGTTCGATATCTGAATAAGTTTCTTCGCGATGTTTTCCTTCAGAGTTAAAGCTAGGTGATGATTTGTAAAAATATTCAGAGCTGCAGGCAGGATCTGAACATATGAGCTCACCATTGTGGAATTGAAGGTCCTGGCCCAGTGGATATTAAGAATGAATCGGTTTCTTCTAGGTAAGCACGCTCCACCGTAGACATTTTTCATCTGATGATAAGCGCACATCGTCGCTTATCATCAGATGAAAAATGTAGTTTTTTTTTTACTATAATAGGTTCGCACTTGACCACCATCTCGCCTGATGTTAAGCGATGATGAGATCTACGATGGAGCGTGCTTACCTAGAAAAAACCGATTCACTCTCGATTTGAAGACACCAAGATTGTAACTATCAGGGAAAACCCACTCAGGCAACGCATTCCACAACCTAGACGTTCTTATCACAAACGTGGAGTCAAATCTCTTCGTTCGCGTTTTTGGAACATCAACCATGAAACGATGTCGCCCTTTTGTGGAACGAGAAGTCCGATAGAAGAAAGGGCAAGGTGGTATTAGATCATGCAGATCAGTTGCACACTCTCCGAAGTGTATCCGATAAAAACCCGATAAGCTAGCGATTTTGCGGCGATGATCAAGACTTTGAAGTCTTTTACGCACAAAAGTGTAATGGCTCTCGATAGGCAATGGCCTATGAGTCTTTTGGCACGTCTCTCAATAGATTCCAGAGTCTCCAGCTGATACTTAGCCGATCCATCCCAAAGGTGCGAACAGTGCTATAATACAGTATTTAATTATAGAAAAGAACGACGAGACGAGCAGGCCATGTGCCTGGTAGTATGCAACAGGCCTGCCTATAGCAGCACAGTGACACGTAACTTTGGAACATGCAGAGTCCAAATAATTACCGGACTGCGATTCTCACCCAGAGATATAGGTACAGGTGTTATATCGCTTAGCCCAATAATTTCTCTGGAAACATTTCCTTTCAAACTTGAACACAGTAATGTTTGCAAATTACTGCTTGGTGGTAGAAGAACTGGCAAAGGTGTAGTTCCCAGTCGGACTCTGCTAAAAGCCCTACTACTAAACCAGGTAAGTAAGGTTTGTAAGGACGACCCATTCTGTTCTTATACCCAGTAGTTAGAAGCTCCCTTAACGGCTCTGATAACCTTTAACCGTTCGATAAACAATTACAGAACGGGCATTTAAGAGTTTATAGCTAGAAAAAGAGCCCTTTATTAATTAAGTGCGTATCGGAGGGGCCATTTTATGAAACATTAATTTTATGTTAGTAACTTTTTAATAGCTAAAAAGGTAAAAAGATTTTACGCTATTATATTTGTTAGAGAAAAAAATCAGTTCATTTAAATATAATAAGAAAAGGAAACATGTTTTTATTGCTTTAGTTTCGGATTTTATTAATAACTAGTAGCGTCCCGTGGTTTTACCCGCGTGGTTCCCGTGTCCGTTGTTTGTTGGGGATAAAAAATAAGTTCAGTTAAAAGTAGGCTATGTGTTGTTATGCCTATAATCCGTGTTCTAAAAAATCAGGCTAATCCGATACGATTGATGCGATTGAGCAGCAAACGACCAAATATCCAAACATCAACGTTTCTCATATTGGTATCTAGCACTACAGGTGCTCCACGGTTTCTCCTCCTGTTATTTTCTCGCAATAAACGTAGCCTATGTCCTAGCAGACTACTGTGCTTCAAATTTCAACTCAGATGTGGTTGAGCAACAAGCATGCATCCTAACTTTTGCGTTACTAATATTTGTAAGACATTATTCAAATGAACGACATCTCATAACGAAGCTCAAAGTCACACAGCGAGCTATGGAGAGGGCTATGCTCGGAGTCTCTTTGCGCGACAGAATCCGTAATGAGGATATTCGCTAAAGAACGAAAGCGCCCGACATAGATCAAAGAGTAGACAAGCTGAAGTGGCAATAGGCAGGCCACATCGCTCGCAGAACTAACAACCGATGGGGAAGAAAGGTTCTCAAGTGGCGACCACGAACATGAAGACGCAGTGTTGGACGACCTTAACTAGATGGACAGATGACCTCATAAAGGTCGCTGGAAGCCGCTGGTTGCAGGTTGCGCAATACCGTTGTGGAAATGTAGGGGGGAGGCCTATGTTTAGCAGTGGACATCTTGCGGCGGATGATGATGATGATGATGTTGTCACCGAGATGTTAAGTGTTAATGTAGCGTCGTAACGGCGCAGCATCAAAGCAGTGGCAGCGGACGTACGCGTTAGACGCATACGTCTGATATAGCACACAGACTACTTTTTACGGTTCCGTAGCCAAATGACAAAATACGGGACTTATAGATTTGTCATGTCTGTCTGTCCCTCCGTATGGCACAGCCACTTTTCTCCGAAACTATAAGAACTATACTATTGAAACTTGGTAAATAGATGTATTCTGTGAACCGCATAAAGATTTTCACACAAAAAATAGAAAAAAAAACAAAAAATTTGGGGGGTGCCCCATACTTAGTACTGAAACTCAACTAGTAATAAATTCATACAAAAATGTGCTTTTAAAGGGCGAGAAAGTGGAGTAGAACTATTACTGCCGTATGTTACCAATACAGCTCACTTATATAGGCTTAAAAGATAAAAGTGATAAACAACCACGTAATCTGGTTGATGTCCTTGTAACCACAATAACAGTGTGCGGAAAATCCGGTCATCCGGTCGGACGCGCTCCGCGTATCAAATCGGGGATTTTCGGACAAACCCAATCTGTGACCGATGTTCTGCACTAATCCGTGTTAAAATTTAAACTTCGAACTTTATGTAGATATGAAGGTTTTTTAAGCTATTGCATAGCTTTTATCGCGGGCCTGGGGACCGAATTTTAGTGATCGTGCATCTCTTTCTTATGTTCACAAGAAAGAGGGATGGAAGACCGTAACGCCGTCCTCCGCACTCGGTCATTCGACTTTGAATCTTATTTGTATTAGCTTTACAGACTAAATGCTCTTAGCTGTCGAAGACTGACTAGATTGTATACTTCTTTGCATTTTTTTTATGCTAAACAAATGTCACTCTTCAAAATAAAAGCAATTCCGAAAAATTGTTAACATCCCTATTGCTTATGTTGATAAAAATGCATGCAACATGCAATAGCTTTACCGCAACGGTCTCCGAGTGCCACACTTCTTTTTATTCAACGACGGGAAGACAGAAGAGGATACAAAAATTATCAGTCTGTAGTCTGTGATCTAAATTTCAAATGTAATATAACGTATAACGTTGTAACAAATAACGTTGAGGCGTTCCGACGTGATTGAGCTAAAACATCTAAACATTGATATTTGTATTTTTATGGGGGCAGAGCCTTCAATAACATAAATTATTTTCGTACAAAAAATTCTTCGTACAAAGCCACAAATAGGCACTCAAAAGCGAAAAATAAACTAAAATCATTATTATAAGCGCTACTCACTCATCTATTTCAAGTCGGTGCCAGCCAAATCCAACAGGTAGTGGATAGATACTACTTACCTGTGCCTTCTTACTATGTGCCTAATTAGCATCAATCTACTAACTTTTTGACCTGAATGGCACCGACTTCAATAAAGTTCAAAAATAGTTTATTTCACCCATTTTAGTGTAAAACAAGTTTTTATTAATCCATTTACTCAATTTCGTATTGATAGGATCGAGTTTCATAACTTTTGTGAAATCTACAACTACGTCATCCAGAAAATGGTATGCAAATTTTAGATTATGGTTCACATTTCAAAAAACACCCGATTGATTTATATGGGACCATTCGGGAGGCATACCCATCCGAACACGAAAAGAAATTTTAAAATCGGTGCCCCCTGCACCGATCTCGAGAAATCAGGTTACATACATAAAAAAAACATAGGGGGCGAATTGATGACCTCCTCTTTTTTTGGAAGTCAGTTAACAATTAAAATACAATGAGAACTACATACCTAACTAACTACTTACACTAAGCACACCTGAATTATCCATAGACTAATGAAGGTCTACAGATAATCAAGGTGTTCAAGCCCACTACCAATCGGAAGCGTACAGCATGCTGGCGGCATTACCACGCTGAACGGGAATGCTTATGCTTTGGGCCAAATAAACGCCAACATTTTGGGCACTCGTCGCGTCGACCATTCATACAAAAAAACCTTAACATTCATACAAAAAAATACAACCGAATTGATCACTTTTTTTATCTGTAATAGGTTCCGCACTTGACCGCCATCTCGCCTGATGTTAAGCGATGCGATCTACGACGCGTGCTTACCCAGAAGCAATCGATTCACTCTCGATGTGAAGACACCAAGATTGTAACTTTCGGGGAAAACCCACTCAGGCAACGCATTCCACAACCTAGACTTTATTATCACAAATGTTGAGTCAAATCTCTTCGTTCGTGTTTTTTGGAACATCAACAATGAAACGATGTCACTTTCTTGAGATACAAGAAGTCCGATAAAAGTAAGGGCAAGGTGGTATTAGATCATGCAGATCAGTTGCACAAGCTCCGAAGTCCGATAAAAAACCGATAAACTACATCGATATAATTAAAGAAACATACGATGATAAAGCAATTTATTGTGTTTTGTAAAGTTTTTTTTCTTGTAAATTTGAAATATATTATGTCTAGTTACTTGTTTCACAATGTTCATGTACTTATCTGTTCTATTATATGTTCTATGTTACATCTTATTTATCTACTGTTTTAAAGCATGTTAGTTTTAAGTTCAGATCTGTTGGCCTAATTTTCTTTTTGTATTACCTCTAATTTAATAATATTATTATCAAACTACTGTATTTAAACAAATTTAATGTTGTTTCTAGGCCCACATAGTTTGGAATGTAATACAGTTCTGTACAGTATACTCTTATGTTATAGTTTGTTTTTATGACATTATATTTTGTGTGCTCATTGAATGAATAAATAAATAAGTAAATTTTGCGGCGATGATCAAGACTTTGAAGAGTCTTCTGACTCTTCTTTTTTTAAGTCGGTTAAAAAGACTAGATAAAAAAAATACTCACTAAAACATAATTTAAAAAAAAAAGGCATTTAAAAATAATTATAAATGAACATGTCAACATACAAAACTAACTTTTGTATGGTAGGACTCTTGGCAGAGTCCGCCTGGGGAAGTACCACACCTTTGCCAGTTATTCTACCGCCAAGCAGTAATGTGCAAACATTACTGTGTTCGATTTGAAGGAAAATGTTTCCAGAGAAATTACAGGGCTTAGAGATATAAGATCTTAGATCTCTGGGCAACGAGCGCAGTGCAGTGCTAGGTAATGATTCGGACTCTTCATGTTCCAATAGCTGCGTTTCACTGTGCTGTTATGTGTCAGGCATGTTGCTTACCATCAGGCACATGTCCTGATCGTCTAGTCACTCTTTATTAAAAATAAAAAAATGTAATTCAAATTGAATGTAATAAGTTAACATCTAACGTTTGTGCTCCATAAATTATTATTATTACGGATATAGTAGGATAATATCAGCTATCTGGCTGCCATAGTACCAGTTCCACTTTAGGTGAGGCAAATTAATATTGTGTTAGGAACATCCAGCAATATTAGCAACCTCGGAACCTTCTGTATCGGATCACTTCACTGTGAGTTTGGTCCTATTAACACACACGAATAACCCTGCCGTAGTTTATCGAGCGAAATACAGATCCACTGCATGATAATGATCATTTTTGATTAAACTTTCAGTGAATGGAAATCATTAAAAGAAATGTGCGCACACGCACAGCAGAAGTGAAAACTAATATAAGAAATACCTATCTATTAAAAACTTTTGAGATATTTTAATCTTTAAAAATAAAAATAACATTAAATATACATACTCGTAAATTGTACAATGTAAAGCTGAAGGACTAATATCCATGGCCAAGAATAAATTAAAAAAGACAATGACAGCTGCCAGACTGCATAAGCAGCAGTTTGACTGTTTCTTTGTCACTCCAGCACGCTCGGCAGTCTCGAGTTCAGCCGAATATTTCTTTCATTTACGAACGTGACGATGAGTTTTATTCACAGCGGACGAAAAATCTATGTGTGGTGCGCCAAAAGATGTTTTAATTTAAAAAACGTGAAAAAGAGGCAGTTGCATACGAACGTACATCTCAAAACTATAAGCATTCCTTGTTGACTGCGGATTCTTAAAAAGCCATAAACTTCATTATGCCAAAGGCTTAAGTACGTAACCTCACCGTAACATTTTTCTCTCGTAGAATCAGCGTAGCTGCCCCTGGCTTGTCGTACCAGGGTGAACGAAGCCTTTCTCATTCATTACGAGGATAAGCGCAAAGACGCTGCAAAGAAGGTTCCAATTAGTACAACGGTTTGCAGGGTAGGGTTGTCAAACTTCTATATATTTTTTGTGTGTCTTTGTAAATCTCTGAGAGTTTATTATATTTATTCAATGTTATAACGCGTAAACTTTAAAATTATTCTAAGCACTACTGAAAATCTTTATAAGTTTGTGATTTTTTGCTTACGTCTCAATCTTTTTAAATCAGTGTCACACTAACTGTGCCTCGTGGTTTTACGTATTTTAATGTACTTACGTATATATAATTTGTAATAATACATTGTAACATATACAAAGTGGGTTATTTGTAATTGTAATTTTCATGAAATATGGATAATAATGGTGTATAATGTAATATTTAATTCAACTTTAATAAAAAAAAAATACAATATAAAACAAAACAAACGAAATATCACAAGAACACTAACACGTTAGAGAATATGATATTAATATTTAGATTATTCCGTTCTATTCCGAAGTGGACATCTTTTTTTTATTTAATAGCACTAAATAAAAAAGTGTGGATGCATAGACACCTAAACTTGATAAACTGCGAAAAGAATTTATGTTATAGAGACCAAAAAAAGTATTATGTTGTTTATTATATGTCGTAGAATAACTTACTTTTTAAGCAAAAAAAAAATGTAAAACAGTTTGTGTCCATACCGCCGTTTTTAACTATGACGCAAACCAATCGAAACTTTTGGTTATTAAAAAAGTCATACTGACGTGAATTCTATTAATAGTAATTACAATAAGACGGCAATCTCAGTAAGAGAATCAAACTTACGCTTGAACGGTTCATATTTTATTAAATAGGTTGAAAATTTGGGCGTGACGGCCCTATAGCCCAGTTCAATTAACGAGTCTCTGTATTACCTATGACGTTGGAAATCCACTCAGTTACCTTGTCTTTGATAATTTGGTAATATGGGCATTAAAACTTAAAACAAAGGTCGCTGCCCTGCAAAAAATATTTGTATAATCAATCAGAAGATTTAAGTATGGCAAGGTTTGATTCTATTTATGATAAGGCTGAAGCCCGTTGCCTAAGTGAGTTTTTCTCGATCGTTATAATCTCAGTGTTTTCACGAGTGTGAATCGGTTTCACACTAACTGTGCCTCGTGGTTTTACGTATTTTAATGTACTTACGAATATATGTATTATTTGTAATAATACATTGTAACACATACAAAGTGGGTTATTTGTAATTGAAATTTTCATGAAATATGGTTAATAATGGTGCATAATGTAATATTTAATTCAAATGGACAGATGACCACACGAAGGTCGCTGGAAACCGCTGGTTGCAGGTTGCACAGGATCGTTCGTTGTGGAAATCTAGGAGGAGGGAGGAGGGAGGCCTATGTTCAGCAGTGGACGTCTTGCGGCTGATGATGATGATGAATCGGTTTCATGGATATATCGGGTTCTTCTTGGTAAGCACGCTTCACCCTAAGCTGAATCGTCGCATAACATCAGGCGAGTTGGCGGACAAGTGTAATCGTATAATAGTAGAAGTATGGCCGTGGGCCGTTCAAATTTATAACAAAAACGATGAAAGTTGAAATAAACTGATTCTGAAGAGGAGACCGACAATTGGAGGACGTAGTGTAAGAGATCCACAGACTAGATAAAGATAGGACATCCTGTAGATACCAGGCAGCTATTGGCGGTTGCAAATTTAAACGTTTTTGTCATTTTAGTATTAAAATTAACGTGGTTGTTACGTATATACGTGAGTGTCCCGTTATCCAATGAAATATGTTTTTGTCATTTTTGTCACCAAGGACAGAAACGCGGCCGTAGTAGACCGCAGGCCCGTGAATAAAATTAATGGGACATATGATACACCAGGAGACATATGTAGGATGATAGAAGGGTAAGTATACAATAGTAAGATTCAGCACTATGCCGTCACTTGAAAGCTGTCTAACTGAGTGTACGAAGATTGGGGGTAGCAATTCCGGATCATTTATCCTTGTTGCATGATTTTTGGGCGGCGTTGCGGAATAATGGATTAGAAGAGGTATTGAAACTATAAAAATTGAAAATGTTAATACTTTAATTGTTAAAAGTAACAATTAATTATAATTGTCGGAAAAAATCATGATTATTCGACGATTTCAGGGTCAATTTGGTCATTTGATTATGTACGGCATTGGTTCTATACAGTTTCAATACCTCTTTTAATCCATTATTCCGCAATGCCGCATGCACTCAGTTGGACAGCTTTCAAGTGACGGCAGAGGGCTCAATCTTATTATTTTAAGCCCTTCTATCATCCTACATATGTCTCTTGGTGGTTCATTTGATCCATAAATGTTGATCACGGGCCTGCAGTCTATACTGGAGGCTCTGCAAAGTGAAGCAAAAGACGATGTCGAGACGATTACTATCGGAATCCCAACCGGTAGTGATCGACTCAAGAGACGAAATCGGACTGACTAGTACTAGAATTGAATGTCCACAACACCCCCCTATTTTCCTTTTCTTATCTAAGAAATGTGTATTATTAAAAAAAAATGTAATGACAAAGGTCACGGACCCCGGAGTCTGTGGAGCGGCAAAACTAAAAAAAAGTTTTTATTTCTATCGGCAGTTCCTATGACTACGATTTTTTTATTGAGACGCGTCTAAAGGTGAAATATGACAATATACCTAGATCAAGTGAAAGACAAAAGCAAACTAGACATCCGTTTACTACCTGACAGTATTCTTCATCCTTCAGTTCTACGGCATTTCATAAATCTTGTACAAGACTCGTTATTTGTCATAGTTCTCTATATTGGACATGAATTTCCTTTGATGTCGCCTATCAAATAATAAATGAAATAGTTTCAGGTACACCAGCTATAAACGTTTCTACTAGGGGACATTTTTATCATAGTTTGAACAATCTATCGCGATATCCTTTGATTGCAACTAAAAACAAATTGCGAGATGGTTCTTATAGAGATCCCAGATCCCTTCTTGAAAGTACAGATGCAAGTTACCGAGGACGTTTGTGGGCATAATCCCACATAATACAGCAGTAGCCCAATACAGCTGAGAATCTTACAAAGATCTCATTAAAGAAAAAAGTGTTTATAACTCGGGGAGCAGATCCTTCCTGTTATCACCTACATCTATACTGATTTTAATATAATATACATAACACGACGACTCTTTTTAACCCCCGACCAAAAAAGGGGTCCTATAAGTTTGACGTCGATGTCTTTCTGTCTGTCTGTCTGTGGCACCGTAGAGCTCAAACGGATGGGCCGATTACAATGCAGTTTTTTTTATTTGAAGGCTAATATTCGTGCAGATTTTCTTAGCTATGTTTGGTTAATCTCGATTCAAGATGGTCGCCTCCACAAAATGGCGGACAAAATATTTCTTCACAACCTACCTCAGTATGGGTATCTGAAATAAAAGGGCGGCTTGACTAGTAAAATAGTATACACTTTAAAAAAAACAAATCCAAGATGGCCGCCACCACAAAATGGCGAATTATATAAAGTTTTTCACTACTACCTCAATATGGGTATCAAACGAAAGGGCTTGACTAGTAGAATACTTTGCACTATGACAAATTTCAAATTCAAGATGCCCGCTACCACAAAATGGCGAAATACATTTCTTTTTCACAACTCCCTTAATATGGGCTTCAAATGAAATGGCTTGAGTCGTAAAATGTTGTACAGATAACAAATTCGAGGTAGTCGCGGGTTAGTCAGACTTTTTAATTTTGTTCTTGTTCACACGATACTATCGATACGATTTCATCTATTCCGAAACAAAGCTGAGCTTGTACCGGTTCCAATATGTTTATTTATTTTGTTATCTTAAGTTTTGTGACTCAGTATACCTAAAAGTTTTTATAAATGTAAAAATGTACTGAATCATGAAATAGATTCATAAAAAAAATATTCTGAATTTAGTGTCTAGGCAAAAAATGGCCTCTATTTTTATTATGATTAAAAAGAAAGCAATGCGTAAAACGAAACATTTGTCAAACAAAGATTTTGATCAACTCTTCGCATTTCAGCTACGAAATATCGTAACTTTGAAATTGAGAGGCTTCGAAATACATTTACGCACACAACCGCATTATTGAAGAACTTTTGTGTATAGGAGTACAAACATTCTAATCCACACATGTTCATTGTCACCGTACGAAAAAAGATACATTGGAAATTGAAACCGCGCATCAAAACCCAACAAATACTACAAAATAATACAACAAAATTGAAAAAAAATGTTCTTGTTGTTTTATTTTAAGAATTGGATGGAGCAGGCTGAAATTGGAGACTCAAATAAAATAACTTCATTGTTGAAACTTGCACTTATGCCACTTTTTATCTCGTGCATGACTTTATCGGACATTTATTTTTTCCTAAATCTATACTAAATTGTGTTACAAAGCTGAAGAGGTTTCTTGTTTAAACTCGCTAATCTCGAGAACTACTGGACCGGATTAAAAAAATATTTTTTGCAGTTTGGTTTGTGCCTAATACCTGAGGGTTAATTATTATGTATAACGAGCGAAGCTAAGGTGGGACCACTAGTTTTACATAAACGAAATTGCGATCACCACAACTGAACACAGAATAAAATAACTTTATTCGTCACTTAAATACGATATGTATTACTAATACTACTGGGGAAATAATCCACGACTTATTATTTAATTTTGACCTATTATTTAATTTTGGCTGACTATTATTTTTTTTTTTTTTTTTATTTATAAATTACTAACAAATTGTCTTGCCAGACATATTGCATGCCTCTCGCAGAGGCCAGTTTGTATGGGGCAACTTTTAAAATGTTTTGTATCATCTTATCTTACCTACAAACAGCAATAAAGATTTATGTATTTGTATTTGACCTCCAACATCGCGGAGACTTTCTACCAACTTAACTATTAGACTGGTCTATATCACGTTAATATAGATAATATTACAGTGTGTATATCATTCCAAACTACCTAATCAGATGATAACGGAGGTCGTTCTTTTAGTACGTCGTTGTCACCACTATTATAATCAAGATGTGTTATGGCGCCTTCTCTCTTTGGTCTTTACTTTGCTACCGTACTGAGATATGCATACTTAAACTGCGATACTGCTGGCCAGATTAGCTTGAGTATCAGAACTGACAAAGGAGTGTTCGATCTAAGCCGTTTTAGAGCTAAGAAGTCAGTGCACGAACTTTCTGTGTTGGATGCTCTTTACGCTGACGATGTGTGTTTAATGGCAAGCAGTATACATAGCCTGCAAACATTTTTAAACCACCTGAATGAGTCATGTGAGCGGTTTGGTTTGATCATAAGCGTTTCTAAAACACAAATGCTTAAACAATCTGCACGTGGTATAACACCAGACCCGACACCCATTACTCTTGGTGGCAAAGCTTTAGAAGAAGTTAAATCATTTCGGTATCTTGGAAGCTTTGTGCGTAGTGACAATCGCCTTGAAACCGAAATTTCTTCCAGAATTGCAAAGGCTGCAACATCTTTCGGACTACTACGTAAAAGAGTCTGGGACTCGCACGATCTAAGGTTACACACAAAGATCGCTGTGTATAAAGCAATAATATTACCAATATTGCTCTACGCCACCGAAACTTGGTGTCTCTACAAAGGAGATATCAAGCGCCTTGATAGTTTTCACATGAGGTGTTTACGATCTATTCTTCGGATAAAATGGCAGGACCGAGCCCCAAACTCTGAAGTGTTGCAAAAGACTGGACTGTATGGCATAGAATCTTTACTCACAAAAAGCCAACTGAGATGGTGTGGACACCTTGTACGTATGGATGACTCCAGGTTGCCTAAAGCTGTATTTTATTCACAGCTGAAGGAGGGAAAGCGCACTTCTGGAGGTCAATATCTTCGGTACAAGGATGTCTTGAAGCGACATCTTAATGTATGTAACATCCCAAGCAATGGTTGGGAAGAGCTGGCAAAACAGAGATCCGTATGGCGCAGCTCTGTCCATCAAGCTATCAAAATTTTTGAAACGAAGCGTTTACAAGATTTAGACGCAAAACGGCTCATTAATAAGACCCGCCCGAAGCCTTCCTACACCTATACATACAATTCGAATGGCCTATTGCATTGTGCGTCATGCGATAGGACGTTTAAAACGGAACTTGGTTTTGCGAGCCATGTTCGCGCGCATAATCGCTCTTAGCTGGGTTCGCCGTTGACGAATACGTCAAGGAGGACTATATATATAATAATCAAGCTGCAGTGAATTTCAAATTGGACTAACATTATTACTTACAAGCCTTGAACTACAAAAGCGTATTGTTGAAATCAATACAATTAATCGAATATTATGAGTTAACTTTGTATTGTAGCCCGTTAAAGAGATTCAAAGCACTTCAAATAACGGACTTGAATACCTGAACATATGAGAGGGTTATTGAATTATTAGGCTTAGTCTACGCATAGCAGCAAATATACTTTTTATCAAAAAGATAGTTGATGAATTTCATGACTTTAAAAATACTAACATGGAATTTAATCTAAGTAAATATTTTTATTCAATGCTACTACCCAAGTAGTTAATTTTAAACGAGGAATGATAAACAAGCTTGTAGCCCACATGACGGTAAGTTGCAACTGCTGCAAATGAAATTAAATGTAAGAAGATGAGATCACAACAAAACAAAATGAAGCCACATTACATACATCAAATAAAATTACATAAAAATAAACCTGTGGCTAGATGTCGTGTTCTTATATACGAAAGTATGCATTTCACATTATATTTCAATTAAATCAACTATTTGGCTTCCGTAGTAAAACATTTGCTTAGTTCTGCCTAGATGGTGCTGAGTGGGAAAATATCGATTGATATAGTAAATGAAATAATATTGACGTTAACATCACAATAATTATTAATTAAGTGTATTATAATATAGGTGTGCCTTCCACGTAATAAGGTTTAAAATAGTGTTCTTTTACGGATGAACCAGTTTTATGAAAATATCTCCGTTAAAATGGTTCAGATTTATAATACATGTCTATATTGGGAGCTAAGCTTTACTTGAAACTGTCGCATTGGAAATACGTATACAAAATGTTCCACCAATATGCAGCGCGGCGGCGGCGTACGGAATGGCCGAGAATGCAAAGGATTTCCGGTTTGAATAAGCAATTTAATTTAAGAGGGACCGTAAAAGCTCAATTCTACAACATTTAAAAGATAAGTAGTATAAATAAAATACTATCTGACCAGTGACCAGCCAGGTCATCTGATAGCGTGGTAAACCAACGCCACTTGTAAAAACATAATGTCTATGTCATATGCAGCCATCGTACCTTCAGTTTCTTGAAAGCCTTGTAAGAATATAAAGTAAAGCTTTTAAAATGTAAAGAAATCATTTTTGCATCAGCACCCATGGCAGCACCAAATCCGGAAGCATAATGCTGAAGCGTACCACAGAAGTCGTATAATATCCAATTCGCATAAAGCCAAGGTTGTATTCGATTCCAATATGCAATATACAGGCATATGGCGCTCAACCGAGACATAAAGCGGGATCGGGAGCCGAAGTGAGATTCGCGCTTATAAATCCACAGGCCGCACCGCGCTAGACAATGTGGCGACGAGTAGGGAGCGGACGCGAAACTAAAGCACCGATACAAGCGGACGCGACATTGGTACAGCAGGTCTACTACGAAGTCCGATAAACGAAATATCGGCCGAAGTTATGGACGTTTTATACCACGAAACACAATCGGTCGGACTTCGTAGTAGACCTGCAGATCCATCATCTGTACCAATATCGCGTCCGCAGTTTAATATTTTATTGTTGAACTGTGTACAAGCTAATTTCATAAGTCCAAAAAAAAATTGTCATTTAACTAAATAATAGATATTACAAAACAGGCTCACTTCTATAATGCTTATATTGTATGGGGCTGAATCACGATATAATTAATTGTTTAATTATCTCGACATTATGCATTCAAATCGCGAAAGCTTAAAAACAATATTAGCCTTACTTCCCACTAATATTATAAATGTAAAAATGCTTGTTTGTTACTTTTTCAAGCGAAAACTACTGAAAAGATTTCTTTTCTATCTGCAGTCCTCACGATTTTTTATTGTTAACTACTCTACCTAACTACCTCACGTTTGTGAACGGACGTTTTGCTTTCCGAAACTTTTTATAAGTAGGTATATAAAATCGCTAGCTCTCATGCTACTCCACAGCCTTATTCTAAGCAGGATCTTCATAAATTAGGTTAGCGCGTCGATGCATGTCTTATTTGTCTATTGCACTACGCTGTGAAACTCCTATATTTACTTCAAAAATATTCATACAAGCTCTCGTAAAAATAGGAAAAAGTGTTTCTCTTTCAAAAATGCTTTGAGCTTGTATCACACCTAAACGACTTATAAGACTACATGGTCTTCACTGTAAGCAAGTAAATTCACAGAAGTTTAAAAAATCATGTCGTTGGTGTGGATTTTTCGATAATTTTGTAATAGCAGTAGCAAACAGATATACTACTGCTATTCCACATATCGTTGCAAAGCTATACAGGTGTTATGTCATCCCGGAGAGGTGCTTGAAGACAGTCTTTTTAAGCTACTACTAAAAAAAGGGTGTTATAAGTTTGACGTCGATGTCTGTCTGTCTGTGGCACTGTAGAGCTCAAATAGATGGGGTCGATTTCGATGCGTTTTTTTTTTATTTCAGGGTTAATTGTTGTGTTGGTGTTTTTAGATATGTTTGGTTAATATCGATTCAAGATGGCCGCCTCCATAAAATGGCGGACAAAATATATCCTCAAAACCTACTTCAATGTGGGTATCAAATGAAAGAACTTGACACTATGACACATTTCAAATACAAGATGCCCGCTACCACAAAATGTCAAAAAAACGTTCAATATAAAACATTTGGAGGTAATAATTCCACAACCTGATGATTAACCAGAGAAAGTAACTGTTGAGGCTTTTCTACGTTAGCAGTATGTGGTTGTTCTGATTTTAATAGGATAAGTAACATCTTTAATCAAATAAATAAACAAAAAATATTTTAAAAAAATAATCGAAATGACGAAGGTGAAGGACCCCAGAGTCTATAAATTAGTCGTCTTATTTTAAACAAATAAAAAAAGTTAATGTTAATTTATTTGTCTTCGTATTCAGAGAAGATGAAGAAGAAACACACTTTAATCAGCTATTACTTCTTTTTCATTTTATATTGAATGTCTCTCGACGAGGCCAGTTTGAATGGGTTCACTTTTAAAATGTTTTGTATCAACTTATCTTACCTGCAAAAAGCTATAAAGATTTTTGTATTTGTATTTGGAGTTCCGGCAGGATCACATCTAGAACTTATTGATAGTCAATTGCACGTCTGAGGTACTAGAGTGTACCTCTAGTCTAAGCGCGGAGCAACTGCTACCCACTTGCTCGTTAGTCTCTGATATCCTGTGGTCATTTTATATCCTGTGTTCAGGTGCGTCGTTGACTGGGGGTGCCCAATAAGAGGGCCAGGAGACGGGCAACCCGCAGCGAGTTTGCAGAAGCATACGAGAACGGTTCCGCGTTCCCGCCGTTAGCGGCAAAGATGGAACCTCATCGAGGTATTAGTCGGTTGGTACAACATGTTTATACATGGCGGTAACTTCGACATAACTCGACCGTCTTCCCAAGTCGGAAGATTTTTTAATTTTATTTATTTATATTCTTTATTGACAAAACAAGATACATTTATACATTACAATTTGATATTAAATGTTTCACCAAGGCCAGCATGTAAGAACTGTCTACTATTTTTAAGTTGACATCCAGTTACCTATGCTAGGTGTAACCTGTGATACAGATAACTGTTTATTTAATATGGCACAGTTTAATCAGTCATAATATGAAGTCGGAAGGTTATGCGTAAAGGCATTTCCTCTTTGTACAAAAAAATAAATAAAAAAGGAACTAGAGTACAATGGCGCGTCAATAATAAAGTGCAACTTCTCAAATCCGTAGTCGCGTTTCTTGTTAATGTATATTTACACTTGAATACAATCCTGTTTTCGACGGAGGTTTTCACTTGAATAAAACATTTTTTCAGTTCAACGGCCAGCTTTTGTTATGTCTCATTTTAATTTCAAAGCCTTTGTTAATTTATTTGTCGCGTAAAGCACTTTCTTGTTGAAATAATTCAGTTAATTCCAACTTTTTGAGTATTGAGTTTCGAGTTGGAACGAGTGTTGCCATCTGAAAGTTAATTGAAAATGAAGTAGTTTTCGAAAGTTTATAAATTCAATTTATGATTTGCATTAATTTGGTAATATAATCGAGTTTAACATTTTTGAAGTTATAGTAAATTTGACGCGGTAGGGAAAAAGTATGAGAGGTCTCTATAGATAATTAAATTACTTTAAATATAATTCTTAATTCTTCCTTTGCCCAGCAGTGGGACAGTTGAGGTTAAATAAAAAAAAATATTACATTACAGTTATTTTAAGACTTGATTTGGTCATCGCTGCGTAAAATTGTTAAGTCTAAACTTTTCTTTTTAAACTGTACCTTTAAATACCCTAATTGTCGTAACAAATTCATCCTCGTCATGGCAACCCAGCGGCTGTTAGCTCAGCTAATTGTTCCGGTAGCGAGATAGCATCGGTACCGGCCCACTATTCATATTCATAAGGCCCTGCTGTCTTGGACGTAGGTACATTGGTACAGATTATGCGGAAATATACGATCTTGTCACGGCCAACTTGGCAGACGACGATCAGGAATTGGGCCATAGGAATATTTAGTGTAGTTAGAGCAATGATTCGTTTTATGAATTCAAACTCTAAATTCTAAAGCTAGTTGATCTTACCAATATTAGAAATGCAAAAATATGAATTTCTAGATATTTGTAGCTCAATCACATTAAAATCACGCCTAAACAGTTCGAGTTGAAATTTGAACTCATAACCATAATGATGATACCTGCCTGGGATAGTGTTGTATTTAGTTGATATTCGAAAGGCTGGTGGCGGTTGGAGAAGTAAGACCGAGGACCGGGCTGAGTGGCGTATCATAGGGGAGGCCTATGTCCAGCAGTGGACGAATACAGGCTGA
The DNA here is from genome assembly GCA_017562165.1 of Ectropis grisescens. NCBI lineage: Eukaryota > Metazoa > Arthropoda > Insecta > Lepidoptera > Geometridae > Ectropis > Ectropis grisescens. The sequence goes on along the minus strand of CM029787.1, from coordinate 21,723,646 downwards.
TGATGATGATGATGATGTTGATTATGATGTATTAACCTCATTAACGTTAACGTTACTCAAAATCAAATGAATGTAACCAAATTATTCTAATTCATATAAATACACCATATTACTTTGGATGTTTGTTCAAAATGATTAATTTTTTAAACTTTTATAGCTTTATATGATAGTGGTATTATACCTACTTGAATGGTATCTCACCTGATGGTAAGCGACAAATCGGGGATCTACGATGACGGCAATTTGAAGACACCAAAATAATAACTAAGTCATGTGCCAACCACTAACCCGCACTGGGCCAGCGTGATGGATTATGGGATTAACTCTCTCCTTGCGAGAGAAGGCCCCGAGTTCCAGCAGTGAGGATATTTAGTGGGCTGTTGATGTTGTTAATGAAGATAATAACCGGTAAAACCCGCTCAGGCAGATTATTCTACAGCCTAGGTGTTTTTATCACAAAAGTAGAGTCAAGCCACTTCGTTCGAATCTTTGAAACGTCAACCATTTTTACTAATTAACGCGTATTATTACGTATCCTTTATCTAACTTTTAATTAATAAAAGAGTCAACTTACGTTACGTTATCGTGTTCGTTTTTAGACAATAGGGTTAAGGGAGTATGTAAAGTGACTACTCAGTACTAATATCAAGTACCCAATATGAAATCTTTAAGTATCCTGCCATCAAATGGAGCCCTAAAGGCACGTCAAGAACAAAGACCGTCTGGACCGCTTCCAGACATGTTCACGGGTAAATGTGGAAGTTAACAAGTTACGCGTGACTGCTAGCTTATTCCGAGCTGAGTGAACACTTAGCGGCACAAGTTGTTAAGTCAAGTTGCGTCTGTCTTGATATTATTTTGTATATTCTCCATACAATTATGAGCAAACTACTTTATTCTCACAACAGGAATTCAGAGCATTCACTCATGGGTACTAAAACAACTAGGTTTCGTGGGAGACAACGTTTGTACTAAAGCCTTACATGCGGTTGATAAACAGATGTCAAACTATTAGTGGTAGGCTTTGGACGACGCTGGAGACCACGCCCCAGGAAATTTGCCAGGACAGGACAAGAGGTAAGACATGTTTCCAGACACTCTAGCTCTGCTGTATTTCAGCATATTTAAGTAACTGTTGCCATATAACTGCAAGACCAGATTATCGTCCACTGATACTGCACATTGGGAAGCCAGTTGTGGAGCGCAATGGAATGTAAAGCACCGTGGGATCCGTGTCCAACCGTTAAAAGTGGGGGGCCCAAGTAGTGAGCCAGCCACCCACGTAAAACAAGGTCGCAAGTCACGACATGATCGCGTGGAGGTTCTAGCGCCCTCGCAGTCTCTAAACTAAGTCCCATTGATGTATTCGTGTTGTATGTTCTCTTTATTTCCATTCTGCTATCAAACTTCACTCTTAAACTTCATGAACAACAAGAAAAATATAATTTTAAACGGTTGCTGGACTTCTTGTTCGCCAAAAATACGGAGACGCAGATCGGATGTTTGACGCTCGTGGTGTACCTGACATAAAATATGCAGATTACACTATAAATTAAACTTTCTAGAGTGCCCATGGGTACATGTATCAGTAACCTTGAAGACACACGATTCTCCATTCTTTAGGCACTAATTGGCACATACTTAAAGAAAATTGTCCGGTCGGTTTACGGTATGTTGTACGAAATGCCATGTAATAGAACTTAACTACTGTCTCCTCAAATAGCTATAAAACACAGAAAGTTCTCAATAGGCTAGCTAGGTTCGTCGTTGAAATGTCAAAAAGAACAAATGTAAAAGTTTGCGGTTGTAGATTTTTTCGCCATATGAAAACTTCTCCAAATGAATTCACAGTCATTTTTTCAAACAATTTTATTTAAAAATTCACAGAATTCAAAGGAGTATTGAGTTGAGTATGGGGGAACGCAGCGAGTGTTCTGGGCACGTTCGGGCAGAGGTCAGTGCGCGGTGGAGTCCTTGACATTATTTGTATTTTTTTTTTCTTTCTTCTGTGACTAATTATATTATTTCATTTCAAATATATTTTGAATGAGTATGCATAGACAATTTTCAAGTAAACGTTAGAGCTTTGCGGCTGTCACGAATTCTCCTGTAGCGTCTACATTTTTGGCAGACGACGGCTCGCAAAACGCAGCTTCTTTGCACTTCTCAGTTGGACCAGCGATGGTAAAAAATAATGTAGAATGTAGGTTTACTTTTGTTATTTTCTGCTCTTTCACAACCTGATGTTTGAAAGCGATAATAAGTTTCCTTTTGACCGCCACTTCGCTGAAGTTAAGATGAATATGGTATACGATGGGGTGTACGCTTTATTTTGCATTAACGCCTATAGAAACTTATTTACTACTGTGGACTTGAAAACTACAAATTCACTCGGATAGTGTATTCCACAGTTCAAATCTTATTTCATCTCCTCTACGAAAGTGAACCAACCAAACAAACTTCTACGATTAAGTCTTTGAAACATCAGCTGTGAAACGAAGGCTTTCTTTCAAGCTACAAGCAGTCTGGTTTAAAAGAAGAAGATGGTATTAGATCAAAAATAGCCGCAGTCTTTGAAATGTTTCTCAAACTACAGAAAAAAGTTATTTGATACAAAAAATAAAAAAAAATATCCAGCAAAGTTTTCATAACACACCCTGGCAACACAACGGACTTTCAATACAACAGCACTTTGTATACGAACTGCCTGGATATTGTATATGCATTGAGCAGTAACTTTGACGTAGGTCAATAATTAAGTTGCGATAAACTATGGTACTTTGAATACTATAACTTTGTAAGACCGTCTATTGAGAAGACAAATTAGTTTAATATGACAATATATTCATCTCTTAATTATAGTAGTTATGATCTTGTTTAGTTAATAGTAAGTTTATATTTTTTAGGTTTCTGCAGAAGCAGCCCACTAAATGTTCCCACTGCTGGGACTCGGGGCCTTCTCTCGCAAGGAGAGAGTTTAAGGCCATAATCCACCACGCTGGCCAAGTGCGAGTTGGTGGATGACACATGACCTCGACAGATTCTAGGTACATGTCGGTTTCCTCACGATGCTTTCCTTCACCGTTTTTAATTTAGCGGCATTACGCACATGACTTCAAAAAGACAGTGGTGCACGTGGTGAGATTCGAACCCGGGGGTTCCGGATCGGCAGTCGCCGTTTTCCCGACAATACCAGCCGTAACTTTGTACTAAGTATATCTATTTCTAGTATTGATTATTCCTGTATTCATGACGTGCCTTGTATAACTAACATGTTGTAATGGTTAATAAATGATCTGAATCTGAATCAAAAATAAAAACCCACTGCAACGCAAAGTCTTCAACATTGGCCAGAAGTTTACCAATACTCTTTGTAATGATACAAACTTAGGTATGCAATAAGAATTCATTTATAATTTTTTCTATGAACTAAAAGTATTATTTTGGGAGAAAAACAATTATTTTTCCGCACACAACCACAGTAAATAAGTCTCATTGGCTCCCCAAAGTCCTAACCGCCAATCTATCTCAAGTTGGCCCTTTTATCGGGGTTGTTTGTCTAACCTTTTACTTAGTAGGTATAAGTTTTGTCCTTTCTGCAAAGAAGGGTCTGTTTATTCTGTGGCCTGAAGCTTATCAGAAAAGAAATTATTTCTGTCGCCAATCATAATAATAATAATAATAAATGATGCGGTGCCCCATTCATGGCTGGAAAGGGTTTTAGAGTTGTACAAAATAAATCCAACTCTAAAATCTTTTCTAAGCAAATGCATGGGACAGTGGGTCACAGTCCTTCGTCAACCAGGTAGCGTAGACAGCTCGTTTGATTCGGAGGACTTAATAAAAATTGAAAGAGGCATTTTCAGGGTGACAGTCTAAGTCCCCTATGGTTCTGCCTAAGTCTGAATCCTCTCAGCACTCTGCTGAAGGATTCAGAGTTAGGTTATCGTCTTCGTAGAGGAGGTGAGGTTATATCTCATTTGTTGTACATGGACGACCTCAAACTTTTTGCACCGAAACGCCAAGACTTGTTGGAGCTATTAAAACCACGGAGGTTTTTAGTAACGCCATCAAGATGGAGTTCGGTGTAGACAAGTGCGGTCATGCATGTACAGCGAGGGGAAAGTAGTAAATTCAGAGAATTTACAACTTTCCGAGACTATGACTCTCAGATCTCTCTCGGAGACGAGACCTACAAATATCTCGGTATGTCACAGTCATTGGGTATATCAGCAGATGACATTAAGAAATCGGTGAAGGAGCGCTTTTTTGCCGGCTGACAAAAGTACTTAAAGTCTTCTGTCAGGCGGTAACAAAGCGCGAGCCTTCAACGGTTGGGTAATGCCTCTGCAGATATACCCTTGGCATACTGAGATGGACTCAGACTGAGCTCGATGCCCTGGACAGGAAGGTCCGTCAACTGCTCACAACTCATCGCATGCTACACCCGCGCTCGTCTGTTATGAGACTGTATATTCCGCGGAAGTGGGGGGTCGAGGCTTTTAAATGCCAAGAACCTACACAACCGCGAAGTATGCAGTCTCAGAGATTATTTCGCAACAGCGAGTTCGGGATGCATCGCGATGTTGTGGCAGTTGACAGAAGCTCACGCCTCTTTCACTGGCAAATGAGAACTGGCGTAAACCATCGGTGCTCAGCACTGATGATCGCAAGGAAGTGTGGAAGAGCAAGGAGCTGCACGGGCGATTCTATCGGGCCCTAACGGGACCCGATGTGAATCTGCTCGCGTCGGTGAACTGGCTACGCTTCGGGGACCTCTTCGGAGAAACCGAGGGTTTTGCCTGTGCAATTGCAGACGAGGTTATCAAGACGAATAATTACCGGAAATACATAATGAAGGACGGTACGGTCGACGTTTGTCGGGCATGCCGCCGTCCAGGCGAATCTCTTCGTCATGTTATTTCCGGTTGTTCGCATCTTGCTAACGGCGAGTACTTGCACAGACATAACCTAGTAGCCAGAATCATCCACCAGCAACTTGCTCTTCAACACGGGCTTGTCGAGTCCGAGGTGCCGTACTACAAGTACGCACCTGTGCCAGTTCTTGAAAATGGTCGTGCGCTACTCTACTGGGACCGCTCTATCATCACGGACAGGACTATTGTCGCCAATAAGCCTGATATCGTCCTGGTAGACCGGTCTCAGCGCCGAGCTGTGATCGTCGATATCACCATACCACATGACGATAACCTCGTGAAAGCCGAGAAGGACAAGCTTAGCAAGTACCTTGACTTGGCTCACGAGGTTACTGCCATGTGGAATGTTGATTCGACGAGCATAGTCCCGATAGTCGTGTCAGTAAACGGTCTTATAGCGAAAAGCCTCGACCAACATCTTAAGAGGCTTTCGTTAGACGATTGGGTCAAAGCTCAGATACAAAAGGCAGTCGTTTTGGATACGGCACGCATAGTCAGGAGGTTTCTGTCTCTGCAGCCTTAACCACCAGTAGCTTGGGCTCTGCCCCGCTGCAGGCGGCATTCTAGTTTTTAAGTTTTTTATGATCTTTGTTTATTTTTAATATCTATTATAAAAAACTTAAAAAATAAGAAAATAAATGAATATGTGATAATAATAATAATAAACTCTTTATTAAAAGACCACACAATTAAATAAAAAACAACAGAAACATTAACTTAGTAACTAATGGGTGAGACTCTTAATTGGCGGCCTTATTGCTTAAAGCAATCTCTTCCAGGCAACCTTGTACGGAAAAAGAATATAAGCTGTACAAAAGTGGCCCTTAACTTATTTAAAGATTGGAAGAAAAAACACAACTAACACATACTTAACAATCTACAGCAAACACTTGTTTAACAGAAACATTCATAATTACACACACTTACAAACACTTACAATACCAAAACTTATGTACATAATAATATGCAACACTTATATACCTACATAAATACTACTCGTTATATACATTACACAAACATACATACATACAAATACATAGTATACTATATATATATATATACGGATACAGATATACATACATACACAATAAATACAAATAAAGATGGAACAGTAGCTACAATTCTAGATAGTATGCCTTGACACGAAGCTTGAATACGTCTACAGAGGGTGCACGTTTGATTTCAAGGGGCAAGTCATTCCATAACTTCACAGCCTTGACTGTGAAGGAACAAGAATAAAAAGACGTGCTGTGCTGAGGAATATCCAAAATGAGGGAATCCGACGATCTTAGGGGTCTAGCCAGGAGGGAACTTCGAAAAATAAATCGCTCTTGTAGATATCGAGGGGAAGAAGGATTAAATAGAACGTTAAAAAGAAGGGAAAGTATGTGGACATCCCGGCGACGTCGGATGGGCAGCCACTTGAGTTTAGCGCGATATTCAGACACATGGTCATATTTGCGTAAGCCAAATATGAACCTTATACAAAAATTTTGAAGACGCTCAAGTTTATCCAGTAACTCTTCTGTTAGGTCCAAATAGCAGACGTCAGCGTAATCCAGGATGGGAAGTAAAAGTGATTGTGCAAGCGCAGTTTTAGTGGTTGTGGGCAAAAATTTCGTAGCCTACGAAGAGTACCCCAGACGCAAAAATTTTGCGGCTTATTTCCGCAATTTGAGGACCCCATGATAGATTTTGATCAAACAAAATGCCCAAATTTTTACAGTGTGACTGTATGGAATCGATACTCCATCAAAAACTACATGTGGGAGTGAGTTCCAGTCGATTTGCCCAATGAGGCGAGAACTGCCTAAAACAATGACTTGCGTCTTCAATGGATTGACTTTAAGACCATACGAGGTACTCCAACACAGTATACGTTGCAAGTCCACATTCATGGCTCTCACAGCCTCCGGAAGCCATGCTAGTGGAGCCTGACAATATAGTTGCAAATCATCGGCGTAAAGGTGGTAAGAAGACGAAAGATTATGCGAGATGGCATTAATAAAAATGGCGAAAAGTAAAGGAGATAGGACGCCCCCCTGCGGTACACCAGCAGATGTAACGCACCAAGATGAGTGATTCTCATCCACGCGCACCCTCTGCCGGCGCCCATACAGGTAACTATGAAACCAGTCAATTACTGTCGGAGATATGTTAGCAGAGCGAAGTATAGCAAGTAGTATATCAAAATCAACTGAATTAAAAGCATTACTAAAGTCCAAAAGCGCCAGTACGGTTAAGTGACCATTGTCCATACCCTGACGGATGTCATCACTGATCTTAACAAGTGCAGTAACCGTACTGTGCCCTGGACGAAAGCCAGATTGAAGAGGGTTAAGAAAGTCATTGCGGGTCAAGTAATGATTAAGCTGGTTGTGAATTAAGCGTTCCAGAACTTTAGATAAGAAGGGTAGGATGGAAATGGGACGATAGTCGGAAAAAGATGAGGGACTAGATTTTAGGAAGGGGTATTATTTGTGCTTCTTTCCAAACGGAAGGAAACATACCACAAGTAATAGAAAAATTGAAAATGTGGCATAGGACAGGAAGCAAGTGATCTAAGATAGGAGTTATCATATTGCGACTTACTAAATCAACCCCTACAGCATTTGAGGATATTGACAGTATGCTCTTCCTAACATCACAAGCAGTAAATTGACGAAAATCAAAATGAGGTAGGTCCGGAGTGGCAATATTGGAAAGATAATTTAACTTGCTAGCTTTAGAAGCTGCATTCATATTAGAAGACATAGAAAAATGTTGGTTTAACGCATTTAAATCTAAATTTTGAGGGATTGTATCTTGACGTGATTTGCCAACTCCTAGCGATCTAAGAAATTTCCAGACTCTTGCTGGATCTTTATCTTGAACAGACTCGAAAATATAGCGTCGTTGAGCGTCTCTACACACCATATTACACCGATTACGTAATTCAATATATTTAAGCTTATTTAAATCATTTGGATGAGTTTTATATTTCGTTTTGGCCACTGCTTTCTTGTGTTTCAATTGTCTGATCTCATCAGTAAGCCATGGCGCAGGTGCGTGTTTAATTTTTATGGCCCTTAATGGTGCATGTGAATCATACAATTGCAACAAAAGCGAGTTGAAAGCTGACACCTTGGTGTCAATCGTATCTGCATCCATTACCCGCGACCAATCCATTTGGCGAACATCACAAGTTAGATTTTCATGATTAATACCACTAAAATTACGCTGCACAATAATTGAAGGTTTAGCCTTTGGAGGTCGGACTTTATAAGACAAATAAATAAGATCGTGATAGGAGAAGTCAGCTGACAATTGTCCGTGCTTTGCAACATGCTGCTGAGAGGAAACTAATATGAGATCAAGAAGCGAAGGGCGGAGTGTGGAAAATGGTGAGTGGCATCAAGAGGTAGAATGTGCATATTGCAAGATTTAACAATATTAATAAACTTAGAGGCACGATTGTCATTTTTTAAGATGCAAGTATTGAAGTCGCCCATGATTATAGTATGATTGTACGATGGGGTCAGATTCTGTAGAATACTTTCAAACGAAGAGAAATAGTTATTTTTAGAATTATTACTATAATAAACACCAAGAAGAATCTTGGAATGAGAAAGGACAATTTCTATAAATAAATGCTCACCGACATGCTCAGGTGGCGGTTGAGGGGACGTGCTAATTATAGAGAAAGGAATATAGTCACGAAGATAAATAGCAACACCCCCGCCAACACGGCCAACACGATCATGTCGGATAAGATTAAAACCTGGTAAACTGTAAGGAACTGAAGGTAGAGAAGCTTGAAGCCAGGTTTCGGAAACAAAGACACCATGTATGTTATTACTATCAAGGGCAACTTGCATATCAGATATATGACCAGGGATACTCTGAGCGTTTATGTGCACAAGATTCAAATTTTGGGAAACATCTGAGAACAGGCTCTCCAATATACAAGACAATATACAATTCAGAAAGTGTAGGAATACTAACAAAACTATCATTAGAGCTATTTGACGTGGAAGATGATACAGAGATGAAGTCGTTACTATCGTTGGAACTATCATGAAAAATATTCAACATACTTTGTTATAAACTTAAATAAAATAATATATATGTATATAATGCTAATAGAAATCAGAAAAAAATAATAATAAAAAAGAAATAAATAACACAAATTATCACTAACTATAAATTTACAGGCTATCTATCACTTTATTTTACAAGTTATAGCCACTACCTATTACCCGCCGGTATTTTTACAATAAGGAAAACAAAGGCAAGAACAGCAAAGCAAAGCGTATTTTCATTATTGCATTTTGCCAAACGCATTGGACCAACTTGTATGCATGCAAATATGTGATTCTTAAATAATAAAAAAAAAAAGTTACGTCAAATCCATACAAATGTCAATGCGACTAATCATGTTTCAACAATGAAGGCAAATAAGAAATAGTTTACAAAAATTACCTACTAAATGATTTTAAATTTTGCAACAATTACTGTTTAACTACCTGTTTAGAAATAATAATGTCTTACAGTGAGAAAAAAAAAAGATATTAACAAATAAACGGTAGTTGATTTGTTGTGACTATTGTGATAACGCTAAAACTTATGCCAATCTTATAAACAATAATGGACCACTCAGCTTACTTATTTATCTTGAGCTTTGGAACTCGACGCGAAGGTCTGTCATTAGATGCAAGCAACTTAGCCGCAGTCGCAAGGCGTCCAGAGCTAGCCGCAGCATCAATGCCCTCAGAGGCCGTAACAACAACTGCCGGCGACGTCTGTTGGCCCGATCCTGGACCCAGCTTTTCCAGATCAGCCAAGCAGCTGACGCGATGCCGAACACCATCCTGACCCAACACAATGACAATGCCATCACGAGTCCAGCACTTCAACACACCGAAACGCTGCCTTGCCGCCATGAACGCATCATGTCTGATTTTAGTCAAAAACTCAGACATTGTTATGCCAGAACCCTTGAGATTCTTTTTTGCAGCCCATAACTCGGCACGTAAGGCCGTGTCCCTGAGCTTGAATAGAATGGGCCTGGGGCGATCCGGGGATGAAGACCTTCCCATTCTGTGACAGCGAGTGATATCTTTAGCCTGAAAACATTACATTTCAAGGTTCTAGTCACAAGTTCCACGATCACAGCAGCAGTGTCTTCCCCACTTGTTTCCGGGACACCATGGAGCAGCAATATTTTACATCTGGACTTCATCTCTAGATTGTCATATTGATGTGCTAGTAACTGAACTTGCTGTTGAAGAGCTCGAAGAGAATTTAATGTAAATGTCTTGAATATTGAGAATTCTGCTGCAAGTCGGCTGTCACTGGGGGCCTGTGGAGCCGATAGTTTCTGCTGCCTCTCCTCAAATTCAGCCAGTTTCACAGCAAATTCGTGACTTAATTCAGAAATTGAATCCTTGATAGCATCCATGTTTGAAAAATGCAACAAAAAACTGTGTCAAAAATGTGAACTGTGATAAACTGAAAAGTAACTGAGTGATTAAGTAGAAAACACTTCCCGGCAGGTAAACTTTCTTGCTTGTTATTTACTCATAAAAATTACACTTGTAAACTGTGTAAATATATTTTTATCAATTAAAAATGTTTCGAAAATTTAAACTATGTGTTGTTCTTGTGAGTAGGTACCCACGGGCGAAAAAAAAAGAAAATCTGTGAAAAAAATTATACAAATGTATTTAAAAAAAAAGATCATCTAGAGTTTATTTTAAACTTGGTCTAGACAGGAGAAGAAGGGAAGAAGTCGGCGACTGCCGATCCGGAGCCCCCGGGTTCGAATCTCACCACGTGCACCACTGTCTTCTCGAAGTCATCTGCTTAATGCCGCTAACTAAAAACAGTGACGGAAAACATCGTAAGGAAACCGACATGTATCTAGAATCTTTCGAGATCATGTGTCATCCTCCAACCCGCGCTTGGTCAGCGTGGTGGATTATGGCCTTAACTCTCTCCTTGCGAGAGAAGGTCCCGAGTCCCAGCGGTGGGAACATCTATGGGCTGCTTATGCTTATGCTGGGCAACAAACAACCAAATATCCAATCTTTCGCATTTATATTAGTAGGTAGTAGAATATTTATGTAATGAAAAATAGTTTCAAAATGAGTCTTAAATCTCAACTTTTCGAAACATTTATTTTGGGTAATTTTAATGTTAACCAAATTTCACCCTCGATTAAACTTACGGGTTACCGTAAGCAAGTTATAAATGGAAACATAACACAATCTTTGAATAATTCAGATGTTCTTAGCATAATTAATCAGTTCGGTGAGGTATGTAAAGTAGGTGCCAGTATTCACTAGCACTACCTCCGTAGTCCCACCACAATTCATAATTTTCTCACGGCAAGTGTGCCTCAGAGGAAGGCCGAAGACGAGAAAACCGCGGCGAGTTCGTGAAAAAATGCGAAAGCGTTCCCGCGCTCACGCCGTGGGTGGCAAAGGTGGAACATCGTGGAGGTTTTAATGTGTGCGCCGACTATTACAACTCTGCTACCATCCGACAAATAACACAAACTCAAATATGGCCTTTATGCCATGCAGGTTAAGATGCAGATTACATTGGCTACACAAATCAGCAGACCGCTCGCTGACAGCCATCTGCTAATTTATATTGCCAATGTGATCTATATCTTAACGGGTATGACATAAAGCCCATATTTGAGTGTATTTTATTTGTCGGGTGGAAGCGGAGTCGTAGAAGTAAGTGGGCTATCCTTTAGTCGGTAGCGGTACCATCCGTGATATCAAGTTCAACCACCTAATAACTGGCCACTTAAGCGGAATGTAAAGTTAAAAAATTATATATTTTCACCATAAGTTTATGTATGTAAATGTTTGTAACATTAAATTACTTAGCAAATATTCCTTTAAATATTACTGGAGTAAAAATCAAATTAAAAATAGTACAGACACAAATATTTTAATATCTTCAAAAAAAGTCATATTTAAGTAGTAACTGACCACTGAAATTTAGTAATTGGCAATTTCGAAATCAGTTACTAGCCACAGCTAATAAACTTACTAAACACCATTATAATTTAAGTTATCAATTGTTTTATACATCTGGAAATACCAAAAAACTAGAAACTCTCATTTATTAATAGAACAAAATAACAAAAAAACAATTCTTGACACTTAAATAATATATTATACCCAAATGTTTGGATATATTGAGATCACGAGAGATAATCACGAGACTAGCAGGTTCTTTTAAACTTTTACATCTGCATTAATGAATACACTATAAATGATCAATTATTCTTTGAAAAAAATAACAAAAAGTCAACTCTGACACTTAAATAAAGTGTACTCTTTCGTCAAACTTTTTTGGTAGTTGTTGGCAGTATACCAATCTCGTAGTGCCTTTTTCCACCCAACCTTCACAAGACGAAAAGCTGCAACGTCTGCAGTTTGTAATATACGCGTAGCGTTCGGATACAGTGCAATTAAATGAATCCTTTTGCTCCGACACAGTTCGGACACTTGGATGGTAAGATAGGTTTTGTGTCCATCCACAAACAATATTACCGGAAATGGAATATTGTCATCGATCAATTGTTTATAAAACAATTTGCGATGTAGTCATAAAATACTTTAGCTGTCATCCAACCTGAGTCACTGCGAGCTATTCTTCAACCAGATGACACACTCAGTGACACTCGACCGGGTATTCTTTTATAGGGGTAGATGATCATAGGATTGCAGACCTTTTCGGCTGCAGAAAATGTGAATAAAACCGTTGTTTTCTTTTGCCGAAGCTTTTTCTATTTGAAAAACATTTTTGCATCCCTTTTCGGCAAGCACTTTTCCAGTTGTTGGGCATATATTGAACCCTGTTTCATCGGCATTGAAAACTCGTGCTGGGTCTCGAATTGCTTCTTCCAAGCCTTCGTCTTCAATATATTTAAATATTTCTCGGAACCATTTTCTGATATCCGCTTCCGAAACGCATGCGCTTGCGTTTGTTACTCCTTCTGATGTTCGAAACGAGATATTAGGATGACGTTTCAGGAAAGCTTTAAACCAGACATCTCCGGGGTTGCTTTCACGAAAAGGATTGGGTCTCGGATTCTCCCGCAAAAAATCTTGTACACATAATTGAATGTCGTCTTTTTTCCTTGGGAATCCACGTTTTGACGTCTGTATAATGAAGTTGCATAAATCATTTTCTTCAGCTTCAGTTAGCACTGGATCAGGTCCAGACTTAAACTTTGTTAGAGTTCTGAATTCTGAATTGAAGGCTACTTCTCGGCTCATTAAACTTTTTTGCTGCCAGTCTAATGGAGCCCTCGTTGTTTTTAATAAAATTAAGCGCATCATCTATCGCTTTCTTTGTGTATTGCCTTTTTTGGGCATTTTACGACTACCTGCATGAGATAAAATAAACTATTAATAACTGGCCACACAACTGGCCACCTATGCCAGTTACTGGAAAACGTAGGTTGATATTAGTGATCTTTTTACATAGCATTAGTCACTTTGTGATAGCAGTAAATATGACTTATTTTTGAGGATACAAGCATTTTAGATTTATATCTAGTAACTGACACCGGTGGCCAGTTATTAAAAAACGTGTTAAATACACAATTTGTTACTGGCCACCCATTTAATTGCAGCTTACAATAGAATTGTATAAAGTAAAGGTTTAAATTAATGTTCCTTACCATTAATCCGATCCAACAGTCAAAATTTTTACGCATTTGCCGTGTATAGACACATAAAAAATTAAATATTCCGCCAACCGTTCCGTTAACATTTACTTAACAATTGACCGTTTGTGTCGAGACACTCACGCCGACTGTTAGAAAATAATCGACAATTTTGGCGCTAGTTTCCGTACAGCAAAAATTTTGAACTATTATGAAAGTTTATGGATTAGGTAATTTTAATCCAGGGTCACAGATGATGTAACATGAATGCAGTTCTTATTTTATGCAAATGTAGTAACTAGTGGCTACTTACTAACAGCGGCCAGTTACACCGCGTTTTACCCTAACATCGACGTTCTAATTTATAGATGCGGTATTTTAGTATCCAAAAATGCCGATTTCGAACAAAATTTTTGACGTGACAACGTCTTATAAATTGGTTTGCCGGGTGACACTTCAAGAAACTGCGTTACGCTCCGCTCAAGTTATGCGCTCACAACGAGAGCGAGTGAGAGGCACGCGTCCCTTCCACTCGGGCATGGTTAGCCCGCCTAAGAGCGAGAGAGACAGACATAAAAAGTGAAAGGCACGCGTCCCTTCCGTAAAATTATTTTACCACTCAAAGTCGTTGTCACGTAAAACTTTCGCCCGTATACCGACTTTACAGGCAACCAATTTTTTTTTTTAATTTCTCTTTTTGAATTTAGAAGGTCGAGGTTACATTTGGTTAGGGTTAAAAACTTGTCACTTTAAGGTCGCCCATGAAGGTATGCCAATGGTTTGTTTTGTTTATTTCTGAAATCGATGTATTATTTGGCTGGCCTGGTGGCTTAGTTGGTAGTAGGTCTGCCTGCGAAGCCGTGGGTCGTGGGTTCGATCCCCACCCAGTGCAAATGTTTGTGTGATGAATTCAAATATTTGTACTGTGCCTGGATGTTTTCTATGTATAATAAGTATGTATTTAAAAAATTATAAGTATTATATCAGCTATCTGGCTTCCACATTACAAGCTCTGCTTAGTTTGGGGTCAGATGGTGTTGTGTGTGAAATGACCACCAATATTTATTTATTTGTTTATTATTGTGAATGTGTACGTGTATATTTATGTTTATATATTTTATAACACAGGGCAAACATTTTAGAGCTTCAATCAAGAGTGACGGTACCACCAAGACGTGTGCCTTTTGGTAAGCTACACGCCTTACTACAAGTAGAACAGCATAGTGCCATGTCATTAGAACACGGTAAGTTCAAACCACTGCACTGTGTTAGTCACCCAGAAATATTTACGATTGTTCTGTTGTCACCTGTATCGTTTGTAACATATTTCGGGTATATTTAGTACAGAGATTTGAGTCTAAATATGCGTTATATCAAATAATAAGTACACTCCGCGAGGCATAAGCTGAGCTTTGCATTTGTGTGAGTGTACATGGATAGTGTATGTGTGACAACCGGCCTTAGGCGCGGCGCCATTCTGTCTCGCCGCGCTCCTGCCTGATTGGTGATCACTCACACTAATGCAAAGCTCAGCCTATACCTCGCGGACAAAATTTCAAGCTCCTGCCTGATTGGTGATCACTCACACTAATGCAAAGCTCAGCTTATACCTCGCGGAGTGTATCTGGTTATTTAAAGAAACAGATATGACTGGTAAAGTTGAGTACCTATAGAGGGCGCCGGTGCAGAACCATCTACTTCTACCCGCCATCTGAAACAGAGTGTCGGAGACGTTGGGGTTTTAAGTAGATGGAGCTAAGCCGGCGACGGTCATTCCTTTTTGAATATTTGTAACAGAAATATCCAACAGCTGTCAATCTAAATAATGTAATTAACATTACAGGGCTTAGAGATATAAGATCTTAGATCTCTGGGTGACGAGCGCAGTGCAGTGCTAGGTAATGATTTGGACTCTTCATGTTCCAATAGCTGCGTGTCACTGTGCTGTTATGTGTCAGGCATGTTGCTTACCATCAGGCACATGTCCTGATCGTATCGTCACTTTTATTTTACTGTCACTTTGTTTTACTGTCTGTTTTACTGTACTGTACTGTCTGTTTACTGTTTTACTGTACTTTTATTTTACTGTCACTGTTGTCACTTTTATGTATCGTCATTTAAAAAAAAAAATGGTTTTCTTATACTCTCGAAGTAAAACAGTTCTTTAATTTGTCTGGAAGTAACTTTCAGACCAAACCTCGATTATGTTAACACATTACTGCTTAGCGGTAGAACATGACAATGATATGTTTTTTCTGATGTTTTTCTTTCCAGAAAGATGTCTTTCTAACCACTGAAGATTATAAACCGATTATAAACGCTTATTGACTAACTCAGTTCTTTTCTATTTTCATATGCATGTGCAGTAAACAAGTGTTTGCCTAAGATTGCATTGTACTCGTCCCTTAGAGTTACAAGATGACTAATCGGTCTGTTCAGTACAGAACATAATATTTTCTACAGTCCACTTTATAATCGATCGTTTTAGTCTTATTCACATTAAATCTATATTTAATTAAGTTTGTACTAGCAACACTATATGTGAATAGGTTACATTTATGTATTTCCGGTTGTCACTTGACTCCGGGCTTCCATTTTTTTCTACTCTGCTATGAACAGTGTCTTAGATTTAATAAATCTCATTTAATATTTTCAAAAACATAAGCCTTTGATTCAACAGGTCTATTTTGCCCTATTATATTTCTGTGAAAATATTTTCTTTTAAACCGGAGAACAACAGTAATGCTTGTATATTACATATTACTGCTTAGTGATGGCAAAACTGGCAAAGGCATGGTACTATTCCAGGTGAACTTTGCAAAGAGTCCTACTACAATGTTACACGCATAACACGCTTGTACGGTTTTAATTTAAAAACAGTCAAAGTGTGTAAATTTCATCATCCAAAGTCTCTTGAATGATGAAAAAAGGTTTTAGTCTCAACACAATTTGTTTTTTTTTTAACTTTACTTTTGATTCGCAATTGACATCTGATATTCTATAAAAAATATAGTTTATAAATTACTAGCGGCCTGCTCCGGCTTTGCACGGGTATAAATTATATAGCATATGTCATTCACTGAAAAAAAGATTAAAATCGATCGAGTAGTTTTTATTTTTTAATTAATGCCTGTGGCCCGCACGCGTTAAATTTGGAGTAAAACAATTACCCTTTCCCTATACCATGACGATTTCCGGCTATCTTTGGAATATCTAAATTCAAATGCTACATTTTATACTACACACTCGTATGTAGTGATTTTGGACATAAACGTTAAGTTACAAAAATTTCCCATAGCCTCCCTACCGTTTAGTATCACAAAAAGCCAATCATTTACGAGAGATCAATCTTTTACGTAACTTTCTCCAACAGCAATGTTCCTCCTTATCAATAAATAGTATGTTCAATTTATGACCCTCATACATCTAACAGATTCACCCGGTAATCTGTGATAGAGCCGTCAAAAAACCAATATGTAACATTCGATCGCAATAACTTCGCACCTCGCTTAAATGCTTTGTCTCTCTTACACTCGTGGATAGCATGCGAGTGTGACGATATCAATGATAGATGCTAAGCTGACGTGACCGTATTGCATTCGCACGGCAATGAATCTATAGACAATGAATCTTAGCAACAGGTAGTTTTGACAGTTCTTTGATAGCGGAAGGAGACAAGAACTTCGTAAGAAAGTCTGTTAATGTTCTTACTTCTAACTTAGTTTATTAGATTGAGTAAAAAAGGTCGTTAAGAGTATCGCCGTGGCAACACGAAATATTAAGGAATTACTTACTACAAAATGTCAAAACAAAACTTTCGAAGCACTGTTATTTCTGTTTGACGTTTAAGTGCAAAACATATGTGACTCGTTTATTCCTGCAATAAATCATTGGAACACGGTGTTGTGATTTTTTTAGCAATTTACACCTTTCATTTGCACAAGTTACTCTGCCAAATTTTTCTTAGGTAGGTAATTAAAAACATGTACTCGATAAGTTTAATATAATCAATATTACCTAAAAAACAAAATATTAATTTGATTAATTTGAATTTTTAAACTAAAATTTTTACTTAATTCAAATATTATCTGAAAAACCAAATTGCGATTTGAACTTTAAGCTAAAATTTTAATTAAGTTCAAATTGTAGTTTTAAATTCAAATTAATCTGTTATTTGGTTTTTTAGACAATACTGATACTTAATAAATAATAATATATAGGCAAAATAAAGTTTCGGTTGTTTACCAAATGATATCTAAAGCAATTTAGCAGTAGGAGAAGGGTAGTAGGAGAGGTAATATTTATAACTAGATGTCCGGCCCGGCTTCGCCCGTGGTACATTATATAGCACTCATCAGGATCTCGTACATATACAACGGTGAAGGAATGACTGAAATCGGTTCAGTCATTCCTGAGAATATCGCTTTCAAACAAAACACCTCTTCAGCTACCTGCTACGCCACCTGTCGGAAATTGGTCGAACCAACTCAGATTTAGAAATAAATTTGATTAGCAAAGGTTTGTATTCAATGCACAGATTACTGAAATTCAATGACGCAATCTTAGAGACATGCTGTCATGTGTCATGTCAAAGCATGAAACATACGAAAATTCTCAAATAGGAATCTTTTTTCCCGATTTTGTTACATTCTTGATTCATGCTCCGCTTCAACTAATAGTAGCGTTATGTGCTATAGACTACAGCCTTCCTCGATAAATGGACTATCCAATAGAAAAAGAATGATTTAATTCGGACCATAACTTCCCGAGATCCTAGCGTTCAAACAAACAAACAAACTCTTAAGCTTTATAATATTAGTATAGATGACATGGAATCGGATGAACAGTGGAAGAGTTGAACATCGGAAGAGAAAGTAGCAAGTAAGTAGAAAAGCAAAGGGTACAGAGAAAATTGGATGGGCTACTTTAATAACTTTGCGAGACTTTAAGAAAAAAATAACATATATACGGTCGAATTGAGAAACCTTTTTTGAAGTCGGTTAAAAAGTTACTATCGCAGGATATCTGATAGAAGTGAAAACTTATAGTGTAGAATTAAATACTCTTTATAAGTCCAAAATTTTACAAATAAAATGAAGTCAATACCCATATCCAAGCACGCGGGTGTTCTGGATAAATAGAAGTAATAACAATAAATTAAATTTATAACATCATACGACGTCATTTATAATATTATAAAAGTACCAACGTACAGTCACAGTACAGTCGTACCAACTCAGATTTAGAAATAGACTTCATTTTATTTGGAAAGTTTTGGACTTATAAAAAGTATTTAATTCTACACTATAAGTCTTCACGTCACTTATAATATTATAAATGACGTCGTAGCGTAAGAATGGATTGGGCTGAAATTTGGAACACAGATCAGTAACGGAAACTACTCGGGTAAAACAAGGCGCTTCTAGTTATATAAATACGTATTTATGTATATTATAATCAAATAAAAACCTTTTTTTCAGGTCAAGTGACACTTGAATAAACAGCTAATTATAAAATTAAATTTTAACTAAAATATTACTCTATCCGAACAATTTTAGCTCACATTCATCGCGATTATTTTCGAATCGCAATCAGATAGCTTCTTTGCTTGAAAAATCTTAGCCGAAATAGTAATACTCTATTAAACGTTTCAAAATGCCGTTTTTTGATCTTCATTTGCATTTACAAATACCACATCTCCCAGATTATTGACTGAACTCTCCTGAGCGTCAGTTCATAAGTCGTTCTTAAGTCAATAGCCTGCAGTGAGATGTTTACACCTCACACCTGCGTCGCCTTGCGCTTGTCGCTCTCAAGTTGAGTGCCTGAGCAAGCCCTATGAATAAAGCAATATCTTTACAACTATTACATTTGAGACTTTGTTGCTAAGTACTTGAGAACCCCCTTTATTATATACTCGAAATCCCTCCATAAAGTTGTGAGTGACTCTGTGAATGCTCTTAGTCATTGTGACTCTTCTTTGTGACTGCATCTATACGTATCTCTCTATTTAGTATGTGGTCTATACTTCCTGGTGTACTAATATTGTAAATCTGGAGAAGTTTTGAACGCGCTAACTCAGTAGCTACTGGACCGATTACAAACATTCTTTCACAGTTGGAAATGTACGTAATTTCTTTATGCTATATGTGTGTAATAAGCTACATATTTTTACGGGCGAAGCCGGGCCGGACTGCGATTTTAAATAAGCTGAAAGTTTGTTGGGGCACGCTACTAACAAATAATGGTAAAGAGGTTATATTAAGTATGATGATAGGTAGATAGAAAACTCTTTATTGTAATGAAAAAACACAAACTTATGAACTCGCACCACAAATAACAGCCTTATTGCTGAGAGCAATATCTTCCAAAGTACGATCACAGTATTCAAAACACTTCGAGACTTCAAGAATGCTCTGCTCGCTCAAAATCCAACATTAGACATATTCTATGATAAATTTAATAATGTGTTTTAAGTTTGATATAGAAAATAAATAAAGACTTTCACAAGTCTGCGAATTTTTTTACCGGAATAAAAATAATAATTTAGTTTAGTTTATTCCCCTCTTAGGCACCTAAAACCGGCTCATTTTCGACATGAAGACACTCATTTGATTAGTCAATATCCACTCTGGCAACGTATTCCAAAGTTTAGAAGTTCTTATTACCATAAGCAGCCCACTAAATAGCACTCCTAGAACTTGGCGCCTTCTCTCGCAGAGAGAGACTTAAAGGCGTAATCCACCACGCTGGACCAGTGCTGGTTAGTGGATGATGCGTGACCTTGAAAGATCTTAGCAACAATCGTTTCTAAGTAAACGGCATTATTGGTTTAGAAGTTCTTATAACAAAAGTGTAGTCAAACCTCATTCATCGCATCTGTATATTTCAAAAACGAATGTTTGTCTGTATGTGCTGTACAAAATCGTAAACAATGTATTTGGTCATGTGATAATCTTTAGCAAAATCGTTGTGCCTGAGTTAAAGAAGGTTTTTGAATTGGTACGAGTAATTTTCAAGTGATGGCGTCACAGGGTACGGCTAACTGACACAGAAAATGTACATCATGCATGTTTTGAATTGATCCTTACATCAGAAAAATAAAGGTAGTCCCCACGAAACTTTATGCGGAAGCTGATACATAATAATGGTATTTTATTCTTGTTTATTTACAAAATAATAAAAAAGGTCTGTATCTCAAGAAAATCCCCCGAATGTGAAGATCTCACCCGTAACTCCTGTTCGAATTCCGCAGTCGTTTCCGGGGAACTCCGTATTTACGACGCCTTCTTAATGGACTTTCCCCCCCCTTCCTGATAAAATGTTACCAGTTACGTTGCTGATAAAATTAACAATTTTTACTTGAAGTTCACAATGGTTGCTAAGAGTTTTATTCCGAACGAAAAATGGGATAATATTGTGGCGAGAATTTTTGAACAGAGATGAAAACAAGACATCATACAAAAATATACAACCAAAAATGCCGTAGTGCCATAGATTACCGTACCCTCTTACTTACTAGTGCCCTCTAACCACGTGACGTTTTTGCTTCGTTCTGGAAACACTCAATCAAATAAGTTTGCGTATTTAATGAGGAAAGTCTCATCACTCAATTGCACCGAATAGGTATGTGGTTCTAAGAAATTTTCATTACAAGAATGTGGATATATTAATTCATGTTATCACAAATGCAAATGTTACACAAAATAGAAGTTACCCATCAACTTTGTTTGAAACTCCAGATTTCAAGGATTCGGTGGCATGCACTTTGATAAAAGCATCCCAAAACTCAAACACGTGGCCGACATCTTTCAGCAAGTCGGCCCTAACTTGGGGCTCGGAGCAGAACCATAAGTTAGAATTTCAAACTTGCGAACTGAAGTTTGTGGCAATTTTCACAAATTTCGATATGGGGCTCCACTTTCGATTATTGTATTAAAAACAAAAAAGAAATGATCAGAAAATAAATTAAGGAAATCAACCCATCGAGTTTCAGAAGGCTGGTTTTCTTATGGGACGAAACACCAGCGTTTAGAACGAAAATTGTTGATATCATAATACTACATTGTTGTCGTACTTGCGCGCGTGTGTCTTGCTTTTTATGGAAATTGCACCGAAAATTGAATTCTTCGTAACGAACCCCGTATTAGGTCTATAAAGTCCTAAGTGGTATCACGTATTAGATCTATAAGGTACTTAATGATAACACGTGTTACTTAAGGCAATAAGGTCCAAAAGTCGCACATTTATAATGTTAATTCTGGCAACAAAGACGGGCCCTTCCTGTATGGGGTGACTATTCTCGTAGTTTTTACTTTAAAAAGAAACGAAACACGTAGCACTTGTACTCATTTAGAACAACTTTGTGGCCAAAACTGATACATAAATGGTACTCTTACTGATTACAACAACCTTAAAATACTTTGTAAAAACTTTACACAACAAATTTGCAAGTATACACAGGATAGTTTTATTAGGACTCAAAGAGTCAAATTTTAGCTTTACTAATATAATATAGTGTAAGTTTAATATTCTAATCTATGTAATTTCTATAATATATATCTACTTTTATAATAGTCTAATATTGTTTCAATTTTTTTAATAATCTTGATTGCAAGAGTAATTATTAGATGATACAGTATTTTTCACTTTCAAATACAGCCCGTTAATGGGAATTTATTGTGTATCGGTACTAATAAGTAGCCATATAGTTCAAAGAAACTGAACGATTATAAGAATAATAAAATAGTTCAAACTTTTGAACAAACACTCTGTTCAGTGGCGTATTCTCTAATATTCGATTTTCGCCATCTGAGCGGTGGCACTTTATTCCATATCGAGATCGAGATATTCTGCTACGAAGTTGCCTAGAACGAAATAAGATCCGCTGCTGTGAAGTTGATAAGTGTATTAGAAATACTAGACTTAAAACGGTTTTGAACTGAGAAACATTATTTATTACTGTCAATAATCAGGAGATAAATCCTGAAAAACGCTAACGTAATTCTTAACATTTTCACTATTACTGGACTGGGATATTTTAGTATGAAAACTAAAACCAAGTAAACCAAATAGTAGTGTGCAAACATAACTGTGTACCGGTTTGAAGGGCAATATATCCAGAGAAATTACAGGGCTTAGAGATATAATATCTTAGATCTCTGGGTGACGAGCGGAGTCCAGTGCTCTAGCTAATGATTTGGGCTTATCATGTTCCAATAGCTGCGTGTCACTGTGCTGTTATGTGGCAGGCATGTTGTGCCTGATGGACATGTCTAGCTCGACTCGTCACTCTACGCTATTAAAAAAATATAAAATAAATACACGGGGAACTCACGTTTTAAGTAGTCAGATGGTGTTGTGTGTGAATTGTCCACCAATATTTATAATGAACGGAGAAATCTTTACAATTACATAGGCATTAGTTCAATTTTATGAGTAAATCTTACTCGTTATCTCGTCGGAAGATATCCAAATGTAAACATTCTAACTTACTGAGCCAAAGCCTTACAAAGCTCACAAAGTAAATATAGCTCAACATGTTAATAATGTAATTCAAACAAAAAATGCATACCAATATATTAAGTCGTTTTAAGAGCTACACACAAATGAATCGAAAGTAAATCGGTTTCTTTTAAATAATCACGCTCTATAGGTTTACACTTGACCGCCATCTCGCCTGATGTTAAGCGACGATGCGGTCTACGATGGAGCGTGTTTACCTAAACAACAAGCAGAAACCGATTCACTCTCGATTTGAAGACATAAAGATTAGAACTATCGGGATAAACCCACTCAGGTAACGTATTCCACACCCTTGACGTTCTTATCACAAAAGTAGAGACAAATCTCTTCGTTTTTCTTTGAATGTTCGTCTTTGGAACATCAACGTTGTCACTTTTTCGATCTGCGAGCATGCCGATAGAAAAAAGGGCAAGGTGGTATTAGATTGTGCAAATCAGTAGTACATTCTTCGAAGTATATCCGATAAAATACCGACAAGCTAGCAATTTTTCGGCGATGTTCGAGACTTTGCAGTCTTTTTCGGACGAGGGTGTTAATGCCTATGAGTCTTTTGGTACGTCTCTCGAGCTATTTCAGAGCCTCCAACTGATACTTAGCCGAACCATCCCAAAGAGGTGCGACCAGTCTCTATACAGGAGCGAAGCTGTGCTAACTTACAAAAGAAATTTTACCTCTAAAATGTTTAATTTACAAATATCATACTAAGAATAAGAAGAATAAGAATAAGAATATTTATTTGTCAAAATAACATGAACACATAGCTAATGAACCCATCAGGTCCGAACTAGTACATAGTACTGTATCTCGGTACCTAATGGCTTCTCCCAAAACAAAAATTTATATATCATCTAAATTTAAATATAAATATACGCAAATTAAATAACAATAAGAATAATAAAAAAAACACACGCTATGGCAGCTGGGCAAAAAGTCTTAAAATGAAACTAGTCTGCGAATATATTGTTTCGCAGCTTAGACTATGTAATCGTGGTGTCATTATTTTCAAATCTCTTTGCCAAGCCGTGCGTGTGAGTTTATACATGTTGAAGGGTGCGAGGGTGTGTGTTTGTGTGTGTGAGAGAGGGTGTGAGAGAGGGTGTGAGGGTGTACTTGATTGGGTGAAAAGTGTGTGTATGGGTGTGTGTGTTAGTGTGTGTGTGTGTAAGTGTGTCTCTGTGTGTGAGTGTGTGTACATGTGTGCTGATGTATATGTTATCACAAGTAGGTGTACTTTTTTGTATAGGAATGTGTAATGTATACGTCATGTATTAGTACCTACAGATGTATGCCTCCATGGGAAAACAAGTGCATAGATTTGATATTACAGATGGAAATATCAAGTACAATACTTATTAATGGTATTTATTATCTCCCGTAGGTACTATAGTTTGATTTAATTTGTAGACACTTCCACATTAGAAACACTAGTAAGCACTCGATTTTGGTCTTTGCAATACTTTGTAAGTATTCAAATTCCATATTTGTGTCGTTCCGATAAAGCGATAATATTTCATTTCAGACTGTATTCAAATAATTAAGATTTAATAAACGATCCCATGCCAGATAACAAACGTAGATAATACAATTATAATCTTGTACTACTTCCTACCAGCTTTTGAGCTAGCTTAATCCAATCTTTATTTTTAGTTGTATGTACCTACTTCTTAAAACTTATTCAAGCTTATTAACATATTCTCAACATCATCATAATCCATATCATCTAGCCAAGACTTAATAATTGCCCGAATCTTCCTGTTACTAATTCTTTTAATTTTAAGTTCTTTGTCTAGTCTGTTATACAATAATGTGGTAATGTGTTCAGAGCCTATTTTTGCAAATTTAGTTTTTGCACCCATAACAGGACAAAAACGTTCTCTCTTACTTGTTTCTTTTAATAGTTCAGGGGCATTTTTTCTATGAAACCGATATAAACTTTCAAATATAAATAGTTTTCTGACACTGAAAACACCTGCCTTCAGATAAAGATCTGTTGTGGGGTGCCTGTAGGGCAAATGCAGCATTACTTTCAAGACAGCACGTTGTGCCCGCTCTGCAGGCAAGATAGTCGTTTTCGCTGCAGTACCCCAGACACATATACAATATCTTATAATGCAGTCACACAGGGCTTTGTATGTCTGTATTACCAACTTAGTATTTGCCACGGTTCTTAAAGTTTTAAAAACAAAAATAAGTTTTCTTATTCTAGAAATAAGATGTTTTATGTGACTACTCCAGTTAAGGTTGCTATCAATATAGACTCCTAGATATTTAATATCATCAACTCTCGTTAACTCTGCACATGAACACATTCCTACTCTTGGGCTGCGGTTGCAGGGAAACGTATGGATTTTTAAATTTATGGGACTTTTAGGAGCTCCTCGTGCAGTTATACTGTAGCACATGTATTTTGTTTTATTTGCATTTAACGAGAGGAGGTTATTTTCAAGCCATTGAGTAACTACTGCTAGGCAGTCCTCAGCTGATTTAACTGCTTTCTTCCATGTTCTATCATGCACTAGAAGCACTGTGTCGTCAGCAAACATTAAAAGGTCTAGTCCTGGCATTTTTATATCACATAGACTGTTGATATATATCAAAACAGAATAGGACCAAGTGTACTACCCTGTGGTACTCCGTATCTGCATTCATCATCATCACTTTCGTGTGTTTCAATTTTTTATTCGTTGTGTCCTATTCTTGAGATAGTCCGAAAACCATTCAAGTGTTAACCCTCTTATCCCGGATTTTCTAGCTTCGCAAGTAAGATTGGTATAGACACTGTGTCAAACGCCTTTTGAAGATCTAAAAAGAGACCAATGCACTTCTCCCCTCCATCTAAATACGACGTAATTTTCCGAGTTAAGTTCAGTACTGCATCTTCAGTGGAACGACCCTCTCTAAAACCATATTGATTAGGACTTAGTATTTGTTCTTTTCCAAAAAAAATTGTAATACGTTTCTTTGCTAACTTTTCTAAAATTTTGAAAAGAGTGGAGAGGAGTGAAATAGGCCTATAATTAGATGGGCATTTTTGTCGCCGGCTTTAAAAATTGGGCATACTATTGCTTTTTTGTAAATGGATGGAAACTTTCCAGTTTCAAAACTCATGTTGCAAATTAATGCAATAGGCCCTGCAAGAAATTTATATACTGTTTAACTATATTTGACGTGAGTTTATCCCAACCAGGTGAACTATTAGACTTAAGACTCAGGGCTACCTGTCGTACTTCATTCGAATCAGTGAGATACATAGCCATGGATTTAGCTGGTGAATTTGAATTTTGTTTAATAAACTGAGATTAATTTCAGTAGTATTAAGTTTCTGTAAAATTGCATTTGATAATTTTTGCCGATGGACGTAAAATAGGTGTTGACTTCATTAAGCGACTCTCTAGCGTTATTTTTATATTAAGTAATTCAGCCGAAGGAGTCTTAGATACTTTAAGATTACAAACTTCTTTAAGTATTTTCCAAGTATCTTTAACGTTTCCTTTACTTTCATTTAACTGATTTGTGTAATATTCTTTTTTTAACATTTTAATTATAATATTACATATATTTCGATATTTTAAATATTTATCTCTAACTTTATCATCATCTGGGTATTTTTTTAAGTTAATATGTACTGTATTCCTTTTCTTTATGCATCTTATGACTCCTTTCGTTATCCAGGGTTTTAGCGGGATGTGTTTTTTAGATATTTTTTTGATTTGCGAGTTTTCAGCGATGATCTTTGATATTCTTCCGACAAACATTTCAGCAGCCTGGTTTACATTACCTTTAACATCAAACAGTTCTTTCCACGTCTCTTGTTTTATTTTCTCTTCAAACCCATCACTGTTAAATGCACCTTAGTAAAATTCTGTCTCCGTTTTTCAATTTTACATTATCTAGGTACAATAGAATAGGATGATGGTCAGTAATTCGTTGTTCGAAAACCAATGTCTTCCATAACCCTTGAGATTTGACCATCATATGATCCAGGCACGTCTTTATTCTAGTAGGGATAGTAACGCCTTGCCTTAGCCCGTGCATAGCCATCATGTCTAGATAATGATTAGCCACTCCTGTCAGGTTATCCGAAATTGTGTCTATATTAACATCGCCGGTGAATATTACATTTGGTGTGGTAATGTTTGCCAAAATTTTATCTACAGAATTTAAGTACATTGTAGGATTATTAAAACAGGGCGGCCGATAAGTGCATATAATAGTATAATTTGGGCAAATATTAAGGATAAGACAGTTGCCCTCACAAATTTCAGGTTCATAGGCCGAGACTTCAATATTCTGTTTGATATAAGCCACTACTCCATCATTTTGGTTATACGTTGTTTTGTCCAGAACATATTGTAATTATCTATTTCCGGAGGTGGCCTAAGACTATTAGTCCAACATTCAGTCAGAATAAACACATCAACTGATATGTCAAGGTTTGATATGTATGCCAAGAAGTAATCAAAATTTGCATGAATACTTCTTATATTCATAGTCACTACACACAAGCTTTGCACCGTGGCAGTTTCGATACCCAAGAATTCAGAACATTTACTAACGTCGTTAATAGAAGAGCATTCGATTTTTTCAGAACCATCAACTTCTGCAATAATATAGGAATTAGTATCCATGATGATTTAATATAGTAAAAATGTGTTTGATTTTTGACATGTGGCAGATTGTACCTACATAAATTTGAAGGGCTGCAGATTTGCGCAGTTCTATTATGATATAAATATTATACTTCGCCCTTACTGTGTTTGTGTGTGTGAGAGAGGGTGTGAGAGAGGGTGTGAGGGTGTACTTGATTGGGTGAAAAGTGTGTGTATGGGTGTGTGTGTTAGTGTGTGTGTGTGTAAGTGTGTCTCTGTGTGTGAGTGTGTGTACATGTGTGCTGATGTATATGTTATCACAAGTAGGTGTACTTTTTTGTATAGGAATGTGTAATGTATACGTCATGTATTAGTACCTACAGATGTATGCCTCCATGGGAAAACAAGTGCATAGATTTGATATTACAGATGGAAATATCAAGTACAATACTTATTAATGGTATTTATTATCTCCGTAGGTACTATAGTTTGATTTAATTTGTAGACACTTCCACATTAGAAACACTAGTAAGCACTCGATTTTGGTCTTTGCAATACTTTGTAAGTATTCAAATTCCATATTTGTGTCGTTCCGATAAAGCGATAATATTTCATTTCAGACTGTATTCAAATAATTAAGATTTAATAAACGATCCCATGCCAGATAACAAACGTAGATAATACAATTATAATCTTGTACTACTTCCTACCAGCTTTTGAGCTAGCTTAATCCAATCTTTATTTTTAGTTGTATGTACCTACTTCTTAAAACTTATTCAAGCTTATTAACATATTCTCAACATCATCATAATCCATATCATCTAGCCAAGACTTAATAATTGCCCGAATCTTCCTGTTACTAATTCTTTTAATTTTAAGTTCTTTGTCTAGTCTGTTATACAATAATGTGGTAATGTGTTCAGAGCCTATTTTTGCAAATTTAGTTTTTGCACCCATAACAGGACAAAAACGTTCTCTCTTACTTGTTTCTTTTAATAGTTCAGGGGCATTTTTTCTATGAAACCGATATAAACTTTCAAATATAAATAGTTTTCTGACACTGAAAACACCTGCCTTCAGATAAAGATCTGTTGTGGGGTGCCTGTAGGGCAAATGCAGCATTACTTTCAAGACAGCACGTTGTGCCCGCTCTGCAGGCAAGATAGTCGTTTTCGCTGCAGTACCCCAGACACATATACAATATCTTATAATGCAGTCACACAGGGCTTTGTATGTCTGTATTACCAACTTAGTATTTGCCACGGTTCTTAAAGTTTTAAAACACAAAATAAGTTTTCTTATTCTAGAAATAAGATGTTTTATGTGACTACTCCAGTTAAGGTTGCTATCAATATAGACTCCTAGATATTTAATATCATCAACTCTCGTTAACTCTGCACATGAACACATTCCTACTCTTGGGCTGCGGTTGCAGGGAAACGTATGGATTTTTAAATTTATGGGACTTTTAGGAGCTCCTCGTGCAGTTATACTGTAGCACATGTATTTTGTTTTATTTGCATTTAACGAGAGGAGGTTATTTTCAAGCCATTGAGTAACTACTGCTAGGCAGTCCTCAGCTGATTTAACTGCTTTCTTCCATGTTCTATCATGCACTAGAAGCACTGTGTCGTCAGCAAACATTAAAAGGTCTAGTCCTGGCATTTTTATATCACATAGACTGTTGATATATATCAAAAACAGAATAGGACCAAGTGTACTACCCTGTGGTACTCCGTATCTGCATTCATCATCATCACTTTCGTGTGTTTCAATTTTTATTCGTTGTGTCCTATTCTTGAGATAGTCCGAAAACCATTCAAGTGTTAACCCTCTTATCCCGGATTTTTCTAGCTTCGCAAGTAAGATTGGTATAGACACTGTGTCAAACGCCTTTTGAAGATCTAAAAAGAGACCAATGCACTTCTCCCCTCCATCTAAATACGACGTAATTTTCCGAGTTAAGTTCAGTACTGCATCTTCAGTGGAACGACCCTCTCTAAAACCATATTGATTAGGACTTAGTATTTGTTCTTTTTCCAAAAAAATTGTAATACGTTTCTTTGCTAACTTTTCTAAAATTTTTGAAAGAGTGGAGAGGAGTGAAATAGGCCTATAATTAGATGGGCATTTTTTGTCGCCGGCTTTAAAAATTGGGCATACTATTGCTTTTTTGTAAATGGATGGAAACTTTCCAGTTTCAAAACTCATGTTGCAAATTAATGCAATAGGCCCCGCAAGGAAATTTATATACTGTTTAACTATATTTGACGTGAGTTTATCCCAACCAGGTGAACTATTAGACTTAAGACTCAGGGCTACCTGTCGTACTTCATTCGAATCAGTGAGATACATAGCCATGGATTTAGCTGGTGAATTTGAATTTTTGTTTAATAAACTGAGATTAATTTCAGTAGTATTAAGTTTCTGTAAAATTGCATTTGATAATTTTTTGCCGATGGACGTAAAATAGGTGTTGACTTCATTAAGCGACTCTCTAGCGTTATTTTTTATATTAAGTAATTCAGCCGAAGGAGTCTTAGATACTTTAAGATTACAAACTTCTTTAAGTATTTTCCAAGTATCTTTAACGTTTCCTTTACTTTCATTTAACTGATTTGTGTAATATTCTTTTTTTAACATTTTAATTATAATATTACATATATTTCGATATTTTAAATATTTATCTCTAACTTTATCATCATCTGGGTATTTTTTTAAGTTAATATGTACTGTATTCCTTTTCTTTATGCATCTTATGACTCCTTTCGTTATCCAGGGTTTTAGCGGGATGTGTTTTTTAGATATTTTTTTGATTTGCGAGTTTTCAGCGATGATCTTTGATATTCTTCCGACAAACATTTCAGCAGCCTGGTTTACATTACCTTTAACATCAAACAGTTCTTTCCACGTCTCTTGTTTTATTTTCTTCAAACCCATCACTGTTAAAATGCACCTTAGTAAAATTCTGTCTCCGTTTTTCAATTTTTACATTATCTAGGTACAATAGAATAGGATGATGGTCAGTAATTCGTTGTTCGAAAACCAATGTCTTCCATAACCCTTGAGATTTGACCATCATATGATCCAGGCACGTCTTTATTCTAGTAGGGATAGTAACGCCTTGCCTTAGCCCGTGCATAGCCATCATGTCTAGATAATGATTAGCCACTCCTGTCAGGTTATCCGAAATTGTGTCTATATTAACATCGCCGGTGAATATTACATTTGGTGTGGTAATGTTTGCCAAAATTTTATCTACAGAATTTAAGTACATTGTAGGATTATTAAAACAGGGCGGCCGATAAGTGCATATAATAGTATAATTTGGGCAAATATTAAGGATAAGACAGTTGCCCTCACAAATTTCAGGTTCATAGGCCGAGACTTCAATATTCTGTTTGATATAAGCCACTACTCCATCATTTTGGTTATACGTTGTTTTTGTCCAGAACATATTGTAATTATCTATTTCCGGAGGTGGCCTAAGACTATTAGTCCAACATTCAGTCAGAATAAACACATCAACTGATATGTCAAGGTTTGATATGTATGCCAAGAAGTAATCAAAATTTGCATGAATACTTCTTATATTCATAGTCACTACACACAAGCTTTGCACCGTGGCAGTTTCGATACCCAAGAATTCAGAACATTTACTAACGTCGTTAATAGAAGAGCATTCGATTTTTTCAGAACCATCAACTTCTGCAATAATATAGGAATTAGTATCCATGATGATTTAATATAGTAAAAATGTGTTTGATTTTTGACATGTGGCAGATTGTACCTACATAAATTTGAAGGGCTGCAGATTTGCGCAGTTCTATTATGATATAAATATTATACTTCGCCCTTACTGTGTTATATTGTATATGCAAGAATATGTAATTGACAGAATACAATACATGAAAAATTATTATATCAGCAATTACTATCAATATTTTGTGTGTGTAGTTAAAAGATGGGTTATTTGTGTAAATGTGTAGTGTGTAAATTATTGTAATAAATATGGTACAACTAAATTGAATTAACAATGAATAGGTTTGAACAATGCAGAGACATTCAAAACGTTGTTCGTGACTATGTCTAAGTCATGATTTTTCCAAATTTAAAAGGTCACTTTCTGAGTCTATTTTTATATGAGGTGTACCATCATTTCTTCTCATATATACTCTGCCTTGCGATACCCAGCAATATTTAAAATTTAGACTTTTAGCGCATTCCCTTGCCTTGTGGAATATTTTTTTGACATGTAAAGTGAGGCACTCTGATACAAAAATTGGTTTGACTGGACCATCAATTTTTAAATTACTAGTACTGTACTTCAAAGTTGGATATTTTTTGTTATAAGATTTAACAGATTTCAAAATTTTGTCTCGAGTAAAAACGGTCGAAAGTTCTGCTACAATCGTCTGAACACCTTCAGTTCTTGTATTTATGCGGTATATGTCACGGACGTCTCCCACCTGTACTGGAACATCCAGCGAAGCACCGACGTTTATGATCGTTTGGAGCAGATCATCTTTCGTCTCTCCGGTTTTTTAGGAACATTTCGGATCTCAAGTTTTGAACTTTGTTGTTTTTTATCCAGATGTTCCAGCTTATCTTCCAAAATTTTAATATAACTGTGGTCCGTTCTTTTTTCTTTCTCTAATACTTGAATTCTTTTTACCAAATCGTCATACTTTTGTCCCAAAAATTCCATTGAACTAATAATGCTACTAGTTTGTTCCGTGTGCGTAGTGATGCCATATTGTATCTTATCCATCAAAGCGCTAAATCTTTTATCCTGCTCTGTTTTTAGCTGTGTGAACATCTCCAAAATTTCTTCTCTGCACAATATTTCTTCATCTCGCTTTCGCTTCCGCATCGTTACATTCGAATCGCTAGAAGCGTGGTCTTTCGACATCTTCGCTGCAGTTAAAAACGTAATATCAGGTGAAACACTTATATTCGTATCTGATTTGGCATGCGTCAGCGGCGAAGATGTTCCGGACGCAGGCTGCACTCTAGGTGTGGGTGGCGGAGAGCGGCGAATCATTGCAGTCACAAAACTACAATACTCACAATATTTGCTTACGCAGTTTATTATCAGCGTTCCAAAACAGGTATCGGAATGGCAACGCGCTCGGTCGCTCGGTCTCAGGGCGTCAGTCGCACGATGCAAGCACAGCTGCCGGTCGTGTGTGCAGCCGATACGATGAGAAAGAAAAAAATCAACAGACACTCACCGGCACTAGTCGCACATTAGCGAACGTTTCACGAAAAATTTCAACTGACACGATATTACTCAATGCTTGACACATACACAACTTTCAACAAATAAAATTTAGAATTTTCAGTCAAATATTTTAGATAACGACTGCAGACACGTCTGCTCTGAACGGAGGTCCAAGGGAGAAGGAATTATACTAAAGGTCTGAAAACGTCTGGCTAGTATTTTATGAAAATTGCTTGTGGAATTTACCTGTAATGTTGTTATACATTACATTATATAGTCTCCGAAAGAGTTTGAGTTTCAAAGCAATTAATTACATTTTCTAAGGTTTATAATGTTTCAAATTACACTATGTTTAGCGACGTTCTTTTATTTACTTACCTATTTATTTTAAAGCAGTTTTCTCGCACTAAATTTATTGTAAAAACGTGTGCATTTTATGTTTGACACAAAACAAGGTTGTGCAGAAGTAGCTTAAACTTTAATAAAGGTGGCACTTCGTTTGTAGAGTTTCCCATTAAATACTATTATATGTAATAGCTTGGATATTTATTGTTCAGTCACGGAAAGCAACGGTAAAAACATCTAAAAAATTAAATTGATAATAAATAATTTTAATTAATTTGGCTAGGCAGGTTACTTTTAATTTCAATACTTTTTTTAAACGGAAACTACTTGGGTAAAGTGCAGCACTCTGCACTTGCAGAGCGCTGGTTGAAGCCATAAAAATCTCTTGCCGGTGTTAAAAAACGTATTATATGGAATCAAACACAGGATTACCACGAGCATATTCTCTGGATAACATTGCCCGGTTTAAAGGCTATATTTCCAAAGAAATTACAGGGCTTAGAGATATAACATCTTACATCTCTGGGTGATGAGCACAGTGCAGGGCTAGGTAATGATTTGAACGTTTCATGTTCCAATAGCTGCGTGTCACTGTGCTGTTATGTGGCAGGTATGTTGCTTACCATCAGGCACGTGTCATGCTCGTCCCGTCACTCTTTAAAAAAAAACATAAAACAAGCAATTATATTATTCATCTAAAAGGTTTGCATTCACTGTTAGAATACATATTGTTTTTATGATTCTAACCTCGACACTGCAATACTTATTTGTCAAGCCATTTAATATCTGAGTGAAAAGTACAATTCAAGCATCAATCAGGTGATTTATTTTACTATTTTAGAGGTATATAGATAGTATTTCTACCAGATAATCCTACTAACAATATAATTGTAAATTTTTTGATGTTTGTCGCTCAGTCTGAATGGATCGAGTTGAGAACACAAAACAGCTTGGATTAACAGGCAGGCAATTTATTATTCCGAAGAAATAACGCAAGCCATACTGCGATACTTAAATACGAGTATAAGTATGTTGCACCCATGGACGCATAAAATAGTTGGACGTAGTCTCGCTAGAACAAAAACTGTGTCACTAGAGTCGGCCACATTTGCACGTGTGCGTTGTCAGGTTGTCACTGATAGGCTGACCCGCCCACATATACACAAATAGCGCGTGACAGCGTGCATATTATGTGGCCGACTCGATGGACACAGTTTTTGTTTTAACGAGACTACGTCTGACTTTTTTATACGTCCATAGTTGCACCCCTTTCATATGAATAAACCCTTTCTGTAAGTCCCTATACATAAATGGGTGGTTTGTAAAAAACGTAGTATGTACCTACCTACGTAATAAATCTCTTCTCAAACGCAAATATTTTATTCTTTGTTACAGAGACTCTTTTGTTAGCTGCGTAGCATTAAATAAGTTTGATTTATTTTTGCTGTCAATGCAACTTTTTTATTTAAACTGCTTTTTAGGGTTTCGTACTAAAATGGTGTTGACAAGGTTAGTTTGAGGTCAAAGTTAGCAAAGCAAAAGTAGTCTACAAATGTGGTGGTGAAGGTTTTAGGCGATAGGGTCACTTGTGATGTTGAGTCCGAGATAGCATGCCCGTTCGTTCGGATTGCGGGTAAATTTAACTGCATATCCTACACGTTAAAAAATAAAAAGAAGTTAAAGGAAGCTGAGTTAATCAAATAACATCTTTAAATGGGTATTTTTGAGCAACTGTACTGGTTATAATATTCGGTGACGCATATTTATGTAGTGTTTGTTGTATGTGTCCCCATCTTCTGAGATTGCCCAAATTTCGATAGGCGATAGGATAGGATAGTAGTAGAAGCCACCTAAGGTTAAGTGACCTACTTGGCTACACTAACCTCTTTTTTACGTAATACTACCGGCGCTGCGTGGTTTTACCCGCGTAGTTACCTTTTCCCTTAATTTTCGCGGGATAAAAAGTTTTCTATGTGTTCTACCAGACTATCATATTATTGTTAAAATTTCATCAAATTTCAGCCGATACGTTCATACGCAACGATGTGGTTGATTAACATACATTTAAAATATTAGTAAGATGAAAAGCTTGTGTTCGTTCAATTACCTTCCAAAGATGTAGGCGTGGATACTTACCTTGTCAAACATGGCTGTGAGGCTTTTATTACATTTCATTGCTTCATCATCTTGTGATAATCAGTAATATGACTAATATTTGTAATTATTTAGTTAGTCTCTGTAGTATTTTATATTGTCCAATACTGTTTACACTTTGGAAGTTATTGGATGATGATAATAAAAAAACATGTAATAACAGAAAGAACATAAAGTTTTTTTTTTAAGTGACTACTTCTTTTTTGGGCTCGCCTAGACAGAATTTTCGTGGGCTATGAATTGAAATCAACCGTCACGCTCAGGTATGATAATAGCTTTTCGGGTAAATTCGGGATGTATGGAATACAGTGAACAAGCGCGTCAGAGCGAGAAAGATAATATAGTCCCTGTGTACATAAGCATACATAAGCAGAACAGTAAATGTTCCCACTGCTGGGGCCTTCTCTCGCAAGGAGAGAGTTTAAGGCCATAATCCACCACGCTGGCCAAGTGCCGGTTGGTGGATGACGCATGACCTCGAAAGATTCTAGGTACATGTCGGTTTCCTCACGATGTTTTCACCGTTTTTAAGTTAGCGGCATTACGCAAATGACTTCGAAAGGACAGTGGTGCGCGTGGTGGGATTCGAACCAGGGGGCTCTAGATCGTATCGGCAGTCGCCGTTCTCCCGACTAGACCAGCCGTAGCTTTCCGTCCCTGTGTACCTGTGTTTATTATAATTATATTTTGACGTGACAACGTCTTATAAATTGGTTTGCCGGGTGACACTTCAAGAAACTGCGTTACGCTCCGCACGTTATGCGCTCACAACGAGAGCGAGTGAGAGGCACGCGTCCCTTCCACTCGGGCATGGTTAGCCCGCCTAAGAGCGAGAGAGACAGACATAAAAAGTGAAAGGCACGCGTCCCTTCCGTAAAATTATTTTACCACTCAAAGTCGTTGTCACGTAAAACTTTCGCCCGTATACCGACTTTACAGGCAACCAATTTTTTTTTATACCGACATTAACTTCTAGGTACTTACCACATTAATGTCATTAATTGAACTTAGCACGAAATATTAAATTTGCATTTCACATCCCTTGCAAAAAAGTTTTTGTTGTAATATACTCATATTACTGTTTTATCACAACACTTTTTTTTTTTATTTATTCTTGGCCATAAATACTTACTTTTCATTTCGCCACATGTTATTCTCGTGTTGCTGTGCTTACTAGGTATATTCAGTTTCAATTTAGAAATCGTTTTCATTTTTAATTATTAGAATTCTACAGTAGTCTTTAAATAGTTAAGTATTTCTTATTTTAGTTTTCACTTCTGCCGTGCGGTCTTCAGCACACACATTTTTTTAGAATTAGAATTATGACAAAATTGAAGCTCTATGGTGAGAAAAATAATTAACTTAAATCACCCAGTTATTAATAAATAATCAATGTGTATCTCGGTATACCCATAAAATTGTAGTGACATTGAGTTTCATACTTTTTGTTTGTTGCTTTTTAGTGTGTTGCTGTTTATTATGTAAGTATATAAATTAAATGAAATTAATTAAATTATATATTTTTTTAATCTTTGGTTAAAAACCAACCTTTTTTTTATTGCAGAACCCTCATCTGCAATCCTGTCTCGCATATTTTGCTACGTTATCCACTCAGCAGTTTTAACTAGTTTTAGCCATATTCCTGAAGCACAATTGCAAAATAGTTTTGCAGTATTTGCTTGAGCTGGGATCTAAAATCGCCACATTTACGTTATGTTTTTGGCAAAAATAAGCAAGAATTTAGAAATAATATTACTATACACGGCTGGGAAATATCAACGCGGTAATCCTGAAACTAGCAGACGGATTAACACTGAATTACCGTGCTCAAAATAAAATGCGTAGCTTTAGAATAATTTTCAATTATACTTCAAAATAAACAAATTGTCCAACAAACCAAAAGAAAGCTACTAAAACTTAAAGTTCATCAAAGCGTTAAAAGATTGTTTTTCCATATAATTATTTCATTACTTTTAGTTGAGAGTGTGAGTTTTATTTTAAATTGAAATCGGTAGTGTGAGTTTTAGAGAAACATAATTGGTATCAGTTCTTTCCAGAAACTTGTTTCACAAATCGGTTACCAACGTTAGACAAACCCACGGATCGTCAAACGATTATTACACAAATTGGTTCTATCTCAAAGTAATTATTTGACAAACGTTCATTCTACATGGACGAGAACTTACGAGACTTACGAAAAATTTTAGCCCATCAAAAGGAATTTCATGGAGAAGTGGGGAAGAGGCTAGGCGGGTCTGGGTCTTGCTACATACATACCTACTATTTCGTAGCACATGTAACAACCGTTAGCCTAGCCAGTATTAGAAATATAGTACAGTACACATTGTTTATAAAAATACACGTGCACATATACAGTAAATATATTTAACTTTTGGCCGAAAAACATACATGTGTTCCGGTTGAAAGAGCAATGTTTCTAGATAAATTACAAGACATAGAGATAAACCACCTCATTTTTCTTGATGACGAGCGCAGTGCAGTGCTTGGTAGTGAATTGGATTCTTCATGTTCCAATAGCTGCGCGTTACTGTGCTGTTATGGGCCGGCCTGTTGCTCGCCATCAGCCACATGTCTTGTTTGTCTCATCAAAATGTACATAAAAACAAAGTTAGTTTCCATGGTACTAAATTAATTGTTTTTACTCATACGTCAACATTAAATAAATAAAGATTTCGAATACAGACTGATATTGTTGAATAATCAAAAATAGAAATGCTTCGTACATTTATGTTGTGGCTCAAATCAGAGCTATGAAAGGCTTCAGTAATCTTGCGAGTCCCTCGGGTGCAATGCTTCTGTTAGCGTTAATGACCGCTACAATAAGCTATCTGCTATAACCACAAGACACGGCATTACCTTACGGTACGTAAGCAGTATGGACTGGTCATTATGTGACTCTTTGTAGTACAAATAGTAGCAAAAATACGGGACCCTTATAGATTCATCATGTCTGTCTGTCCGTCCGTAGGTCACAGCCACTTTTCTCCGAAACTATAAAAGCTATACTATTGAAACTTGCCAAGTAGATGTAATATGTGAACCGCATCAAGATTTTGATACCAAAATAGAAAACCCTTCCCCCTGTAACTTCTAAAATAAGAGAACAATAAAAACAAAAAAAGTGCATGATGTACATTACCATGTAAACTATCAACGAAAATTAGTTTGAATGAGATCTAGTAGGTAAGTAGTTTTATTTTAATACGTCATAAATTAACTATTGTTCAAAGTTCGTTGTTATTTTAATCGGTGTTTTATTTAAATTATGTTACTTGCAGCTACGGAAACCTTCATGGGCGAGTCCGACTTTCACTTGACCACTTTTTATTTCTCATTGATCTGTGGTCTATACCAGTATATTGTTTTAAGCTATTACGAATGTTCAGTGTTAGTACTCGTGTTATTAATTATTATGGCGCAATAACATAGTGATCGTGGTATTTGATGTGGATATAACATTAAGAACTGAGTCATCGTTATTTGGGTTCAGTTTTAAGCACTATATTCTAGAGTTAACTCAGTATAGTCAGCGAGCTGGCACCAAATTTTGGGGAGCTATTTGAAGCAAGCTGAATACTTATCAAATATCTCTTCTATTATATTCCAAAGGGAGCTATAGACCTGGCTGCTGAGGTAAAACTGCGGAATTCTGCTAGTGTGCCGTAATTATTTTTTATTCACTAACAGTTTTCCGAGGTTTCTCCCGCATTCTCTTTCCCGTTATTACCCGTTATTAAAGTAATTTATGTGCTATTGCAGAATATACTCTAATTTGGTTCTAAATTTGTGTCTAATCCGTTCATATGCTAAGACGTAACAAAACATTCGAACTTCCTAATAATTTGGGCATCTTTTCGAGTTGCATATGTACAAGGAAAGGTGTGCTTTTATGACAATTTATAAGTACATTTCAAAAATCAGTCATTATGGGAAAAGGTCATTTTAAGATTTGTTCATTACGGTTTTAGTACAATATAACATTCAGTCCAAATAGACCGCAACCCAATTTAGTTTTGTCACGAAGCGTTCGTTTACCAGTTAAGGCAATCGTTATGACGAACTTGAGCATCTCCACTTGATTGTTTGTATTTTTGTTTTGGAAAAAAGAGAGTGAAGACTTCATAAGAAGATCAGCTTGATTCAAAAACTTTTGTAAGACGTCTATGTCATCCGTCAACAAACATTTGATCAGCTGGGTGGGCCATGGCTTTGATTCTCTCTTTTCATGTTATAAAAGGTTTGAATCGGCGCTGATGTTGCTGTAAGCATCCATACTGCGTATAGCGTAGTACCTCGCTATCTCTCCGGACGAAAGCAGTGAAGCCGCCTCGTTGGTCGATCCGGCTGATCCCCGTCCTACGGTGAATGCATGCAAACAGCCATTCAGGAGCGCTCATTCCACCTGCCCTATCTATACTGCCATCAGTTTTAATGTGAATTAAATGATACTCTTTCACTGAAAACGAGGGTTCGTGACTTTACAAACGTGATATTTATTTTCTTTAGCTTTTACATTATTTTGAATATCATTGTACTATTTCAAATATGTTAATATTTTAGCTAATATCTATGAACCATTTCAGTTTTATACTAATATTATAAATGTCAAAAGGTTTAGTTATTTGTTGCTCAATCACGTTAATCTGAATAACTCATAGCAGCGCAGCGCTGCTATTAATATTATATATGTTAAAATTCGGATGTTTATTTGAATTGTAAACATTACAGAGGACTTCTTTTTTTTAAACTTTATGCCCAACTTGCTGCGTTTACCCTAACACTATTTTAACAGTCCATTCTAACACTGATGTAGACTTCATTACCCAAGGTCTCTTTCCTCTTTTTTTATTTTAATTTTTTATGAATTTTTTTTTGTCTTTCATGTCTTAATTTTTTTTTTTTTAAATATCGAGTGACGAGACGATCAGGTCATGTGCCTGATGGTAAGCAACATGCCTGACACATAACAGCACAGTGACAAGCAGCTATTGGAACATGAAGATTTCACATACATATGATTTAAAACTTTATGTAGATGAACTACCATAAATATTGTTGCACCTAGAAAGCTGTTGTAGATAAATTAACTAAAAAAACTTTTAAAAAACTATTCATGTTTCTTCTATTTATTTGGATAAAAAAAAAAACAAAAATTACACAATAATTTTTAAAAAGAAAATTCTTCCGAAAAACTCGTGTACTTTCAAAAAATTAATCATCATATAGACAAT
This sequence comes from Ectropis grisescens, assembly GCA_017562165.1. Classification (NCBI taxonomy): domain Eukaryota; kingdom Metazoa; phylum Arthropoda; class Insecta; order Lepidoptera; family Geometridae; genus Ectropis; species Ectropis grisescens. The sequence continues at coordinate 21,682,946 of CM029787.1, read as the reverse complement.
GCCATCCACGTATGACGCAGCACCGTCCGAGGTTAAGGCATGACAAGTAATATTACAAATTGCGTGCTTCTTACTAAGTACTACCCTCGTCAGGAGTGGCAGCTTGCTCGTCATCAAAATGGCCGTCAGCTTTTGTGATTGGATTTGATTTTTAGCCTGTTGAGAAATTTATAGGTATTTGGTGTTTGTAAGAGCTTTTATTTTTACTTGAGGTAGTTGGACACGTGGAAGATCGGGCTGAGTGGCGTGTTATTATTGGAGAATCATATTTTATGTCCAACAATGGAATAGTATGGGCTATTAGTGATGATGATGGAGTATTTTTATGTTAGGTGTTATTTATCAGCTATCTGGCTGCCATCACACAAGCTTTGCTTAGTTTGGGGTCAGATGGTGTTGTGTGTGAATTGTCCACCAATATTTATTTATTTATTTATTTAATTAATTAAAAACCATTCGATTTCGAAAAACTTTTTTATTTTTGTTGGAAAAATGTTTGATGTTGTTATTTTTACCTGACTGATAGAAGGGGTACGTTTTTCGCGCGTATTTTGTATAATGTATCTATAGTACCTACGGGGCTTAATCACGTATAATTCATTGTTTAAATACCTCGACGTGACATTGAAATATTCGTTATTAAGCCCCGTAGGTAATATATAAACATTATGTGTTCAAATTGCGAAAGTTTAAGAACGTATCTTGTATGTTTGTAAAATTTCTTTCTGCCCACGTATTTTCCAAACGGCTGGATGGATAATGACAATTCAGATATCGTTAAATTCGTTTTAATCGCCCAAGTGTTTTTGGGTATACATTGTAACAGAAAATGTTTGTTGTTTGCAGTCGGGTTTTTTGAATTAAAGTTATTTCATTGAGCTACTTTGAGCACACATCATCATCATCATCATCAGCCGCAAGACGTCCACTGCTGAACATAGGCCTAGATTTCCACAACGAACGGTCCTGCGCAACCTGCAACCAGCGGTTTCCGGCGACCTTTGTGAGGTCATCTGTCCATCTAGTGTTGCCGTCCAACACTGCGTCTTCCGGTTCGCGGTCGCCACTCGAGAACCTTTCTTCCCCATCACATATACTTTTTAGTAAATAAATAAATAAATAAATAAATATTGGTGGACAATTCACACACAACACTATCTGACCCCAAACTAAGCAAAGCTTGTGTGATGGCAGTCAGATAGCTGATATAATACTTATATAGTTTTAAATACATACTTATTATACATAGAAACACCCAGACACAGTGCAAACATTTGAATTCATCACACAAATATTTGCACTGGGTGGGGATCGAACCCACGACCCTCGGCTTCGCAGGCAGAGCTACTACCAACTAAGCCACTAGGTCAAATACATATGTCAACTTTTTACTGACTTAAAAAGGAAGGATTTTTTTCAATTCGGTTGTAGGAGTTTGTTTTTTGTTGTAAGAGTATGTTACGCACACAGAAATCTAAGCGATAAAGTACATTTCTGTGGTAGCGTTAGCTCCGCCAATTTTGAGTGGATTTTGATGACTTTTTTATAGTAAATCAAACTAAAACTAAATTGTGAAATTTAATTCTAAACTTAACTGAAGTTTTTTTGTTTTTCGTAAAAAGCTATATTATGATCTATACATTTCGATGACATGAAAGTATTACTCAGTGGCACTAGTATTATTAGTTACGGTATATTTACCACGGTTAAATAATATAGTGACTTTCGGTATTTCGATGCAGTGACATGCACAATATTTACTGGCAAATTGTCTAAAATAAGAGACTGGTTTCACTTTTTAGCCATGGCAAATAACTCGTATTAATTGTACCAGATTGGTTAAGTTTATCAAGTTACTTGCAAAGTTATTGTAATATCATTTAAAAATATATCAAGAAACATTTCAATTCTAATTACATAACTGAATTTCAGAATAAACGCAAACGCCTTTGTCAGTAGAAACGCGTCGTTTTTACCTACCTAATGAATTTGCTCAGGTACGCAAACACAGTCGAGTCCTAGACAAATTACGGAGCTAGGAGAGCTTTACACAGGTAAGGAGCTGTTCTAGACGCCGCAACTCGTGGTCTCTCTACACAGTGTCTTGGAGAAATCCTACAGTATTCAAGGAGGTAATGAGTATGAAACTTAGTGTGAGGGTAGTTGGTTTTGTGTGAGAAATGGCCAACTGTTGTTTATTTATATAACAGTAGGTACTTATCGAGATAAATTGCGTTTCAATAATTTCAGTCAGCGTTTCAAATTATAACCCTTTTACTACCCCTTTTTTTTATTACCCCTTTTTGGATGTTCTCATGTGATTGAACAACAAACATGCTAACATCTAAACTTTCACATTTATCATATTAGTACTGAGCATCCCGGCTCAAAATAAATTTAAAAAGCCAAATTAGTCTCACATATTAATAAAAAAATCTTGTACACGCTCTTCTTTAGGTACTTTCACAAACAAAAAATGACGAATATATGGTGCTTTGAAGTTTCTAGTGACGTCACGTCGATATACGATTTTTATGAGGATGTGACGTCACTACCCTCCACTCCGGCAGCTTAATTATCTATATCTTTTTGGATTTAAAATAATTTTATAAAACAAAAAATACATAATATCCCCCATTATTCCATAATTTACATGACGGACTAATTATAATGGTATATTTTTTACGCAGTTATAATCCCAATTTTTTCAGCCTTTTTAATACTTGTTATTTCGGTTTATATTACTGATTGGTTGTAGACTAAGTGGTATAGGTCTGGTTATTTCAAAGGCGGATAACACTTACCACTACATAAATTTGTAATTTTGTTTCTCACAAATCCATCAGACCCAATTTTATACAAAACAATTTTAGCACAAACATTCGTGTGGTTCTATCAAGTTTCAGAATAAAAGACAAAGTATCTCGCTAAACTTCTTCGTAAATCTTGATAACGCCGTGGTCTTTAGAGAATATCCGACTGATTTGGCCTATATTCAATGTAAACCACGATAAACCCTTAAATGCGAGGGCCTTTTGGGCAAAGGGCCCGATGGGCAGATATGCCGGAATTTCAGAGATTTGACATGAAATACATCACAATTTGGTAAATTTACTTCAGACGAATGTATTATTGCGGTCACGATGCTTGATTTATCTAGATGAGAAACGGTTGTTTGCGATTTCCGGGTTGAGAGAGAAATTCCGAATAGTTGTGAAGATTGACGGTTTCGGGATTTTGTCAACGTTGTGCTCATTTTGCATAAACGTTTATCTTACCTGAATTATATTTTTCACATAGCATAAATAAACAGTCCACAGTATAATATTTTTGAGGGATCGTTTATGTTATACGATATATCAGGTCTACTGATAAACAAAAGTCTCGTTTGGCTCAAAAACATTTCCTTTCAAATACAGTAATCGCGTGAAAAAGAACTGTTTCAAAACTTAGTAACTTTCTAATGTTAGGTACTTTATGATTACGTTTTGAGGGTTGACCTTATTGTAAATGAGTTTTACAAAGAACCCGGCTCGGATTATAGTCTGTTTTTTAACTCAACTCTCACGACTCAAACGAATCGGACCGAGATTTGGTATACTATAATAATTAGATTATAGTTTAAAACTATGCATAGACTATTTTTTGTTGCCGGAAAGTTACGTGAACGGAATCTTCACGTAAAAACCGCGGGGGGTCTTAAATATAATCATGTATAAAAAGAAACAAAATCAGATTTAGAATTCAAGTTAAAAAGAAAACGAGAGAGAACAAAGTCAGCTTCTAAACTTATCGTAGCAAAACTATCTCAGCTCTTCGCCAATTTTGTAGAAAGTAATTCTAGAGTGAGCGAGCTAAGTTGAGGTAAACCATGTCATTTAACGGAACTGAGAAGATAAATGGATTCACTTTGCCATGTGAAGATCGGCAGCGGTTGAAATTGAAACAATTAAATACTTTTACAGTTGACTTTTTGACAATTGATAGCAAGAACAAAAACACTATTATTGTAAATAATAAAATTGTAAAATACTAACGCCTAACGCAAGTTCAAAAAGCAAATAATAGGCTAGATGATAAGGCCCTGGAATATTTACAGTTTAACTACAGTGCAAATAGATATAGATGCTACCAAAGATATAATTATATCTTAAGGTCAATTAATAGCACGATACAGTACTGCGCAATTAATAAAATGATTTAAATGTTCCATAAACTACACAAATGTCAATGAAATACATCCATATGTAAGCAATTACCATAATGTGTTACCATTAAAGTCTGAAATTGCTTGTTTGTTCTATTCATTGTGTAATGAATATTAACAAAAAATATTTTTAAAAGACTTCGACTAATTCATCATTTATTTGCTTACCCTTATAGTATTTTGTGTGAAATTGGTGCAACAAGTTTTCGTACGTCTTTAGTAAGGATCGCATTTGAGTTTACTTCTTACCTATTAATGATTTCTTTTACACAATCGTTCCTCACTAATTTGGTCACCAACTCCAACTTCAAAGCTTGTTTGCTAATGTTGTCATCACCACTGCACTTTCGACTTCAATCGTAGATTTCCAAGACTTTTCGCCAACCTGTACGTATCTAAAAACTCCTTGTTAAATAAATATCCTACCTCGAGTTTTCGCTCAACCATTTAAAAAAAGAATCCCCCGTTGACGTCGTATAAAATTATTCAAAAACAACTCGAACATGGTAAAAAGGCATCATTAAAATCACATGTGGCAGCGTTATCGAGCCTCCCGGCAAACGGTCTATTTATGTTTACTTTTTTTTTACGTTTCGCCGACAAAACACGTTTTTGTTGCTTGTGTTTTTGTTTCAGTTAGGGAAAGCTTTGTGTTTTTTAGAATGGGCCACCTTTTCAAACGGCGAATTCTAAACTGAAACAGTAGAGAGTAGAGCACAAGGTAATAGGTGAAATATAAAGGAAAATTCCACGAAACTTGTTTTGTTTTCTGGGTCGACTTCATCGAAGTATCAGGTTTATACTGCAAGTCTGTTAATTATAATTCGAAGTAGGTGTATGATCAAATTGAGTTTGCAATATCATTTTGTTTCAATTAAAGTGGGGTCGATTCCCACCCAATGCAAATGCTTATTTGATGAATACAAATATTCGTTATGTATCTGGACGCTTATATTATGTATAATAAGTATATATTTATAAAACTATATGTATTATGTCAGCTATCTGGTTATCTGGTGGTCTGTACAATAGTACAAAATAAGCACTTAAGAAACAGGAACATAAAGTGGAATACAATAGAAACATAAAACCCAGCAATCTGAACATAGAGTAGGCTGTATAAATACCATCAATAGTAACATAACATCATAAAGTGGAATACAATAGAAACATAAAACCCAGCAATCTGAACATAGAGTAGGCGGCATAAATACCATCAATAGTAACATAACATCCAACAATAGAAGTGTAAGACGTGTCACAATAGAAACAAAAAACCTAGCAATAATAGCAATATAAAACTTAGCAATAGAAGTATAATGTGGGGTACAACAGAAACATAAAGCCCAGCAATAGAAATATAAAACCCATCAATAGAAATTTAAAATTGGCTGCAATAGAAACATAAAACACAGCAATAGAAACTTAAAGTTGGCTGCAATAGAAACATAAAACATAGCAATAGAAACTTAAAGTTGGCTGCAATAGAAACATAAAACATAACAATAGAAACTTAAAGTTGGCTGCAATAGAAACATAAAATATAGCAATAGAAACTTAAAGTTGGCTGCAATAGAAACATAAAACATAGCAATAGAAACTTAAAGTTGGCTGCAATAGAAACATAAAACATAGCAATAGAAACTTAAAGTTGGCTGCAATAGAAACATAAAACATAGCAATAGAAACTTAAAGTTGGCTGCAATAGAAACATAAAACATAGCAATAGAAACTTAAAGTTGGCTGCAATAGAAACATAAAACATAGCAATAGAAACTTAAAGTGGGCTGCAATAGAAACATAAATTCATCAAAAGGAAGATAAAGTGAGCTTATGCATTTGTGCAAGTTGATTCAATATCACTTTCTAAATGCCTTCTCTAAATAAATACTGTACTCTGCTCCACTGTGGGTGGGTGACAACTTTCTTGGTTCCACTGAACTAATCGTACAAATAAAAAATGTTCGTCACAAGGCCAACATTGTTATTTATACGATGACAAACAAAACATTGCGAATGAAACTATAGAACAAAATAAGAATAGGTCATCTCATATAGTTTTCATGAGGACGTGGCCTCCGCATGCGTTTCTCAGCATTGCCAGCGACATATCCCGAGTTTCCGTCCGATTTCTTCCCGGAATGATGTAGAGGCGGCGTAAGACTCGCATAACTGTATAATTTATCAAGATCCAATGATTTATAGTCCAGTACTGGATCAGAGCGTAACTGGAACGAAACGCAATCTCGGGATTCTTTATTCTACACGTACTGAGAGCGTTTTGTTATTTCAATATTTCATGTCATTTTTTTAAACAATTAATCCTAAGTATTAGTATAGTTTTGTTTTTGTATACTAATAAACTTTTTCCAAAATTGTTTGGTAATAGTGGACACTGGACAGCCTTAAACCCACGACACAGTACAACTTAGTATGGATTTCAGTGAAAACATCGAACCTATAATTGTAAATTGCTTAATTTAATTATTAGAAGTTCTTGGTGTAACTAGTTGGAAATATAAGCACATGAAATAAAATTCCTATTATTATCTGCAAAGAGTCCTACCACTCCAAAAACTACAAGTGTCTAAAGTTTAAACGACATTTTTCCATCCTTTTGCCTTTTAAACCTTAAAGAAAGTGCTCAGAAGTTACGAACAATATCCCTAAAGCAACAAAGTTGACGTTCCAGAGTTTCATAACAAATGGGGTTGAGCTCGAAGAGTCGGTACTATCGCGTCCAATAATAACGTAGCTCGTGCATAAGATCAAACAAGTTTCTTTTTACCGTCCTGATAACTAGCTGGTGGCTGTACCCTTCCTATGTGAACGTCCGAGAAACGATAGAGCTTGTTGAGTTACAGCGGACGATACGATGTTTGTAATCTTTTACGTTAGGTATACTTTTTTGGGGCGTTAGAAAATAGTTTCTATTCTCCGAAACAACAACCGAAGTCAATTTAAGAGTAAATTTAGACACTCTATTAAATTTCATAAGAAGCTGTGAATGAGTAGTGCATGTGCAAAGTTTAGTTTTTTGTTCAAGTTTAAAAAACCGGCACATCGATTTTTTTAAATAATATAATAATAAATACTTGAAATTATGTGCTTAACGGTGCCAAACGGGCAGCCATCGCGCGCGTGCACTCTCCTTGAAAAAGGCCGACGGACGCGGCCGAAACTCGAGTCGGATTGACCGACCATATATACGTGAGTGTCCCGTTATCCAATTAAATATGTGTAACAACCACGTTAATTTTAATACAAAATTTTAACACATTGTTCATTGATTGTCAAACAGTTTTTTTAAAGGGACTTATGGTTGTTGGTCTCAAGTGAAACCCACTTTTCACCGAATATCGGTATAAAGCAGAAGACGCAGGGCGCTACTAACCTAATCTTATCGTACTCAATGAGTAGTTCATGTTTCATTCTAGTTCAAGGGTGCCTTAGACGGTCCAGCTTTGGCTTGAGCTATCGCCGTTAGGGAATCATACAACAGCCCTTTCATTTTATATGTAGTGGTAGGACTCTTGGCAGAGTCCACCTGGGGAAGTACCTTTGCCAGTTATTCTACCGCCAAGCAGTAATGTGCAAACATTACTGTGTTCCTGTTTGAAGAACAATGTTTTCAGAGAAATTACAGGGCTTAGAGATATAATTTAATACATGGAAGACGAGCAGAGTGCAGTGCTTGGATTTTGATATTTCATGTTCCAATAGCTGCGTGCCACTGTGCTGCTATGTGGCAGATATGTTGCTTAACATCAAGCACATATCCTACTTGTCTTGTCACTATGCAATAAAGAAATCTACATAGATTGAAGGTTGTGAAAAAAATGATATTTTCGTCCTTATGGTGACGGTCATCTTGGATTTGAAACGTATCATTACTAGTCAAGGTTTTTCATTTGATATGTGTATATTTAAGGTAGTTGCAGAATAATATTATGCCGCCGTATCCGCCATATTGTGATAGCGGCCACGATTTAAGCATTTTTTTGTAAGTCCTGTAAAATATCGTTATAATAAAATGTCTCGTGGTCGTAGTTCTTCTTTTCCCCGTCAGTGTCGACATCTAGTGCCAGTGTACTTAGTCCAAGCTGTCGGTTTAAGAAAACAGGGCAATGTGAAAATACATCGCCAGTATCGATATTTTTATAAAATGCAAGTCGGGAAAATGTTTGGTTACTTTTTGTTTTGCTTGCTTTGTGTTGTGTTAACTTTGATTTGACCTTTGTAGGAGCTTACCTTATATTCTTGCTAGATACGAGTATATTTGTAAAATTATTTCTATGTAATAAACTTTTATTTCCTGCGAAAGGAGGAAAACGACCTTTGGCTAATATTGACGTCACGAGGTAAAAATTAGAATGTTAGGTACACTCCGCGAGGTATAAGCTGAGCTTTGCATTAGTGTGAGTGATCACCAATCAGGCAGGAGCTTGAAATTTTATCCGCGAGGTATAGGCTGAGCTTTGCATTAGTGTGAGTGATCACCAATCAGGCAGGAGCGCGGCGAGACAGAATGGCGCCGCGCCTAAGGCCGGTTGTCACACCTACACTATCCATGTACACTCACACAAATGCAAAGATCAGCTTATGCCTCGCGGAGTGTACTACGAGTATGTTATGATTGTAAAAGTTTTCATGACTGTTTGTTTGATGTCAAGTTGTTCAAGCAGTTGTTGTTGATTTTGTAGTTTAAGTTTAACATTTCTGGTGAAAATTTGGAAATACAAATTTTGTTTTTAAATATTACATGGATGTAAATAATAATAGTTTGGAATAACACATAAGCTAAATTTCATTTTGGAAAAATAATAAGAACGGGACCTGTTGCGAGCGAGTGAAACCACGAAGCTCTGCTTGTATTTTTAAATAAATGTATGTTTTAAAAGCCATTTTCAAATATTGGGAGGTTGCCACAAAGTTATTGACTTTAGTATTTGCCCAAAAACGTATCTAACTAATATTTGACTGTACTCAAACATTTGAAGTTACGGCTCGTCTCATAAACTACAGCTGATCTAGTCGGGAAAAGGGCGCCTGACGATCTGGAGCCCCCGGTTCGAATCCCACGCGCACCACCGTCTTTTCGAAGTTATGTGCGTAATGCCACTAACTCAAAAACGGTTTAGGAAAGCATCTCGAGAAAACCGACATCTTTTCATCGCCAAAACATCTTTTAAGAATTTTTCGAGGACATACGTTCACCCAACCCGTACTGGGCCAGCGTGGTAGCTTATATTCGCGACTCTGTCCTTGTGAAACTCCGCGTTCTAGCAGTAGGAACATTTACTGGGCTACTTATGGAAACATTTGACAACTGATAACTACAGGTCGCATAAGCCTCAAGTAAGTGTTCGAAATAAGGCAAGCCATAAAAAGAAAGTACTGTATGGCCTCCAGGCACATCTTATTACGTATTACGCATAATAAGTTACTTTTTTGCTACAATAATGTGCTGGGGCTTTTCCTCATGGATCCGATTCTCGCGCGTGCCATTCTCGATCAAATAAAATGACATGTTTGTTAACATACACACAAATCTGTTATTTTAAATGCAGTTACAAACGCCTATTCAATAAATTAAAATGAAAAGAAAACCCGAACCCAATTATTTAAATTTAGAGTTCCTAAACCTATATTATATTTACTAGTATATTGAACATGCCAAAATTTCTTCATTGAAACCCCGTTTTTGCACAAAAAAGTATCCTAAGTATATTCTTTCTCAGGCTCTAAACTTTTTCTGTAACCACATTTTATTAAAATCGGTATAGGTAGTAGTGAAAGTGTAACACAGACAAAGTTGCTTTCACATTTTTAATAATATTAGTAATGATGGTGGTGATCTGACTGCTAAAGTAACTTGAAGGTATTTTGTCAAATTTAAAATTGTGTCATTGTGCATTGGGTTGGTCGACATTTTTGTATTACGACAAATTAGGTAGGTACTTTCGCATGCAAAATTTTCGTTTTGGTGTGCCTAGCGCTACAGTAGGAACTGAGTACTTTTTCTTCGTCTTCTGAACATTATATTTAACACTACTTAATCAATAGCCAATAAATACAATGTTAAAACTTTATAATTTCATCATAGCTGTAAAACTAAGCTATCTAGCCTCCATAGTACTAGCTTGGCTTAGTTTGGAGTTAGATGGTATTGTGTGTAAAATGTATTTAAAAAATATTCGCATAGAAAGTCAGACATGCACCAAATCGTAAGCATCCCTTCCAAATTTAAATGTAAATTTTAAATATTGTAACGTAAAGAAAAAGAGCATGAAGTCACTGCCTAGCACTGCACTGTGCTCGCCGCTCAATCAAATAAAAATGAACTCAGAAAAAAATATTTATCTCTTTTCCTTGCCATCTCTCATGAATGAGACAGTGCCCTTTAAAACATAAACCGGTAAAGTTAGCATATGACTATTTGGCAGTAGAATAACTGGTTCTAGGTGTGAATCTTTGCCAGGTGGACTCCGCAAAGAGGCCTACCAGTAAAACCTTGCTTTTGACAGCTTATCATACACAGTTTTGAAGAAAAGACCCAATTTGGAGATGATGACCAGTCATCATCAAGATCAAAATCAGATCAAAATATACCATAATAATTGGTTGTTCAGATTGATTGTGAAAAAATATGATAATATTATATTTATTCTTTGTTTTATCAAATTACTAAAATTGATTTAGGTTTAGAGCATTACACTTCCAGATTTGGGTTCCAGGTTTTTTACATTTTATCGTAAAAATCATTTCATAAAATGACGTCACTCGCACCTTCTAAGCACTGTTTCTTCGTAATTTTTCGTTTGTGTAAAAAAAAAAATCTACAAGTGCAATATTTTTTAATCTAACAGACAGTTTCATTATTTTTTTCGTCGTCTCGCTTATTGCGCTTTTCAATATTTTTTTCCAAGATTTTAAATATTGAACCGCGCAGTCATCGGGCTCTCGACGAAATGCTAATATTTTAGAAAACAAAAGAAAGGTTGTTGGCGTGATCACTGAATAAAGTACTCTCATTTCTGGCGGAGAACCGCACACAAAAAACAATTGAACTCCTAAAATAATTTTCCCTTTAGTATAACATTTAGAATTATTATAAGAATTTTGTTTTTTTTAGCGATTTCAAAAAAGGTTCTTAATTCAGTTGTGTGTTGGTTGTTATTTGCGTGTATGTGTGTGTTTGCGTGTGTGGTATAAGATAGTTTCGTTGTGAATCGATTTTGATAACTCGTGTTTTCTTTGGTACGTTATACTTACTTCACACATCGATATAGATGTGCCCTGAGAATCTTGTAATTGTTAACAAATTGCGTCTCTGTGGGTAGCGTGAGTGGTTTACAACTACCAATCTACTTGATTAATCTATAATCTCTAAAGGCGAGGTATGTTGTGGTTCTACTTATTTTGGTTGTTGACAACAAATAGCAATGGTATAAACGTCTGACGTGGCGTTCCTACAATCGACTAAAACAGAAAGAGTGAGGTCACGCTTCCCAACGATAACACAATTCCGTACGCCTGAAGTTTGGGAGAGCACATCCATTGATTTATATCGACGGCTTCAGAGGTAGTTTCATATATATTTTATCGAAATCGGTGTAGCGGTTTGAAAATAGAAATATTTTTTTTACTTTGATAACGGTTTCGTACTACCTCGCTGTTTCATAGTAACACTGTGTTTACAGGATTTCACAGTTATGATATTTAGCCGAATGCCTGAGTTTAAATAAAATTCTTCTTTTCAAGGAATATGCATTATTTTGGATTAGCGCGCGATTCGGAGAGTGTGCAACTGATCTACATGATCTAATACCACCTTGCCCTTTCTTCTATCGGACTTCTCGTTGCACAAAAGGACGGCATCGTTTCATGGTTGATGTTCCAAAACGCGAACGAAGAGATTTGACTCCACGTTTGTGATAAGAACGTCTAGGTTGTGGAATGCGTTGCCTGAGTGGGTTTTCCCTGATGGTTACAATCTTGGTGTCTTCAAATCGAGAGTGAATCGGTTTTTTCTAGGTAAGCACGCTCCATCGTAGATCTCATCATCGCTTAACATCAGGCGAGATGGTGGTCAAGTGCGAACCTATTATAGTTCAAAAAAATCAGGCTCTTCGTAACAAGCACACTATTAACTTGGCTGCACTACTTCTACTAAGTTAACTTAGCGGCAATACCTTTTCCTTAATAAATGCACTCATTACGTTCCAACTAAAGACATTTAGGGTTTTTTCACGAGGAGAGGCCAAAACCAAAATAATCCACCAAGATGAACAAATATACTGGTTGCTGCGCGTATTGGCTTAAGTTGTTAAGCATAGGCAAATCATAATCATCATTTCGTTTTAAAAATGAATTTGAGTAAAAGTAAGCTGTTGTCTACATCTTGTTGAATACAAAGAACTTTTTGTTTCGGATTATTTTCAGGGTTCAGATTTAGAACCAAGGTAAAACTTCCCTTAAAGAAACTTACCTATCGATAGAATATAGACATCACAAAAGATTATCTATTTACCTAACTATTATCTTATACTAGCAAGGCCCCGGTGTTACCCACGTAGTTCCCGTTACCTTTATTTTTTCGGGATAAAAATAGTCTATGTGTTCTTTCAGACTATATTCTACCCGTATTCCAAATTTCGGCCCGATCCGTTCATATGTTACGATGTGATTGAGCAACAAATATCCAAACATCCATGTAATGACATTTATAACAATTTTTTTTCATATAAAGAATGACGAGACGAGCAGGTCATATGCCTGGTGGTAAGCAACATGCCTGCCACATAAAAGCACAGTGACACGTAGCTATTGGAACATGAAGAGTCCAAATCATTACCTATCACTGCACTGCGCTCGTCATCCAGAGATCTAAGCCTTCCTTCCACTCGACACCACCAAAACGACACCATCCGTGGTGTCGTATGGAATCTCTAGTCCATACGACACCACTCTAGTGATGTACTGTTCCGCCATTCATTTTTATGTATTTTATGTCGTCAGTATTAGTATACATGTCCATTGTGAAAAATTAAAATATTCGGACGGAAAGACAATAATATGCAAATTGCAATGAACAATGTCAAGATGGCCATTTGAGTGACAGATAAATATAAACTTTATCAAATGACATACCTCATTAATGAAACTGCTTGAACTTAATTGGAGTTTTCATATCAACAACTTTGTATGTAGGTAACCTCACTATTAGTCGGTGGTGGACTAGTGATTCCATACGACACCACCGATGGTGTCGTTTTGGTGGTGTCGAGTGGAAGGAAGGGATCTAAGATGTTATATCTCTAAGCCCTGTAATTTCTCTGGAAACATTGCCCTTCAAACCGGAACACAATATCAATACAATATTAAAGTAGGATATCACTATCTGTTAGTTGAATAAATAAATTTATTTGACGACAACATACAAGATAAATATGTTATTAGTATAGTTACTAGATCTAATAACTCATAGATGACATGAGCTCCATTTCTTAGTTCCACAATTCGACAATAACCAGGAAATATAATGTTACCAACATTATATGTCTTCAATACAGTCATGTTTGTTCCAAATAAACAATGAATCGTGAAAAGCGTTTTCAAAACCAAAACCTGAAACCGTTGGAAGCTATCCAACCTCCACGGTATCGGTTTCCCGCCAATTTCAAAGCTGCCAGCAACAAATAAAAACTAAATATAACGTGTTTCGTTTTAAATATCATTTCGAAAATCGCACCACGTTAGCTCGAGCAAAATGTACGGAAATTGCATAAAATTCTTTGAAAGAACCATGGTTGTGCTCGGAATTGAAAGCGTATTTAGCATCTAAAAAGGCTTAATCGTCTCCTATTTCAGAATGTAGGCGTTCGATAGAATTCCTTTCTAAAGAATTATTATACCAGGTTTTTACCAAACGTTTTGTTCATTTTCAAAGATCGATCCCGACCTCAAAAAATAAGAGGTTTTTGCTTACTTACTTGCCTTTATCTGGATGATGTATTCGTAGACTTCACAAAAATTATGAAATTTCGTAGAGTGTTCAAGTTTAATTTTAGTTGGAATTTGTTTTTTCGGAAAAATCTATATGTATAAAAATGTTGTTGGTTTGTGTACGCATCAAAAACTCAAAAAGTTCTGCACCGATCGAGCTGAAATTTTACAATCTGCATCAAGGATAGTTTTTATCTAATTTTTGCATCACAATGTGCCACAGCAGCGAAGCGTGGCGGGGTACTGCTAGTAAATTTTATAGATTTGTTTTATCAGTAACAGTGAAGCAAGCCTGCGACTGATAGTAACCGTCTATAGATAGTTTTTCTTTAGAATTTTTTTTTTGAATTTTTTTTTTCTTTATAATGTGTTAATAAATAGGAACGTTGTGTACAGGTACTGTACAGGTGTACAGTGTACACAACAACGCGATCTCGTAACTATCTAATTATATGTAATTAAAATATATGCACAATACTACACTATGCTCTTCACCCGAAGATAAAATTATTTACCTAAGTGACCTGTGATTTCTTTCCTAACTATTGCTACGAATGCAACGCCTAACAACAATCACTTCTAGGCAAAGATATCTGTATATACCTACTGTGAAAACTAGATAACTCATGATACCTAAATTATTGTGAGCACAAACTTATGATAAGTATATAAAAACCTCGCGACACAGAACAAATATAGGTATAGGGCCCGGCAAACAAGTTGACCCAATGAAGTTAACAGCATGGCTGCGCAGAAACGTTTTTAAGTTCTATTTGGTGGAAGTGCACATGCGCGAACTTTCTCCTAGCTAACTTAATTTGGGTCAACTTGTTTGCCTGCAACTAAAGATGGCTGGACATAATATAGATAGCTACTTTTTGTTGATACAATTAATTAACGCAATTTCACACAAGTATTTTTCCTGGTAGAGATACAAACCCGCGACCTACAACTTTCAGGGCAGATTACTACTAAAGGTGTCACAAGGCCGGACTGTTAATATTTCAGTATTTAAAAAGTATTTCAAAGGCATTAAAAAGTATGAAAAGTATATTCCGATGCAAAGGAAGCCAGCGGCTATTATTAAAGTTTTTACGATCACTAAAAAAATCACAAAGAACCTTTTACAACATCATTTAAGGAATAGCGAACGATACCTGCTTTGAATGGCTTCCTTTTGTAGTTTAAGTATTTTTATTAGTGTTGCAATTTATTTTATTAAAACTTAGCATAATCAACCCACTTTAAGTTCTCTATTCTGGGTTACGGAGTCTTCTCTCACGAGGAGAGAGTCAAGGTCATAACCCACCACGCTAATCCTGTTCAGGTTAGGGAATGTCCCACATCGTCGAATCACACTGTTTTCCTTCACCGTTTAGCAGTAGTAAGTTTCGGCTGGTCCTGTCGGGGGGAACGGCAACTGCCGATCCCAAGACCCCGGTTCGGATCCTATGCATACCTCGGTTTATTGGAAGCCATGTGCTATATTGTCACTAGCTGTATTGTCACTAGCTTAAACACGATGCAAAAAAACATCGACAGAAAACCTGTTCCTAGAATCGGGAACCTTTCGGGATCATCCCTCATAAACCACATAACATATAATACACGGACCCCAAATCAATCTATTGGTATTGGTACTTTTATTAAGTTAGTATGGTAAGCTTCTTTGCCGATTCCGCCGGGAAAAGTGCCACATCTTTGCCAGTTAATCTACTCCCAATAAGTAATGTGCAAACATCACTGTATTCCGGCTTGTAAGGCAATGATTCCAGAGAAATCACGGGGCAAAGAAATTATGCTAAACTGAAATAAAATTAATGAAATGAAATGAAAATTTATTTCACACACAGAAAAACTAACACATACAATTAACACGTGAAATTTTCAAGTCTGACTTTTTACATAAATATACTAATCCATACGTATGTGTGGTACATGAATAAACGGTGGACTCCAAGCACATAGCTTGCTTGTATCTTGAGGTCCAAGTGCTTAGAAACAGTGTTCTGAGTAGAATGGAACAGTTACCTTATTATTAGATACAAAATCGTTACCCTATTATCACATACTTAATTATATTACTAGAAATGTTGAGTAATTAAGAGAAGAGATAAAAATGAGACATCAACATTTTTGATCGTGTATAAGTGTCTGAAGGACCTAGTTTCAAAAAAATATGTAAGTACTTATGCATGCATGGACACCTACCTCCCTCTTAACCCCTCTTACTTCTTCTGCAGACGATTAAAAGGAAAAATCGAGAAAAATGACAGTAGCAATTTGCTACAATAACACCGTAGCAGCTATGCTGCTACGGAAACACGATCTCGTAGAAGCTACAATGCTAATAACGTAACCACGTCAGTTACCTAGATTCCTTGCACTATGTTTGTTACCGAGTGGCGTGACTGTCGTATTACTGCATGATACTAGAAGACAGCTCTTGTTGAATCATGTGCAGATTGTGTGCATGGACGTATAAAAAAAGTCGGACGTAGTCTCGCTAAAACAAAAGCTGTGTCCATCGAGTCGGCCACATAATATGCACGTATGCGCTGTCACATACAGGCTGACACACACTCATCAGTGGGTCATTACACGCGCTACTTGTATATGTGTGCGTGTCAGCCTATCAGTGTCAACCTGACAACGCACACGTGCAAATGTGGCTGACTATGTTAATACAGCTTTTGTTTTAGCTAGACTACGTCTGACTTTTTATACGTCCATGATTGTGTAGTTTAGATTTTTCACCAGAAGCCATAAGTCGTGGTACAGACTATATATTGTGACGACAAAGCCGCGTCACTGAGAGCTGAGGTGCAGAATTACGAAATTTCATAATACCTCATTCCAGCTCAAGATACAAGCCTTTGTCGTGAGAGTGAGTGTTATAATTAAAAACCGCAGTGACATAAATGCAGGTGCCTTTGTTTCAGAGTTAAGTAAATGTTCCAACCGTTTGAATAATGTGTGTCTTTGTTGCGTCTAATTGCATCATCACCCTGTGGTAGCATACTACTAGTTGTGGACATACTAGCTGTGCCCCGCGATTGCTCCCAAGCAGTGATTGTTCCCGCTATTTTCCCGCAATAAAAAATACCCTATATACATATTTTCAATGTTATCCCAGAATACCTTTAATCTATGTTCTAAATTTCAGCACGATCCTTTCAAACGTCTCAACGTGATTGAGCAAGAAACATCAAAACTTTCGAATTGTTATAATATTATTATTAAGAAGTACATTATTAACGGCTCCCAGTGGTATCACTCGACACGTGCTCGACACATAGGTAATAATAACAAAGTCATTTAAACGTCATGTTTTGGCGAAAAGAGACCATAATACTGACGGCGTTACCCAGCTTAATGGCAATAAATTAATATCCTCTGCAACAGAAACGATCCAAACCGGGTCCTACCCTAATCAGCGATCAATGTCTTGTCTTAATGTCATTCAATGTATTAATTACACACTTATTTATATTGAAGTATGTACGAGGGCTTAGAACTGGCCACTTATAAACAATATAATAAAAAAATAATTCTATAATTTGAAAATAGAACTCTTTGCCAATATTACTGAGTATATACTTCATTCATTTGTCATTTGTTTTACGATTTGGCGGCAAATTGAAAATTGTCTGTGTCACGTCAACATGAATTTAACACGAGAAAATTTTCGTGCAATGATTTTTTATGACTTTCGATGTCATTTAAGTCAACAAGAAAGTTATGATAGACTACGATTGGCCTTTCACAATGAAGCCCCATCTCGTGCGACTGTTTACAACTGGTTTAATGAGTTTAAACGTGGTCGCACTAATCTCACTGATGATTTACGTGAAGGACGGCCTTCTACGGCGACGACTGAAGATAACATCTGTGTTGTGCGGCGTATGATAGAGACTGACAAAGAGTGACCTATCAGCAGATTCGGACAAGCTTAGGCATCGGTATGAGTCAAGTGCACAAAATCCTACACGAACATTTAGCGGTCAGGAAGCTTTGCGCCCGGTGGATACCTCATAATTTGACTGAGGCTCAAAAACTCCATCGTGTGGATTGGTGCCGTAAAATGATTGAAAGATTTAACGGAGGTGACTCAAATGCTGTGTTCGACATACTAACAGGTGACGAAAGCTGGATTTACTGTTATAATCCTGAAACCAAAAGACAATCTGCTCAGTGGGTGTTTCCTTTCGAGGAGTTGCCAACTAAAGTGAAGAGAGATCGAAGTGCGGGGAAAAAAAATGGTGGCCTCGTTCTTTGGAAGGATAGGTCATTTCGCAACAATTGTGTTAGAGGATCAAAAAACAGTTTCTGCAGAATGGTACACTACCAATTGTTTGCCACTTGTCTTGGAAAAAGTTCGAGAGAAACGACCTCGCAGTAGGATCCTCCTTCACCACGACAACGCCTCATCGCACACCGCCAAGCGAACGATCGACTATTTGGCGACATCAAACGTTCAATTACTGGGTCACCCGCCGTATAGCCCCGACCTCGCGCCTTGTGATTTTTATTTATTTTCAAAAATTAAAGAAAAACTTAAAGGAAAGCGGTTTATGAATGCTGAAGAAGCGGTGGCTGCGTATCGTGATGCCATTGAAGAGACCCCTAAGGACGAGTGGGCAAAGTGCTTTTCCCAGTGGTTCCATCGCATGCAGCGGTGTATTGACGTGAATGGACAATATTTTGAAAAGATATAATAAAACTAATAACTGGCTAATGTAATCAGTTTTTGATTTTCTAAGAACTTTCAGTTTGACCCTCGTATTATTTACATATTTATAAGTACAGGGATGGCATTTGAAATGAAGCAATTCGTCGGAGAACTAAAACTACCCACACAGCTCAAAACATTGGTAAATTAAAATTACAGTAGGGGGCTGGTCATATCTTTCAGAGAAGCAATAACTGTTGTTGTAGACGGGTTGAAGGGAGACCGCGAATCGGCAAACTTAGTGTAGGAAACCATGAGACTGGATGGAGTGACGATATACTAATAGCTGGTGGCGTTTGGAAATGTAAGATCAACGATCGCGCTGATTAGCCTATTATGAGAGAAGACTATGACTAACAGTGAACAAATGCGGGCTGATGGTGATAACAATAGCTATTTGATAAGTTTTATTAAACGAACATTTTGTGATAAAGTCCAAATTTCATTTTTTTTTCTTCGACAAAAACCAATGACGTGCCGCATCGAGATAACTTTAATTAATGAAACCCCTAATCTTATATTACCTAATGAAAACCTTACCTAATTAAGTTAACAGCAATCCTCACTAAAATCTTTTATTCTCGTCTCATAAAACCTTACTGTAATACTCTCATTCCTTGTTCGAAGATAAATTTTATCTCACAATTATAATACTCTTTTTCCATCATTTAAGACAGAAATGACTGCTTTATTTCTGTGGGTTTTGACAGATAATATTTGGCTGAATAGAACTGAAAATGAACTTAAGACAATTAGGATAACTAACTACTCATTTTATTTTATCTCATTTTATTTTAAGCTATTTTATTCCGAATTTATTCGGTCGAACAATGATTTAACATGTTAACAATTTTGCAAAATCTGTGAACTTTTTGACCTTTTAACAATGACATCACTACCTACCTACCTACCTACTTTGTTTTTAACCGACTTCAAAAAAGGAGGTTTCTCAATTCGACCGTATGTATGTTTTTTTTTTTATGTGTGTCGCGGATAACTTCGTCGTTTATGAACCGATTTTGATGATTCTTTTTTTGTTGTAAAGGAGATATTCCCAGGGTGTTACCATGATAAGGAAACCAGGATCTGATGATGGTATCCTAGAGAAATCGAGGATAACTTTCGAAAATTGTAAGGATGACTAGTGCGTTAATTAAGTTTTTGCTTGAGCATTTTAAAGCAGTATAATTTAAAGATGGTCTGGAGTCGATCTGATGAGGGAACGGGAAGACGGTCGAGGGAACTCCTCGACGGTACATAGTAGTTACCTTGTGTTTGGGCTCGATGAATTTGTATTGATGAGAACTTTTTACATAGATGGGTTGTGACTGTCATTAGTGGTCTGATGATGAAGATAAAGGACAGTCAAGGGAATTTCTTAACGTCTTACAGGAACTACCCAGTGTTTGGGTTCAATTCATGTATTGAGATCTCAACACGAAATCGTGTAAATGCATTAGTGAAAACTTGTTTAGCACTAAAAAGGGTAAAATAAACTATTTTTTACAAAAAATTAAACCGACTTCAACACCACAAATAGGCACTCAAAAGCGAAAAATAATTTAATATAGGTAATTATTATAATCGCTACTCACTCATCTATATGAAGTCGGTGCCAGCCAAATCTAACAGGTAGTAGATAGATACTACTTACCTATGCCTACTTACTTACTACCTCGTACATAGTATATCTACTAACTTTTTAACTAGCCTGGCACCGACTTCATATGGATGAGTGAGTAGCGGTTATAATAATTACCTATATTAAATTATTTTTCGCTTTTGAGTGCCTATTTGTGGTGTTGAAGTCGGTTTAATTTTTTGTAAAAAATAGTTTATATACCTACAATCTACATGGTATAAAACAAAGCCACTTCCAGCGTCTATCCGTCTCTATATATGCTTAGATCTTTAAAACAACCAAACAGATTTTGATGCAGGTTTTTTAATAGATAGAGTGATTCAAGAGAAAGGTCTCTACGTATAATACGTGCATAAAGTAGCAGAGAAGCACGGATAATTTTAAAGGTTCCTAATGTAATGTCATAGATAAATGTTTTTCTTTTCACATTGTTTGCGACAACAATAGCTTTATTATTACTCTCTCTCTCTTTTCTTTTCTTTTAATATGACAGAGACAGCAATAGCTAAGCAAAAGCATATTTAGCTTGGCGGTAGACTCACCGGTCAGCACCTCCGTGTTGGAGAAAATAGGAGAGGTATGTGCCAAGTTCTCAGCTCATCAAATACCTACCCATAAATTGATGCAGCTCTCGGAACATTATATCACATTGTCTTTCCTTTCATTTGTATGTGCATAAAGTCACTTGAACTCACAAAAACAGTTTTAAAGTTATCGAAAAGTATAGAAAGTCATTATTCTTACAGTGATTTTACTTTGAGAGCTACTTAATGGGCCCGTTAGCTTTTAATGTTCGCTTCCAATAAATTGAGTTTTTTGACGGAAGAGACGCATATTGGCTATAAAATGATAAATTTGAAAATGTTTTGAAGATAAACTTTAAATTTTATAGGTTTTATCAGATAAGTTTGGGTGAGTATACAACTGCTCTGCGTGATATAAACACCATATTAGTTTTTCACTTTTTTTCGTTTTGCTTGTGTCTCGATAAAGGAACACTTTACTTTTAACGTCTCAAATATAAAACAACAGTGGAATACAATGTATGATTGGTTGGACATTGTCTCTTCACTTCTCTCCGTTCGTCGTGAATCGCATTATTTTAGGTCAGCGGGCTATATCACTTATACTGGATCGGTATTTGAATGGAGAAGATACGGTGGTGGCGCGGCGGTTAAATGTAAACCTATTTACAAAAAAAAATCTAAAACTTAGGCAGAGTTAAAACTCTGTGTTCGTAGAAAATACATATAAATCAAGAAATGTGCTGCCAAGGTGAGTTCTCCGAGTACAGGTTAAGTGTTCTCAAACCGAGAGTTCATCTGTTTTTTCTAGGCCAAGCACACTATTATTGATACATATTTATGATGAAACAAACAAAAAAAGGCGTGAAATCATAAACTTATTCCACTTCACTGCAGGCCAAGGCCTTCTCTCATCGTTAACCAGTCATCTTGGTCCTTAACTTTATGTTTTTATTCACTGCCTACTTACTGTCTTACATAAACATAGCGTCACATTATCTAGTCTCTGGGCGTTCTATACTACGAATGCCGATTTACAGTCCCATACGTCTACCCAAATAGTTATCGGTTGCATAACAGAAAGATCATTTCAACATTACGACATTTTTATAGTCATAGCATAGTACAAGGTTTTAAGTCAATTGGCGTCGCGCCTAAATCGAAAGGAAATTGACTGGCCGCTTTATCTTTTGAGGTTTCTTTGGGGTCAATCTTTTGAAGGTTTTATGTTAACGATCCGTCAAATGGAGCTCGATACGAGATCTGACGCTGAAGACTCTTATGGAATTATTGCTTAAGAATTTGGAAAGCGAAATTCGAAGCTTAAATGGTGTGAAGTGGTTTGAGAAGTGATTTTTTTCTAAACGGTTTAAACAAAATATTGAAATCTATAGATTATGGTGTTTGTTGTGTGAACATTTTCATTATAAATGCGAAAGTATCTCTCTCGGTCTTGTATGCTTTCACACCTAAATTACTGAAGCGAATGAAATAAAATTTGGACAGAGATAGAGCCTAACAAAGGACATAAGGCTACTTTTCAATGCGTAAAACTTGTTTGGAGACCTTGAATTAGCAAATGAAAGTTTAAGTCAAAAGTTTCGTCATTTTTGAAGCTAGAGGCTTATTGTTATTTATTTTTAACCAACTTCAAATACGGAGGAGGATGCAGCGCAAGAAACACAAACCTGAAGCTAGTTGAATGCTTACTTAAATATTTAATGGTTAACTTCAAGGTGCCGGTTTTTAGACACGGTGTGTTACGCATCGTAAAATTTACAATCATAAGTTTATGTATTTATAATTTGCACTTACATACATTTGTTTTATCTAAAACTATAGAATAAAAACACATATATACGGTCGAATTGAGAAACCTCCTTTTTTTGAAGTCGGTTAAAGAGGTAGTGGACCCTGCATTAAGAGCGCTGCAACAGTAGCGGTTTGGTCACCTTGGTCACAGACCAATTACCCTGTCACCTGTCATAATGCGCCACACTTACTTTCATTTATTTATCTGGACGTCTTCTCGAGAAATTTGGTCGAGTATCTGAATTTAATTTTAAGTTGGAAAACGATTTTAGTTTCTTTCGGAAAAAATGAATTATTTACTATTTCTATCTAGGTCGTAGATTCAAATCCTGTCTACACCTCTGAGATTTTTTCCAACTGCAGACGTATATGAGTCATTACCACTCGCT
This sequence comes from Ectropis grisescens, assembly GCA_017562165.1. Classification (NCBI taxonomy): domain Eukaryota; kingdom Metazoa; phylum Arthropoda; class Insecta; order Lepidoptera; family Geometridae; genus Ectropis; species Ectropis grisescens. The sequence goes on along the minus strand of CM029787.1, from coordinate 21,659,632 downwards.
GTAACGGTGAAGCGTAACATCGTGAGAAAATCGGCGTGTTCCAAGATATAGATATTTCTAGGACACGTGTGATCTGCCTACCCGTGATGATAACATGGTGGATTATGACCTTGAGGATAGTGAGTCTATATTATAAAAAAAAATTAAAGAAGGCCTCGAAGGTTGAGTACCACCAACGGAAACATAGAGTGGACTGGTTTTGCTCAAGATAATGACACAAAAACATCTATAACTCTTTTAGTATACAAGAACAAAATTAAAAATTTTGATTAACCCCCGACTACCTTAGATTTGTTATCTGTAGAACATTCTACTAGTCAAGTCCTTTCATTTGATACCCATATTAAGGGAATTGTGAAAAAGGAAATGTAATTCGCCATTTTGTGGTTGCGGCCATCTTGGATTTGAAATTTGTCATAGTGCAAAGTATTCTACTGATCAAGCCCTTTCATTTGATACCCATATTGAGGTAGTAGTGAAAAATATTATATAATTCGCCATTTTGTGGTGGCGGCCATCTTGGATTTGAAATTTGTGATAGCGTTTAGTACTCTACTAGTCAAGCCCTTTCATTTGATACCCATATTGAGGTAGGTTGTGAAGAAATATTTTGTCCGCCATTTTGTGGAGGCGGCCATTTTGAATCGATATTAACCAAACATAGCTAAGAACACCCGCACGGATATTAACTTTCAAATAAAAAAACCGCATCGAAATCGGCCCATCCGTTTGAGCTCTACGGTGCCACAGACAGACACACACACAGACAGACAGACAGACAGACAGACAGACAGACAGACAGACAGACAGACAGACCGACAGACAGACAGACAGACAGACAGACAGACAGACAGACAGACAGACAGACAGACAGACAGACAGACAGACATCGACGTCAAACTTATAACACCCCTTTTTTTTGTCGGGGGTTAAAAAATAACGTGGTTATTACACATTTTAAATACTCACTCACTGACTCAAGTTTCGATCGTGCCCGGCGATCTTTTTCAAGGAAAGCGCGTGCTTATAAAAGATCGCCGGACGCGATCGAAACTTGAGTACGACTAAACTGACTGTATCAAACGTGAGTTACTTACTTAATTATTGGTGGACAATTCACACACAACACCATCAGACCCCAAACTAAGCAAAGCTTGTAATATGGCGGCCAGATAGCTGATATAATACTTATATAGTTCTAAATACATACTTGTAATACATAGTTACCCGTGTATTATCATTAAAAATACGGATTGATTATGATAATGATTTTCTTTAAAATGTCTAACTATCTTGTGTAAACAGCGAATTCATCGCTGTGTGCTTATTTGAAACAAGACCCGGTATTTTAGTATCGGCATTAGTTCAATCGAACACGATCCATTTATAGGACCCTGATTAACTTTCCAGTCATTAAAACAGCGAATGGGAAGTCAATTAGTCGTAGAGCATCGTTAAATAGTTCCAATTATACTGAGCGGACTCTGCGTACCTATTCTATGAATGCTATGAACATAAACATTACAGACTGCCACACGTCAAAACTGGCATAATATACTTGCCTAAAGAACATTTTATATGGGATATTTCTAATGATTTTTTAAGCACTTTGTTGCTAACCAAATGCCAGCGAGCAATGGAAAGAAGTATGTTGGGAATAAAACTTACCGATAAAGTTATTTCCACTGAAATTAGACTAAAAACCAAAGTTACTGACGTAATTACTCGAACTGACCAGTAAAATGGCGATGGAGGGCCACATGCTGCGGTGTACGTTAAAAAAATGGAATCAACAAGTGACTCTCTGGTACCCGAGAGATGCGTGTAGACAACGAGGACGTCCCACAAAAAGATGGGAAGATGATTTCCGCTTAACCTTGGGGCCATATTGGACTAGAGTAGCAACCGATAGAGTGCAGTGGAAACAGTAGGAGGAGGCCTATGTCAAAAGACACACCGAACTGAGGGGCATTATATGACCGCACAAACTATTTAGTATAAGCAAAACCAAAAGAACATGTCAGTTCTGGAAATAAAGGGCTATTATTATTATTGTTGCTAGAGAAGTGGTTTCACCAGGGATCAAATATTTTATGGTTGTTGTGTGTTGTGTGGTGGTTGTCTTTCGTTTGACAAAGTGCAAAACATTTTTGAGTTCTTCGATCTGCAGCCGTGGACACTGAGCCACCAGGGATTGTGTTCGATACCCTATTAATATTTACATATATATATTTTTCTGGAAATATGTATGGATGTACCCATTTTGTTACAATTATCACGCAATAACTACTAAGGGGATTTTAATGAAATTTGTTACTAGATGGATAATAGCTTGGAATGACACATAGGCTATTTTTATCCCAGGAAAATAACGGGATCAAGACCAAAGCGAGTGACTTCGCAAAGCACTGCTGGTATTGCTTTGTTTATTTTCGTGGGAACATATTTTGTTTACAACTTTTTTTTAAATGTGTCCAGTCCAAGTCCGCGAGTCTAAAAGTTGTAATTTTTGGAGTAAAATTGAATCGAAATTGGAGTAGAATTGAATATTTTCACATTTGTAACCAAGTTAAACTCAGTAGTATAGGGCGAGGTTATCAATTTGATTGGTTTATTTACATCTTTTTCTTACTTTTGAGCCAAAGAAACGAAATTATACTTAACTCTTAATTTAGAAAGTTGACTTTTCGTAAAAGGTCACGTTGGATGACCCAACTTATTGGCTCAAATGTTTGGAATACGATGTTTTGTGCCTTAATTCGGGTCTGTTGTACCGTTAGTGAATTCATCACATGTATTGATGGATTGCTAACGGTCAATCACAACTACGTTGATTATGGAGTAGTAATGTAAAGCGAACGCTTATTAACGTACAAATTGGCAGCTCGAAATTTAGCTTGATTTTCATCCCACTACCCTACTTATATTAGAAATGCGAATGATTTGATGTTTGAGTGTTTCGAAGTTCGGACGTTTAAGCATGTGTTTGTTGTTACGTTAAAACGACTGTACAGAAGGAGACAAAATTTCGTAAAACAGGTGAATATACTATTAATAGCAAGAAAATTACGTTAACTGAAACTAAGCGGGTAAAATCGTGGGACACTGCTAGTTGAAATACAGAATCCCAGTCTTTGTTCCAAGATGGTGAAAAATTAAATAGTTGATTTTCTGGATCATTATAAATACCAAGTAAAATCCAAAATACAGCCTTCTCGGTTGTCTGAAATAAAAAGGCATCGTAATAATCTTTCACGTTACCTTCAACGGATAATTAATGTGAAAACGGCATGGAGCACAAACAGATTTTGTTTTCCCACAGCTGGGAAATTCACGGCATTTAATAATCCATCGCGCCATCAAATTCTACTTTTTTAGGAACAATCTGATGTTCTCAACATGTGTTATTTAATCCGAAAAATGATTACTAACTTGTAGGTCTATCAAAATAAAATAATTAAATAAAATAAAGACAAAAATTTGGAACAAAAGGTTTTCTTGAGAAAAAATAAATTACTACCCAGCGCTGCAACGAAGCTAGAGATTAGAGATCTCTTTGTTCAGTAATTATTACCTGCGGTTGTTATCAACAATAAGATGAGAAATAAAATTAAACGCTAAAGTAGATAATAGGCTCTTGTACCATCAAAGATCTTGAATCACATTCATTCAGTGCGCCAAAAATCTTTATGTTTGAATTTATTATTCAGAGTTCAAAATTATCCATAGACAGTCTTAACCCATCGAGCAACTCGATCTTCCGCGCACACCTTTATATTTATTACAGTTGTCCAAACGAAGTTTGTATTAGTGTATTACAAAAGCTAACGCGCAACTAATGATCCTCCTGCTTTAGCTTAAAGATGGTTTAGGCAGTAGCAGCAGTATACATTCTTTGACATTCCTCACATGGATGAACTGCAAGATCTACTACTGCAAGACCTTAGACCCTGGATGGACATAATGATCAAACTCAAAAACACAAGACAATATCCAGATGAAACACAAGACGTTGGCGAAATTGTGCTCACCAAACATTTATCTCACACAAATATATATCACAACCAAATAGAAGCAAGAAATGAATCGAAGATGAAGAATCTAATGACATAAATAAAAACTAGAAATTAATAGAAGATGAGGAAGAAGAAGACTTTAATCAGCTGACTATTATTTAATTTTTTTTTATTTACAAATTAAAACTATAACAAATTTTTGAATATGGGGCAACTTTTAAAATGTTTTGTATCATCTTATCTTACCTACAAATAGCAATAAAGATTTTTGTATTTGTAGCGACTATTTTATTTAGGCCAAAGCTAGAAGGAAAGGCTGACTAAATATGCACTACTGGCACTCGGAACATCTACCAAGCTAGCCCAGTGCAGGTACACGACAGATTGATGCACGACCTCAAAACATTCTAGGACGGTTTTTGATGTTTTCAAGATTTTTTCAAGATTTTTCAATCAACGTTTTTAAGTTAGCGGTATTACGTTCATGACTTAAAAAACACAGTGGTGCGCGTGGGATCCGAACTAGGGTCTCCAGTGCATGTGGGATTTGAACTACCCTGTACCTGCAGTCGCCGTTCTCACGACTAAACCAGCCATACCTTACTTTGTAACCGTAACTGTTGAAAATTATATAGCTTTCAATTCGTCATCAATTCAATATAGGTACCTCACGCTCCAGAAATCTTTCACATTATATGTCAATCCTTTGAATGTGACGCAAACGACTTCGATGAAATGAAACTAATAGAATCAATATATTATTACATCCAGAGGCTTACTTATGTACCTAATCTAGACTAAACAGGATCTGGTAATGGGCTGAGCTTCACAGGTGGAATTGACGAATTAGTTCAGTCAATGGTGCTAATTCTCGACTAACAAGGTGCCATCAATGGAGTAATTAGCAGGTAGAAACAGATTTGTATTAGAATACTTAGTCGAAAATGAGTCGATAGAGACCAACAACAACAAACTTGCCTTCAACTTAACGTTGACTTGTGCAAGCAGCCCACTAAATCTATACCTATACTAATATTATAAAGCTAAAGAGCGTTTATTTGAACGCGCTGATCTCAGGAACTATCTAATAAACCGATTTCAAAAGTTCATTCACTTTTGGATATTTACGTGATCTCAAAGGAGTGATATAATAGGCTATATTATATGTATCAAGGGCAAAGCCGGGCGGACCGCTAGTATAATAAATATAAGTTTGTAGTGGTTTGATAGTTTATCCCAAATCATAGTAAGTTCACACTCATTCGAATACCATTATCCATTTTCAATGAACCCATACCGGTCCATCTGACCACAACCGAAACGTCGCCTCGCTTTGTACGTCGTATCGTGTTCGAACGCATCCTGCTGAAATCCAATGCCGTTGACCTAGTGCACCACTAACTGTCCCACAATCTGTATTTCACATTTCCGAACTAAAACACGTCTATTTACTGGTGCAACTTGAACGGAAGGACCGAATTCAACCAGGCACAATTTGGTCATTAAACGTAGTTTACGAAAACTCCGATTTATTTTAAATTAACTTTTTAGGCTCGATTGGCGAGATAGAAAAACAATTGAATACATGACACTGTTACACTCCGCGAGGTATAAAGCTGAGCTTTGCATTAGTGTGAGTGATCACCAATCAGGCAGGAGCGCGGCGAGATGGCGCCGCGCCTAAGGCCGGTTGTCACACCTACACTATCCATGTACACTCACACAAATGCAAAGCTCAGCTTATGCCTCGCGGAGTGTACCAACATCCTTGTATAAAAGCACTATCGGTCCACCCCGGCTTCGCCCATAGTACCTTTGGGATTGAGACATTAGGCCCGTGGGAGCCGGGAGCTCTCCTCATCTTCAAAAGCCTATCCGAGCGATTGATCGACGTGACTAAAATGCTGGCGTTTATTTGGCCCAACGCATAAGCATTGCCATTCAGCGTGGTAATGGCGCCAGCATGCTGGGTACGCTTCTGATTGGTAGTGGGCTTTAACACTTTGATTATCTGTAGACCTTCATAAGTCTATGTATAATTCAGGTGTGCTTAGCGTAAGTAGTTAGTTAGGCATGTAGCGTTGTATAGTTCTCATTGTATTTTAGTTTTGTTTCAGAGGGGCAGATGCCCCTCTAAAAAAAAGTTTGAATGGACTGTTAAAATATTGTTGGGGTAAATCCACCGCGATGTATATGTAGCTATAGCGCAACATTAGTGCTGTAATATATTACTACAATTCTAAGTAATAATTTATCACTCCTTTCGGCAGTCTCTATGACCACATTTTTTTAAACAATTACAAGTATTTCTTAAGGATAACGTGAGTGAATTAACCAACCAGCTAGTTAAAGATAAATTCAGGTTTTCCTCGATCTCCAATATCATGCCGGTCCTAATTGTTCAAGGGACGGAGACAAATGACCCTCGGATTGTGACGTAGCTCGTCCAGATAGCGGGAAAAATCGGCCGATGCCGGGGGCGGCCGATAATCGATCTCTGACTGTGGGCTAATTAAGGAACAGAAAACATGGGGGCTTACAAAAACCTAGTTTCGATAATGATTACTTAAACTGACGAATTGTTAATGAATATGGTTCACTAACAAATGGTTATGTCACTGTAAAATAGGCATGACGACTCATTTTTAGGGTCCCGTAGCCAAATGGCAAAACACGGGACCCTTATAGATTCGTCATGTCTGTCTGTCTGTCGGTCTGTCTTTCCTTCCGTATGTCACAGACACTTTTCTGCGAAACTATAACAGCTATACTATTGAAACTTGGTAAGTAGATGTAATCTGTAAACCGCATTAAGATTTTGATACAAAAAAAAACGAAAAAAAACAAATAAATTTAGGGATTTCCGTTCTTAGAACTGAAAATATTTTTTTTTATCAACACCATACGTGTGGAGTATCTATGGATAGGTCATCAAAAATGATATTAAGGTTCCTAAAATTTTTTTTTTTCAAAACCGAATAGTTTGCGCGAGGAATTTTTCGAAAGTGGTAAAAGTGTGCCCCCCTGTAACTTCTAAAATAAGAGAATGACAAAAAAAATTATGTACGTCACCATATAAACTTTCAACGAAAATTGGTTTGAATGAGATCTAATAAGTAGTTTTATTTTAATACGTCATAAATTCACTATTCTTAACACACCGATTAAAGTAACATCAAAACACAAGAACTTTTATGTTATGCTACTTGCTGCTACGGAAGCCTTTATGGGCTTTTTATTTTTATGGGCTATTCCGACTCGCACTTGACCACTTTTTTTGAATTAATGTGCAATCAAAAGGCTACTCAATAACTGAAACATAGGTGAAAAATCACTTTGTTATCTTAAAAACTTCCCGTGATATCACAATATTAAAATCACAACTTTGGGCTCTCCCAAAAACGCTTCATACAAAAACACTACAGAAGCGTAACGTCACTGTGTCGTATTTTCTATGCGTCGCGTCGCGCGTAAAGTTTGGATGGTAGCTATATCAAATATTGGGTCTAGGAAACTAGTTTCGTTACAAAAGTCACTTGAAATTGAATGGGTTATCCAATGGTAAATACATTTTCTAATAATTTCGTACTTTTAAAATGCACTTGCCCATCCAGCTTTAAATGATCATAAAGTAAGTTAAATTAAAAAATATCAAAATTAAAATTGGTACATAATTTATTCTATATAAATACTGTCATCACATTATCAAATAATTTAATATAATAGGGAATATGGATGTAGTTTAAATTGGTTTGATTTTTTTTCGTAGAATTCTTAATGTCCCGCCATTATGCCAAAACAATTATTTTATTATTTAGTTAGTTATTAATTATAAAAAATATTATTTAAAAAGTGCAAAATAGGCGCGGGAAATTCAAGTTTGCGGAACGCATAATTATTGGTCGAAACCAAATGTGACGTCACATGACAATACATGTTTTCTGCTTTAACGGTGTTGATATTCGTACTGAGCTAGTAGTGTTAGAGAGAAAAGTCGTATTCTCCATCGTTTGATTAGCTAGCACAACTCAAAAATCGGTACAAAGTAACTGCAACACTTGTAGTAAACAAACACAGGCCTGTGACGTCATGCAGGCGCGGGAAAAATGGCGGTGTTTAAACTGGTCATATTATATTGATATTTTAAATATTATTTTAAAAATCAATTTGTACATTTACAAGAGTATTTATATTTTTTATTGTGTTATAATAATGTAAAAAGTGAATTAAAAATATAAAATTAATGCATGCATATTCCCTATTGTCGTCATGCCTATTGTAAAAAACCGTCAGATTACAAACAAGCCTAACCTACTGTGAGATTATAATCTTACGCATCCATTATAATCTGACGGTATTGACAATGTTACGATGACAGTTACATCTAAAGTGTAGACGAAAGTAAAATTTCATTACAGATCCACTCTTGAAATTTCAGATATCAATAGCTCTAAACATTTTCTGATCCCAAATTAAGAAACTCCTCCCACTTTTATTCGATTAACCAATATAATGTGGTCTTATATTTAGCAAATATTTCATGGTCAATTAATTGAGATACTTTTGTTTGATACTTTTATGTAAAAATAAATGTATGTTAAAATTATTCACCAAGTTTCCTTGGATCCTAATACTTATTACAATCTAGCTCAATTTATTAAGTCTAGGCTAATGAGTAATTTATAGCTAACTTAAATTGCTACATAGTTTATAAGAAGGTGTCCATCAGCACTTTTCTTATAGACTCTGTTAAGGGGAAGTCACTTATTTGACTTGACTTAGACCATAGAATAGATCTTAGACTATCTTGGAGCCAGAAAAACATAAGTCCACTATGTCCTGAAACTCACCCTGTCTCGACATCCTCATGAAGCTATGTTAACTTAGAAGTCCTTTCTTGCAACTCCTAGATTCGTCCACTACTTTAAATCACCTCGGCAAGAATCTGCCAATAATATCTTTATTTCTCCCGCCTTAATACTTTCGGTTATTCTATTATCTAACCGATACATTTTCAGTTTGGTGATTAATGACTGTAGCTTATCCAGTCCAGTATGGAGTTGTTATGAATAGTATGTGTTTTTAACTAAAACTATTTTTCGTTTACCTACGTTACTTTTTGTATAAAATATCATTTCATTGTTTAACCTCCGACTCAAAAACATCGGGGTGTTATCAATTTGACGTGTCTGTGGCATCGTAGCTTTGGGACGGATAAACGATTTTGATTTGTTTTTCTTGTGACGTGAATTACTTGGAGTGTTCTTAGCTATGTTCAATCTTGGTATCATCCAATCGAGAGTGAATAGGTTTCTTATGGGTGAGTATGCTCCATTGTTGATCGTATTGTTACTTAACATCAGACGAGATGGCGGTCTAGAGTATACCTATAATTACAATTTTTTTTCAGAAAACTGGAAAACGCCACAAAATGAAGGATTTTTATTATACAACAAAAATCATGCGACACGGGGAAATTATCGAGGGTTGTAACCCCCGGCCCCCCTCTTCAATAATTGGAATCAGTTGGATAGCTTACAAGTGGCGGCATAGTGCTGAATCTTATTACTCTATACTCTTCTATCATCCTACATAGGTCTCCTGGTAATTCATTTGACCCATACATTTTGTTCACGGGCCTGCAGTCTAATATAATCTCTATCTAAACTTTAGCGACATTTGCGCATGAACATTGCTTTGCAAACTTTTACTCAAAGATCGTCAAAATCTAGACCATTTTTTTTAAGTGACGTAAACTCAATACAAATATCTTCGCTGTTAGTGATATTAAACAAACTGAACAAAACAAAATTGAACCCAACTCCAGATTTGATATCCAGATAGAATACAAAATTAAGTAGTTATTACATCAATATAAGAATCATAATGATACATTTGAATTTACTTATAAATTATATATGAGATTGGACAAGACATGTTTACCGAACACAAATGGGCAAAGATCACCAAAGATGGCTTGGAGTCCAACATCTAAACGAGCTCCGGGTCAACCCAGACTTATGTGGCGTGACGAACTAGAATTACAAGATAGAAACTGGGCCACCAAAGCCGTAAATCGGGCTATCTGGAAGGAGGAAATAGATACATTTGTCCAGCAGTGGGGCAATTTAAGCTAGTTATAATAATAATGTGTTGATTACTTTGTCGTTTAAATTGGTCACATAAATCACAGAAAACTTTCAATACAATAAAAAAGTTCAACCTACTTTTGAAGCAATAAAGATACGCGACTATTTGGATCCATTTTCCTTTCACCTATAATTCCATTTATACGCCTATAGATCATTTTCAAACTAACACACAGTGTAGAAAATGCAGTATCCTTCCTTAAAATATTTCAACATCTTAAGGCATCCATTGTATCAACACTATACAACACATTACACGACTAGCATGACCCCGCAGTTTTAACTCACGTAGTTCTCGCTTGCATAAAAGTAGCCTAATAGCGATTTGATACCATATTGTAACTGTGTTCCATAAGATCCTTTATACGGTGATAGAGATAGTGTGATGACACTATAAACATAAAAACAAAAACATCTTGCACGCGAAACCACGTGGAAGAATCTGATCTTGCGATGTCTCAAAACACAAAAACAAGTTTTTACGGGTATAAATATTTGATCATGAAGCCACCTTTGCTAGTTACTCCGTCGCTATGCATTAATGTGTATGCATATCTTTGGGTGACGAGTGCATTACTGTGCGAAGTATTGATTTGGACTCTTCACGGTCAACTTCATAACATTATACTGTGTAGGTACATAATATGAGTAGGTACGTTGGTTATCATCAAGCACACGTCCTGGTCGTCCCGTCACTATTAAATACTCAAACTTTGAACCAGGTCAGGATACTGATTCTAAACGCAATTCGAACGACTAAAATTCGGAATGGCAATCCTTGTCTCTGTCATTCGAAACGGAAACAAGAACAAAATAAAAAAAATCGATTTACCTCTTACTACCTCGGATTTGTAATTTGTACGACATTCTACTAGTCAAGCTCTTTCATTTGATGCCCATATTGAGGTTGCTTGTGAAGAATTATTTTGTCTGCCATTTTGTGGAGGTGGCCATCTTGAATCGATATTAACCAAACATAGCTAAGAACATTCGCACGGAAGTTAACCTTGAAATAAAGAGAACCATGTCAAACTCGGCCTATGCATTTGAGCTTTACGGTGCCACAGACAGAAACACACAGACATACAGACAGACAGATATCGACGTCAAACTTATAACACACCTTTTTGGTCGGGATCTAAAACAGCGACCAAGAGATTTGATTCACTGACTGGGTTCAGAATCGATACGCAGGTCATTCCTGGGTCTCTCCAGTGTTTCTGCCCTGTACCTAGGAACCTATAGTACCTGTATGGAACTGCAACACTACCATATGCCCACCACAGTAGAAAATGTTTGTACTAGTCTACTTACTCTGTGCCCAAAGGTCAGCCGAGTATTACTAACATCATTTATCAAGTTTTTGCCTCCATTGGCACGGAAAGTCAGAAAAGATGAGGACCTCTAGCTAGCCACTCGTAGTTAATGACCTGAGCCAATACTTCTGACGGCTGATATAGGTATGATGGCTAGATCCAGACTTTTGCGGTGATATCTTTATCTTGATGATATAATTATAGTGTCATGTTTTTGAAGTTAGTTGTTAAATTTGTTATCTCAATGCGCACTTCTATTACGAGTGTTAATATTATTACATAAATATAGGCTAGTAAAAAATAAAATTTAACTTTGTACTCAATTCTCGATCCAATTAATTTTATAAGATTTAGGATCACATACCTAGTAGCATAAAATCACAAAATGCTGACAGATGGGTGGAGCTTCAAGCTCCATCTTGAAATAACGTTTTTGGCCAACATCTTGGAAACTACGTTTTAGGGCAAGAATCATAAAGATCATTAATGTAGAGAATAAAATTCGGGTCCTCCCTGATTGTTATAGGCTATATTACATGTACCACAGACACAGCCGGGGAGACTGCTAGTATCAGTTGTTCAATGAAGAGAAGACATTTCCATTAAATCCCACTTTGACATTTCACTTAGTTCATAATTTATATGACAGAACAATGTCTGCGCGATGAGCTAGTCCTAAATTACATTTTACTTTGTCTTGAATTGTAAATAAGCTACTCTTAATACCTAAAACGTACATAATTATAGTTATTTAGTGAAATTCTATGCGGACTAAGTTGTGGGTGTTAATTAACTTAATCTATTACATAATTTAAGCATCTCACTAATGAAAAATACAACAGTTTGAATTTTTCTTGCTCAAACACATCGGAACGGCTAAACGAATTTATTTTTGTAACATAGGTAAAATGTAGTCTGGAATAACACATACCTACTTCTTTTTAACTTGAACTGTGAATTGAATTCTAACGTCACGCTCGGGAATGATAAGAAGTCTTCGGGTAAACTCGGGACCATAGCCATTGGCCTAGAAATGCGTCAGCATTTTCCATTCCGCGATCCGCTATTGGTCATCTAGAAATTTCACAAAATCTTTCTTCTGACAATGCTGATAACTCAACGTTTTCGACACACTTTGGTGCTTCATTTACAAAAATACAGAATCTGACAATGCTGACGCATTTCTAGATGGCCATACTTACAGTGGCGGATTAGCCATATAGCAAGTGTAGCAAATGCTACGGGCCCCGCGCGAACTGGGGGCCCCGCGCTCCGACGCTTGTCTGACTGTAAATACAGTAGGAGCGAAAATATCTTGCAAGCCTTAACCGCCAAGCACTTAGTCTATCCTCCACTCCAACCTAAAAGCCTAAAACTCAAGAGGCAAGAGCCAAATACCTGACGGATTGTGAAGAATACCAGCAACGGATATCACGACTACTTAATTGTGTGTTATTATACACTTGACCATGTGAACGATGGTAAGCGACAATGCGGTCTACGAGGAAGTTTGCTTAGAAAAAAAAAAATCGATGTTTTTGCTTTTTCTTACTGCGAGCAGTTCAATAGAAAATGGGCTAACTGGTATTAGGTTGTGCAGATCAAGTTAATTTAATTGTGGATTCTATGAAAGAGCCATAATTGGGCGTAGGTTTATGTCTAAGTAACGCCCAAACTTCGAGATGATCAGTAGTCAGAACAAATACACCTCGAAAACTAGGAGTAGGTAAGTCTCCTTTTTTGCGAAGAACAGATACGTTTGCATCTGTTTCTCGTTAAAATTGGTCCTATTGACATCGATCGCCCCACACAGAGACATACTTCAAGAGCCAAGTTCAAAGCCTCGATGTTATCTCGCTTAGTGAATGAGTTTATTATAATGTTGTTAATGTTAAATAAGTAACCTGACAATCTTGTTCGTCAGGGTACTAGCGTAGTAGGCCGGGCGTCTGTGCCCGGACAGAAAAAATAAAAATGACTTGACCCTACCAGTGGCGGATTAGCCATATAGCAAGAGTAGCAAATGCTACGGGCCCCGCGCAAACTGGGGGGCCCCGCGCTCCGACGTCTGTGTGACTGTAAATATGTAGCGAAAATATCTTGCATAACCTGACCCTACCCTTCCTAAACATAAGCAAACCAAGAGCCTCTTGACAGAAATTGCTACAGGCCCCGCGCTGGCTTAATCCGGCACTGGACCCTACCCTTCTTAAACCTAAGCAAACCAAGGGCCCCTTGAGAGAAATTGCTACAGGCCCCGCGCTAGCTTAATCCGGCACTGCATACTTATGGTAACTCTCTCCAGTTTCACTCGCTTAGTTTCCAAAATAAGATATCAAATTCTGAGTTATAAGTTTTCATTTCTATAGGCAGTTCCTATGACTACCAATTTTTTTTTAATGCTTGTTACTATTTTATTTTATGACATTACCCGTTGATATTACCGTTTGTAGAAATGATTATCTTAAATCGCTAAAAACGGCAGATTTTTTAATTTTTATGTAGTTTTAACAATCAATTCTTTTAGTTTTTAGTATCTAGTATTAATTTTATTGAAAAGATTTTAATTTGATTTGATTAACATATATTATTAATTCATATTCTGTTTGTAATCAATTTAATTTTCCAAAAATGTTTTGTAGGAAACGTTTTAAATCTCAAATTGCTAACAATAGCAGATTATAATTTTTAACAATCTTATCTTAAATAATAGTATTTTATTGCCTTATTATTATTTGCATGAAATTTATCTTTTTCATTAATTTATTTTCGCAAATTTGGCACCTAGTTGTCAGCACTTTCTAAAACTGGAAATGTTTTGTAAACCTGGAGGGTCGTCCAAGTCACAGGCTTAGCCTAGTTTGGAGCCCACGGAAATACCTATTTTTGTATATGTTTACTTCTTGCTAAATTACCGTCATTTTATATTGTGTTGTAATGAATTTTTTGGAAATAAATTACTATTACTATTACCCGAGCGAAGCCATAATTGGTAGATAGTATTATATAAATATAATGATCATATTATGATACATAAAAGCTTCTTATCAAGATTACCCACTGGGCCATGAGGACACATTACTTGCAAAAAATGTTCCCATTAATTAAGTGAAATGTAACTTTTTTCAACAGCCATTCTGTATTCTGCAAAATATGCCTGTAGCAGCCGCCATACTAATCAAATCCCAAAGGGTGTAATCTAAATTACATACCCTTAATTACGTGTTACACCCTTTCTGAATATTTTAACTGTTCACATTTATGGCGACATGCTTTGATATCACTGAAATAGATGTGTTTTGTCGCTAGTTAAGATCTAGTCGGGAGAACGGCAACTGCCGATCCGGAGATGGCACGAATTTCATGTGAACTACTGTATTTTCAAAGTCATGTACGTAATGCCACTTACTTAAAAACGGTGTAGGAAAACATTATAGGAATTTGGTATGTTTCACGAATCTTGCGAGGTCATGCGTTACTACCAACTAGACCAGTGTGGTAGATTATGGGCTTGAGTCTCTCGTTGCGAGAGAAGGCCCCGAGTCTCAGCTATGGGAATATTTAGTGGGTTGCTAAGATCTTTTTGACAGCAGATCTCTGAAGCATATGTCGTTTACGTGACAGTAAATAGTTATCCAAATAATTACCTGTTAACGTGACAAAACTGATGAAGCTTGCAGCTCTTCGAAGAAGTTTAAAAGTTCAAACAATCATTGCCTTCATGCGTTTTGGTACGACTCTCAATTGAAAGCTTCCACCGACTGCCACTTGTCTACCCATCCATTATAAAGGACCAAAAATATGTGGATCTCGTTTATTAAGATTTGTAGCACCATGTTAACATCATTAATTAGATTGATGACGTTGGGACGATATTTCCCAATATCAGCCGTGATGGCCTAGTGATGAGGAGGTGAGATTTCAAAATTGTGAGTTCATAGTTTGTCATTGCTGCTACTAACGGTGAAGGAAGTAATCGTGAGTAAACTCGCATGTCTCAAGAAAGACATAACTCAAAGCTACCCGATCAGCGCAAGTCTACTGCAATAAACTGTTCTCTTGGGTGCCCAAAATACAGGCGCAGCCTAGTTTGGGACCCCCCACATAAACTGCGGAGCGAGCTATGACACTATTTCAACAATATCAATTAGTATTCATGTGCTGCTATTCTTATAAAAATATTTTTATTTTATTTTTATTAGCTTCATCTGCCAAAAGAAACACGCTGGCCTAATGTAGGTAAAGATAAGCGTCTTTTTCCACCAATATTTGTCCACCACCAATATTTTTTATTTTTGTTATAATTTAGCTACTCCATAGAGTCCGGAGTCCGTACCCTTTGTCATCTGTTTTTTTTTTTAGATATATTTTGGAGTAGGAGAAGCAAAGGAATCAATCAGGACCAACGTAGTTGACTTATGATTTCAATCTTTATCGGTATGAGTAGGTCCCAGGAGCAAGTAAAAAAAATTAAGACAATATCATCGACACGAAGAAGAAGAAGTAGGTACTGAATCCCAGCAAACAAAACAAAGTAGGTCGTTTAGGATTAATGTTTTGCTTATAAAACTTATCTCTGTACGCAACGTATCTCTCGTTTTCAATTCATCAGCTGTCCCAGGGGAGATTATATTCGACAAAGTGGTATTAAAATTTTATTTTGTTCGCTCCATTCGCGACCGGATGTTAGCAGAAATAGAATTTCGTGTAAATAAATAGGATTTTTTGTGAACACGAGATTTTAACAATCACAAATGGATGTTTGTTAAATCTCTGTAATTGAAGTGGGATCTGTAATATTTGTATATTTTTATGTATAACAAGCTACATCGAGCGTTTTTAACTAAAGCTGACACATTATACTCGTCATTACGATGGTATTGTGTGAAAAATGTCCACCAATATTTATTAGGCTTATATTTACTTTATTGACACACCAAAAGAAGTGAAAAACGCAAAGATAATTGAAGATAATGTATCGTAATGTAACAGTGATTCGATTTACAAGTGCAGCGGCTAATTACGGCGGTTGACTGCCCTAGTGGCTTAGTTGGTAGTAGCCCTGCCTGCGAAGCCGAGGGTCGTGGGTTCGATCCCCACCCAGTGCCAATATTTGTGTGATGAATTCAGATGTTTGCACTGTGTCTGGGTGTTTCTATGTATAATAAGTATGTATTTAAAACTATATAAGTATTATATCAGCTTTCTGGCTGCCATCACACAAGCTTTGCTTAGTTTGGAGTCAGATAGTGTTGTGTGTGAATTGTCCACCAATATTTATTTATTTATTTTTATTTATTTAATTCATCTGAGTTACTCAAACGGCGGAAATATACAACCCTCGGAAGTGGTTACATATTTGAGCCCTTTGAGGTTGAGACATTGGGCCCGGGGTCGGGAGCTCACCTCACTTTCAAAAGCCTTTCCGAGCGCATGGTCGACGAGACGCGTGACCAAATTCCCTCCCTTCCGTATATCGTCACTTCATCTATTAACAGGCTGTACTATGTTTACATCGCATCAACCGTGAATTGGCATGATGACTGAAAAATATAGGACACGTGTATTTTGTTTTATCAAATTACTAAAAATCTACAAAGAATTCAGCATACTTCCTGAGTGGAAAGTTGTCACATCAGGCCTTCATAAAAATTGTTTAGCTCTCGAAAGTTCTGAGCACAACGAGTATGTAAATCTTCGTCATTTTTGAAGTAAAAGCTTCTTTTGGCGCGCCACAGACAAATTTTTCGTGGGCTGTAAATTTAATTCTAGCTTCACGCTCGGGCTTCTAGCGGCATACGCCATGCTCAAGGCCACGCTCTCCGGTTTCACCCGCGTAGTTTCCAAAGTTAGCTAGCAAATTCTGAGGTATAAGTTTTCATTTCTATCGGCAGCTCATATGACTACCTATTTTTTGTTTGTGAAACAAATGAAACAAAAGTGTTCAAGTGCGAGTCGGACTCCCCATGAAGGCTTCTGTAGCAGCAAGTAACATACTTAATATAAAAGTTCTTGTAGTTCGTTGTTACTTTAATCAGTGTTTTAACAATAATCAATAGTAAAATCAAACTACTTACTAGATCTCATTCAAACCAATTCTTGCTGATAGTTTACATGGTAATGTACATCATACACTTTATTTTTTGTCGTTCTCTTATTTTTAGAAGTTACAGGGGGACACTTTTTATCACTTTGGAAGAGTCCCTCGCGCAAACTATTCAGTTTAGAAAAAAAATGTTTAGAAACCTCAATATCATTTTTATGACCTATCCATTGATAACCCACACGGATGGGATTAATCAATAAAAAAATTTGAGTTTAAGTTCTAAGTATGGGACACCCCCAAAAATGTTTGTTTTTTTTTACTATTTTTGGTATCATAATCTTGATACGGTTTACAGATTAAATATACTTACCAAGTTTTAATAATCATTCTCGTTTCAATTGTCTTAGAACACGGTTGTGTTAAACTTTTATAATTACCCGTAATAAAAACATGGCTAAGTGTCTTTCGTGTAATAAATTAATTACGAAAAAGAATCAAATCTTGGAATGTAGTAGGTGCCAAAGAGTTGTTCATGCTACTACGATTTGCACCAGCTTAAGCGCCAAGCAACTGACTGCGCTCCGAGTTGCGGAGAACCTTGAGTGGACGTGCAATGATTGTAGTCTCAACTCGTCGCGGAGGAAGTCCTTTGCTATGCTGCCGGATTGTGAGGAAGAAGAAGATGAGGATGGCAATCTTGCAACTGACAATGTCGAAGTTAAGAAGCTGCTCCAAGGGCTGCGGAAGGAATTAGGTGGCATAGTTAGTGACATTGTTACGCAAGAAATGAGGTCTGTTACATCTTCGTTACAGTTCTGCAGCGACAAAGTAGATGAGTTTGCTGAAACTTTGGAGGCTCTTACAGGTAAAATAAAGAATTTAGAAAAAAACAAGTTCATTTAGAAAACATAAATAAGCATCTGGATCTCAAAGTACAAGCCTTAGAGCAGCGACATCATGAACTGGAACAATCACTGCTCGCTAGGCACATTGAAATCGCAAACATCCCAGAGTCAACGACTGACGATCTACCTGAATTAATTAAAAAGTTGTCAAGTACGCTAAACCTACAAAAAAATGACATTGTCTCCATAAAACGTGATGCACCTCGGCGCAAGGGGCCCAGCCCGGTACTCGTTGAGCTGCGTCATGAATCTATCAAGCGAGCTCTGTTGTCTTCCAGTCGAGATACTATCCTCCGCGCTCGCGATGTCATACCTAACTTGTTGGGGAAGGAAGCGGATGAGAAAATCTATGTTCGTGAAGCTTTAACCCCCTTCAATTTTTATGAAACTCCGTTATTCGTTTGTACTTGTATTATCATTTATTTCCACAAACGTACATGGGTACAACATGATTTGACAAAGCCATCAATTATTGCTGCCGACCATCTTTCGGCCTTGATGAGAAGAAGAGAATTGAATCTTGTATGCCAACTACCAGACTATTTATATGAATGTTATTAAACTTCGTAGGTTGGTACACTGTAAAATAGCTGCTTGCAGGATGATAGTTATGAAACGAATAGTTGGTAGGTTGGCACTACCGGAATTCAACACAAGTGTTACCATGTTTAATAATGTGAAATAATAAAATTCGACTAAATTACGAATCAAGACTAAAAATCATGACATTCGGCCATCCGACCACGTGTTGCCTCCCGGCATACACTAAATAATCTCATATTATAATTGTTTGTGAACTAGTGAATAATAAATACAATTTCAAATGTGCTAACTTACGAAAGTACTAAACATAACATAGGTACCTACATAATATATCAATGACAAGTACCTAAATAACAATGAATTATTGCTCAACTGTTCTTATCCCAAACTATTTTTTTATGTCTTATCAACACCATAAGTAATATATGTAATGTATAACAAATGATTCGACTATTATCCAAAGATGTATCTTGAACATTTTATTAAACAATTGTATGGAAAACAAATGTAAGTTTTATTTTACATGAGGGAATAGCACATATATGTATTTATAAACAAACTAAAAATCATACATACGTACAGATTTATTACATTAGACTAGAAAACTTAGCATTCCAATAAGTACACATAATGTATTGTGCAACAAGTAATTTGCTAAATAGTGTCCAAAGAGACATTACAAAAAAATTATTAAGTAGGTACAATAATTCAGCGAATTTAATAATATTTCAAGTAAGGCAAAAATAATAACTAAGTTTCAAGCCGTTTAACGTCAAAATAAATTATAAACTTCTTTATTTGCGAAAATGGATAATTACAAGATCTGGAGTGTTCACATTAAGAACTCCATAATCAACAAAAAAGTTGGAAATCAACCTTACGGCATGAAGACAAACGTCACTACTATAAAGCTGCCCATTCAAGGGCTATCAACTTCACATTCTTATTATTTACATTACATAATTACGTAAAATTGATAAGGCATTTATTACAATCCAATGATAAATGAAGCAAAGTAATAAAATAAGTAAGCAATGAAAAATAATTATACCAATGTCTATGGAATAAGTAAAAGCTGTAGATTGCCCAAGCAAGGGCTGCCAATTTTACATTATTATTATCTACATTCACATAATTATAAATTGTTAATTTATTTGTAACAAAACAATGATAATGAACGCATTGCAGCAATAACTTTAGCAATGACAGTAAGGATACAAATGTTCACGAATAAGTAAAAGCTTACAAATCTGAATCCAAGTTATTAATGTAACCAATACCTATACTCCAGCAATAAAGATGATTTGATTAGAACTCTTATTGGAACAACCATCAGAACTATGATTAGTTGTAATTATCATTTACTACTACTACTCTAATCTCAGGGACAGACACATTTTAAATAAATTGCCAAACAAAAGTTTGATTTGATCGTTTTGGATACCTATCAAGGCTTATTTGGTATTTAGTTTGCTGTAAATCTGAATTTGTTGCATTTGTTGACATATTACATTTCTTAAATAGCCGGGCATTTTAAACCCAAACAGTTTCTGTCGCCATTGTTTCAATGCGCTCTATCACGTTATTATTTACACTCACTGAATCTTGCCCAAGCACTTGCTCCAACCGCGCTCATGACTACCACTATTTTATCCAGTTAAATAGTTTAGTCTGATAGAGCCTTTCTGCTTGACAGTTTTGTTTTATCATCAAAATCTGGCTAGAGTAATAAGATTTTGGTTCCTAAATCTTCTAACCTGTTTCCGTTCAGCGTGAAAAAGACTGTAGAGAGGGGCAATAAGCTACGGATTTGTTATGTGTTAATCTTATCTTTATAGTCTGGTCTACGCCACCCTCTATTTCTCCTAAATTAGAGGATAAACAGTCACAATAATTCTGCAATAACTGATACAAATTTTTGAACTACTTAGCATTAAATCCAGGGCCTGACTTTGTCCTTCTTGTTGAGAGGCTCTAGTTGATCTGGGTGTTTAATATGCTATTTACGTCACACTTTGTTCGGTAAACATATCTAGTAAGCGTGATGACTCATTTTTGATTTAATGTCAAAAAAAAAGGCTACTCAATAAGTGAAATATAGGTAAAAGAATTACTTTGTTACCTATTTTAAAATGAAAACTTCCCATGATATCACGTTTTTTTTTTTTAAATCACAATTTTAGTATTTCCCAAAAACACTACTAAAACGTGACGTCACAGTCCGGTACTTTCCATGCACCGCGCGCAAAGTTTCCATGTCAGCTATATCAAATGTTGCGTTTAGGAAACTGGTTTCATAACAAAAGTCACTAAATTGAATGGTTTATCCAATGGTAAATACATTTTCTAATAATTTCGTACTTTTAAAACAGACCTCCCCTTGCAACTTTGAATGATCATAAAATAAGTTAAACAAAAAGACATCAAAATTAAAGTTGATACGTATCTTATTCTATTTACAGACGGTCATTACATCAAATAGTTCAACATAATTCCAGGATCAGTCGTCATGTCTATTGTCAAGAGTGTTGTGTTAGTGTGCATCATGCGGAGATAAGTATTTTATCACGGCTGCTCTCTAGCCACCATGAACACTGAATCCGCCTAAAAACAGACTACTCGTATTCCTTTCCAGGTTCAAAGTGTTCACCGGGGTGCACTGGAACACTGCTCGGGTTTACCATACTATTAACGTGTGTACTATCAATATAAAGTTTTAAAGAGCTTGAGCATTGTCCGATAGAATATCCTTGTTCGTACATTTGTAAAACAAGAGCTTAGTCCAATTTTTCAAATCAGTAACGCAAAGCAATGCCACAAAATGTTGGTCCATTAGCAAAAGTGTTTGAAGAACCATCAAAACCTCAATTGATTATTTAATTGATCTGAACATTTGTGTACGTCCCACCCGGTTGCAACGATTGCACTTCATTATTGGTCTAGAACATTTGAAGTATGAATGCCTTTGGAACAGCAACTATAGCATGCTATTATGTTAAATCTAGAGTTAATTATACTAAGACCAGGATCTGTTTATTTTCATAATAATGGTTGTAGTGTTATATTATTTGAATAAGTTTGTAGTTTTTGAAATTAAAGAAAACAGAACACGTGTTTCGGCTTTAAATAATGAAGTACTTGTGCTCCGTTACTAATTGATCGATTGTATACTCCCTAAATTACATAATTATTAATGTACCGCTTTTTTTTTTTGCCAGTAATCTCATCTTTGTACTAGACTTCAGTTTGCCATAAAAATACCTATTCGTGAAGATTCTTATCATTGCGTGAAGTTAGATATAGTAAAGTTGTTTTCTTTCAAAAGTTAACCACAATGTTCTTCACTTGGGGAAGTTTTCAGCAGTTTATTCTGCCATTCCTCGCAAGTGAAAACAACTGTCGTCCAGGACTCTAACCATTTCTTTGCTAATCCATCTAATTTTAATACCATGTTTTACGAGAAATGTATTTTATTTTGATTGTCATTTCAACCGTATACACTTGTTGACTTTTCTTAACCAGAAATCAATGGTTTGAGCTCTGTTTTTTTGGCTCCAAGTGTGATGAAACACGATCACTTACAAGTTTTTCTTAATTCAGACTTAACATATTAACATTTACAGCTTACTTGTTTTCTTCCGGATCTTTAGAGGTGGCGAGAGTTCATTACTAGAACAGGTCTCTGAAGAATATCATCAAAAAAATGTCATCAGAATCCTTCTCTTCTTAGTCCACCGCCACCCATGTCGTGTACCCGGGAGTGTAACCACATCGTCTTCAGGCATCCTTGTACTCACTGAAATTGAAACGTAATTTCCGACGTAATCTGTTTTCGGACTAACAGTAACACAGTCTGAGATATCTAATAATGCGATTCATTTGTTTTATTTTTTTTATACGAACATTAAGATTTGGGCTAGTCTTAAAATTGTGTTTTGTCACGAGTTAAACCTTGGGATGCATATAATTGAAAATTACTGTTTACATGACAATAATGATTCTGTTTTTTTTTTTTGTTACATGAATATTAAACCGTTAACAACTAAAATAGAACTAGCTGCCTAATCAGTCGGCTCAGCCAGCTATCAAGCACTAGCGGTACCTACGCTTTCGCTTTTCATAGGTAAACATAATAGGTACATATAGTCAAGCTCAGACTTTTATGTAACCCTGTAGTACAACATTATTCATGTAGTGTCCGTTATTCGGAAAATGAAATATTAAAGAATTCGATGCAACAAACAATCAAATCTTTCTCCTTATAATATATGTAACCAGTATAGAAAATAATTTATTTTAATAAATTACCTGTATAACCAATCAGTAGATCTGTAAAAAAGAAGTTCTAATATTGGACTAATTACATTTGTTAATCTGTAATAAAATTTCAGCCACATTAAGCGTATATTTTACTCTGTTACATCATGGGGTAATATCGATTAGTCTTCTAGCGAGAAACATACTCACAGCTCACAGTAAACTATCCGGCAAGGCACATATTCGCTCATAGTCAGTTACCCAGCGAGAAACATACTCGCTCATAGTCAATTATCCAGCGAGAAAAATACTTGTTAATAGTCAATTATCCAGCGAGAAACATACTCGCTCATAGTCAATTATCCAGCGAGAAACATACTCGCTCATAGTCAATTATCCAGCGAGAAACATACTCGCTCATAGTCAATTATCCAGCGAGAAACATACTCGCTCATAGTCAATTATCGCGAGAAACATACTCGCTCATAAATTATCCAGCGAGAAACATACTCGCTCATAGTCAATTATCCAGCGAGAAACATACTCGCGCTCATAGTCAATTATCCAGCGAAAACATACTCGCTCGCTCAGTCAATATCATCCAGCGAGAAACATACTCGCTCAACTAACTATCCAGCGAGAAACATACTCGCTCAACTAACTATCCAGCGAGAAACATACTCGCTCAACTAACTATCCAGCGAGAAACAACTAACTATCCAGCGAGAAACATACTCGCTCAACTAACTATCCAGCGAGAAACATACTCGCTCAACTAACTATCCAGCGAGAAACATACTCGCTCAACTAACTATCCAGCGAGAAACATACTCGCTCAACTAACTATCCAGCGAGAAACATACTCGCTCAACTAACTATCCAGCGAGAAACATACTCGCTCAACTAACTATCCAGCGAGAAACATACTCGCTCAACTAACTATCCAGCGAGAAACATAACTAACTATCCAGCGAAAACATAACTATCCAGCGAGAAACATACTCGCTAACTAACTATCCAGCGAGAAACATACTAACTATCAACGAAAACATACTATCCAGCTAACTATCCAGCGAGAAACATACTCGCTCAACTATCCCGCAATAGAAAAACAAACTCAAATTCAATTAACACAAACTAAAATAATAAAACAATTTATCAGGTTTTTATATAATCAGGAGTCACGGGTAACATTCCAAAACATTACGAAGTAATTCCACTTCGTAAAAAATGTAGGTATTTTTCTCTTTAAATAAAGTGTGAAATAATACTAGGTCCAATACAATTTTTAACGAGGGTAGTCATAAAATGTTGACGTGCCGATAAAAACAAACTTTGGTAAAAGATTAACAATCGCGATTTTCATTTGTGACGGGCAAATAACAGTAAATATCAGACATTCCAAGCCATCAGAGAGTAGCCCTGATCACGCAGTGAAATGCCCAATTTAATACGCATGCAAGTGTACGGCGAACACTGCCAAAGAGTAGCCTTGGCCGAGGATCAACGCACATCAAACACACATTAATCTTACACATTATTACGCGTATGTCTTATCAAATCTTGATTTAAAAAAATTGACAATTAACTATCCAAAAATTGCAAAGAAAAACGACTAGCATAACACAGAACGTTTCAAACATTTTAGTGCTATCAGAGAGTAGCCCCGAACAAGCAATGAAATGTGCAATTCAAAACGCATGCGAGTGAGTGCACGATGAATACTGCCAAAGAGTAGCCTTGGCCGAGGATCACCGCACATCAAACACACATTCATTTTGCACGCTATGTTACGCGTATCATTATCCAATGCAATATTAAAAAGAAAATCAAATATCTTCGTGGGCGTTGTATCAGCAATTCAACAAAGGAAAAATATGTTCACAAAGAATAACATTTTTCAACATACCTTTGTTTCTGGTTTTGTTCCCTCTTCTGAGTTTTTATGAAACTCCGTTATTCGCTTGTACTTGTATTATCATTTATTTCCACAAACGTACATGGGTACAACATGATTTGACAAAGCCATCAATTATTGCTGCCGACCATCTTTCGGCCTTGATGAGAAGAAGAGAATTGAATCTTGTATGCCAACTACCAGACTATTTATATGAATGTTATTAAACTTCGTAGGTTGGTACACTGTAAAATAGCTAGTTAACTTTCGGGAGCGCGAGAAACTGTTTTTAAAAACTAAATTTAAAGTTAAATTAAAACTAAATACGTCTAGATGAGCCGAAGAGTTTATTCAGACTACTTTTTCTTATTACAATTAGCCTTAAAGAAAACTTATAATCTAACCCAGACGCAACTATGCATTTCTGGGTGGCATGGCGTGATGTCGCCTGATCCTGCGTAGGCGCAAACGCTAGGTCAGCAACTTATGCAGGTTCGCGGGAACATAACGCCTTCCCCCTCAGACCCGAAGTTATTGGAAAAGGATTTTCCATATAACTTCGCTTCTACATTTGCCTTATCCTATTTATGTTACTATATGTGCTATACTCTAACTTATTACTAATGTTGTCTCTACAATACGCAATTCCAATACTTGAAAAGGGTGAGTAGAGGCAACGAGCTTATATTTAATTTAAGTATGTAGTAAAATTGGATTTGCGTTCACATTTTCAGGGTCGTTTACATTAGTATTGATTTTACATAATTTTCGAACAAGTGGTATAAACTTTTTCCAAATAAGGTACGCCAAGCATGACGATAACACTAAATAGAGAACACTTGTGGCTATGCCAAGGCTTTTCACTTCACTTAAATTTGGAACACTTTTCACACTCTTTTTTAAAAGGTAGTTGAGGTGCTGCACTTCGTCTAGGTTGATATCTTGCAGGTCTATAGGTTCGGCTTCTTCTGTGGTATTATCTGGTAAGGCAGGTAAGTTTACAATAGGTAAATGGCTGTACGAATTTCCCAATTCACGGAAATGGTTCGCTCGTAAACGAAGAGCATCAATAACATCACATGGTTTTTGGATTGTAATGAGGTATGTACCTCTCAATGGCTCTTGGGTGACGTCATCGTCACATTTTTGGGTGAGTACCTTTTTATATTTGGAGAATATAATCCAGCTGTTATCTGAAATTCTCTGGACCTTTAAATCTTCTGTAGTAATTCGGTGTGCAACACATTTTGAGGGGTGTTGTTGGTACTGCATCAATTGTTCAACGCAGGTTTCTCTGGAGTAGGGGGCAATGTCGTTCTCGGAGCACAAATATTCCTTGGCAGTTATCTCTTTGCATTTTTGGGCAATTGGGCGATATCTTTTCTCATCCTGGAGTAAATAAGGATATTGGGGAATAATGGTGAAGGTATCGGTAGTAGAGTGGTTGAGCATGGGTAATGGGTACAATTTATAATATAATATAGCATTCCTGTTCTACAAGTGGTACATCTATAATAAATCTTATGCTACTATCCTTAAGGTAAGTTTTGACAGAAAATGTTTCCTCTAAATTAATTAAATTCTGGTCATTTACTGGATACATGAGGTTGCCGTATGTACTTATATCTTTTAACAACTTTAGGATTTCTACAGAGTCTATTACAGTTTTGTGTAGTACTGAAACCTTGCTGAGGGCTAAAGCCGTCTGTACATCGCTGAGTTTTGTCGAAATAGAGCGGAAGTTACTTATAAAAAGATTGAATACATTTATAATGTGGAAAATTACAAAGTCATCATTATTTCTAGATTTTATAAATTGTTATATTTTGTTAACTCTATCGTTCAATATTTTTGTATTTTCGTTTACCATTTTAGACGAGTTTACTATGTGATCCAGCATTTCAGAAATAATAGTAATTTTACTAGAAATGGCTTGCTCACGGGTTTTAGTGTCCGTTATCAGTTGTTCGAAATGGATGGCGTCGTCATTGTCTAGATTTCCTATTACTACTTTAATTAAGGAACCTAGAGGGTTAATAAGGCCACGTTTTACCCGCTTAGTTGGCATTAGTTGCCCTAATTTCTCTACAGCCTCGTCGCGGATGTAGTTTATTTGGGACTGGAAGTCTTTTAAGTTACTGACAAGAGAAGAAGCATTTTTAGAAGACGATAGTTTGGCACAAAATTTAGAGTACTGTTGCGAATTGAACTGTAGATCGGATGCTATGCCTTTCAGATCTATGGTTTTTATTATAGACCAGCTGTCGACCTGTACAAAAGCACGGCCTTGTTTAACTGGGAGGAGACCTGGGTTTTTATTTACTTCTTGCAGTTGTAGGCCCTGGCTCAGGAACCCTCGGGTTTGCATCACCCATATCACCACCGCCAGGAGGGGGCGCCACCTGCGGAGGGCGTTTTATATTTTTAACTGGGGCTTTAGTTTCTCTATCTCGGACTTTTATAGGTAGTATATTACGTTCCACTTCACCACATACTATTGCTTTTTGGTATTTTGGCTTATCTTTAGATTGTCGTTGGTTAACCGCCTTTGCGTATAGAGTTTGACCCTCTTGGAACTGTGGTCCTATCTCGTGAAGGTTCTTGGGGTACACTCCAGTAACTAGGGTTGTAGGCGTTTGGATTTTTGAGTCGAGTTCTCGAAAGTTAAGGGTTGCGTTACCTTTTTCAATGTCTTCGGGTGAATTTACAACGGTATCTCTACGGGGCGCTACAGGCTTAAATGAGTTTTCTTGGTTGTTCCAAATCGGGATTTTAGTGTATTGTGTTCCTAATGTTTTGTTACTTGGGTCTATTATAGCTTTCAATTTTACTAACAAATCCCAACCAATAACTCCGTCATACTCTGGGTCGACGTCGTAGATGTAGAATTTGTGGCGCATGTCTTGGTTGAAGATCTTGAAAAGTGGTATTTGGGCTACTTCTGTGTGCGAACTAGACCCATGCGTACTTTTTATTTGGAAGGTTCACACCTCTTGTACTGGGGTAGTAAATATCTGCTTTAGCTGGGCTGACGATGCACTTGTTACTGCCAGAGTCTATTATGAATTTGCTGTTAATTTCTGGAATTTTAATGTATGGTAATTTACGAGTCGCGTTGTAATTTAACTCTATACTCTCTGGAGTTTCCTGGGTTACTTCAATTAGAAAACTCCCTACGTTGTCGTAATCCTGAGTCTCTGTAATTTCTTGTTGATACTCGGGGGTAGGGTCTTCGTAATAATAATTTTGATTTTCTTGGTAGTTGCTCTTATTGAACTCATACGGGCGGTCTGATAGTTGGCGTTCCTCTGTCACCATTTCGTTTAATGGCACCCTTGGTGCTACGGGGGCAGTTCTCATTGTAACATCGCTGGGGTAAGCTTGAGGGTGACGATAGCCTTGGGGCTGTGGAGCTTTGTAACCGAATTGTCCCGGCTGTGGTCTAAATCCGAACTGATGTTGTATTGGGGGTCTGTAGCCCATCTGTTGTTGGGCAGGATGCTTATAGCCAAATTGCTGCTGAACCGCTGGCTTATAGCCAAATTGACCGGGCTGTGGTCTAAAACCTAAGGGTTGTTGGGTCGGAGGCCTATACCCAAACTGCTGTTGTGGTGCAGGTGGTTTGTATCCGGATTGATTTTGTGGCACTAATGGCCTAGCTAGCATAGGTTGTATAAAATTCGGTCTGACTCCAAAAGACGGGGGTTGAAAGTTACTATTTGGGGGTTGCATTATTGCCTGAAGGGCTTGAGGTTTCGGATCCATAGTGTGTGTTTTGGGTACCTGGTTGTGAAGCAACCTGGACCTCATTAAATACTGCTCGTGAAAGTTAACTTCGTCCATCACAGTTTTTAGGGCCTCTTCTAAACTGGTAGGGCTTTTTAGTCTTACTATTCTCACTAGGTGTTCCGGCAAATTATATAGGAAAACATTGAGAGCTGTATTATTATGGATGATGGCCTTTGCATGTTTAACTTCGTTGGAATTAGTGACATTAGTGTTAATTTTCGAAATTAAAATGGCTCTCACATCTTGAATACGGCTACAAAAATCTAGGTATGTCTCATTAGATTGAATTTTTAATGACTCCAACTCTATGGCCACACACTCTTCGCTTCTATGATCTCCGAAATGCTGAATTAGTAGTGTTTTGAAATCGTCATGACTTTCAAAATCACCCCTTTCACTGATAAGGGCGGCGGCTCTACCTATGACTCTACTAGTTATTGTCTGCATTATATATTCGTTGCGTTGAGCAACGCCTTGAAATTGTCTGATAACATACTCGCATTTTCTGAGGAAAAATGCGAGCATTTTAGTGTCTCCGTCAAATTCGGGGATGAGCTTAAGCATGTCGCGCAACAGGGGCGGCGCTATTTCGTTAAGCTCAGTCATTTTGCTGTTAAACAGTTTCTACTTATACTATTTATATACTTCCTTACTTAATTAATAGTGCAATTCTAGTCACCGTTTAAATTATGTTATAACCTAGAGTACTTTTGTGCATTGGTAATCACGCTAGTACGTTTACCTAGTATATTTATTTAACCTAAAGTACTTTTGTGCATTTGTAATCACGAGTACGTTTACCTAACTTATCGTACTTGTGCATTTGTAATCACAGTATACATCTAAAATACTTATCTAATTGTGCAGTTCTAGTCACAGTTTAAATATAAATACATAAAATAATTGTGCAGTTTTAGTCACAGTTTAACCTATGTAGAGGACCTGTGCAGTTTTAGTCACCTGGTTCTACAACTTAAACTAAACAGTATTTCATGGATAGGATGGGAGGAAACGAAGGATTTTACTCCAGTGAGTACTCTGTTCGCTATAACTTACTTGCCCATCTTCATCCGGCTCCGGTTAACAAATTTGTTTGGTTCGAGGATTACCACTGCGGCCTTCTTCCGATTTTAGGGAAAACCGCTGTCACTGCCAATCACGAAGGTACTAACACTTTCCAAGTACTAGTCACGGATTTTACGTGGTCGCGATAGCAGCGGCTGGTAATCCTACCGGCTGCGCCAGTTAACTTTCGGGAGCGCGAGAAACTGTTTTTAAAAACTAAATTTAAAGTTAAATTAAAACTAAATACGTCTAGATGAGCCGAAGAGTTTATTCAGACTACTTTTTCTTATTACAATTAGCCTTAAAGAAAACTTATAATCTAACCCAGACGCAACTATGCATTTCTGGGTGGCATGGCGTGATGTCGCCTGATCCTGCGTAGGCGCAAACGCTAGGTCAGCAACTTATGCAGGTTCGCGGGAACATAACGAGCTGCTTGCAGGATGGTAGTTATGAAACGAATAGTTGGTAGGTTGGCACTACCGGAATTCAACACAAGTGTTACCATGTTTAATAATGTGAAATAATAAAATTCGACTAAATTACGAATCAAGACTAAAAATCATGACACAATAGAAACTTATTGTGGCAGGCTAAACAAGACTTAGCGGATATGTTCAAGTATATCTGGTGTAAAGAAGGCAAGATTCTTGTGCGTAAAACTGATGATGCCAAAATAATGAGGGTCAGGTCAAAGATCGATATCGAGTCACTATTGAGCAATAAGTAGGTAGCTCATTTTTCTATAAATTGTTGTTATTCCGATAAATTTATTTTTAATGACTTAAAATGGATTTATTAGACGATCAAAGTTTAATTGAATTACAAGACTGTGTAGATTACAATATGTTTAAAAAGTTGGTACCTAGGAACCAGGGTAACCTAACATTCTTACATGTAAATATAAGATCTATGTTCAAGAATTTTTGGAAACTCGAATACATTGTGTCAACCTCAAATAATTCGATAGATGTACTTGTAATTACCGAGCCAAACTTAAGTGTGCATACACAATCACTTTATAATATGGCGGGCTATACAATGCATACAGAATTACGTAAGACCAGAAAGGGTGGCGGAATTTTGATCTATGTTAAGAATTGTCACACTTTTGCTCGCCTCAAATCGAAATCACAGCACTACGAATCACTATTCGGCAAAATATGTACCCCCACATATAAAATAATAATGTGTGCATTGTATCGTCCACCAAACACCAATAGAGACTTATTTATCACTGAGATAGACAGCATGCTTAGCAAATATTCCAATGACGATTTAGTGTTGTTGGGAGACTGTAACGTTAATTTAAAACCAATAGCGGCTCGTGATATAGCTACTAAAAACTCATATTTGAACGTCATGAGCGCTCACGGTCTTTCATGCGGTATATCGAGTTATACGAGAATTGAATGTGTAAAAATAAATGACGTAACTAAAACAACACATAGTTGTATTGATCACATTTTCGTGCGATCCCGCTTGAAAGACTCGTACTGCGCTGCGCTCGGAACTAAACTGGCCGATCACAGAGTGACTGCGCTTGCGCTTGTCGGTAACTCGCATATACAGGTTGCTCCAATTTTTATAAAGCGTTATGATAATAAAAAACTAAATGAACTATTGGATCACATTGATTGGTCTCCTACTCAGAACATGGACTGTCCTGATAATATTTATAAATTCGTTTCTAAAAACATAATGATTGCTACGAACGATCTCAATATATGCAGAAAATGAGTCGTTCAAAAGAAATAGATACCCTTGGTGGACAAGAAAATTACAAGTTCATGTAATTATAGGGATAGGCTGTTCTTAGAGTGGACAAAAGATATAAATAACAAAGATCTTAGACTGAAATATAATAAAATCAGGAATAAAACCAATAAACTTGTCCACATGACTAGAAACCAATATTTTAAAGATGAGATTAATAAACATAAAACAGATACCAGAAAACTCTGGCAGATTATAAATAGTATATCGGGCAAAATTGCTCATTCTTTAGATAACCTTATAACCAAAGCTTTCTTTTCATGTGGTAATAATAAATCTATTGCTAATAATTTTGCTCGCTCATTCCAATATAATGTAAAGTCTATTATACCAACATGTAAATATAAACTGCTTAAGGAAACTGACTATGTTAAACAGTTAGACAGATCTATTTATTTCCATAAAGCCACAAACTCAGAAATCCTAAAAATTATTAAAAATGTAAATCCAAATAAAGCGCCAGGGTGTGATGGCATTAGAGCAGTGGATATCTTGCGTTTATCAGACAAGATAGTTGATTCAATTACCCGTCTGATCAACGTAAGTGTTGCTACTGGGCGTTATCCTAATCAACTAAAAACTGGTATTTAAAGTAAACAGTTTAACTAATGTTCTAAAACACTGTAGCGTGTACCAATTTGCTGATGACACATGCTTAGTAGCTGCTGACAAAGATATAAGTATTGCGATGGAAAAAGTTCAGGAGGATTTTACGACATTGTGTAAGTGGTCTCATGACAGCGGTTTGGTGCTCAACGCCGATAAAACTAAATACCTCCATGTCCACTCTAGCCAATATTCTAAATACATGTAACGTAAGGGTTAAAGTAGTGGCACATAGTCATGACTGTCTGCACGGTGGAACCATTTTTTGTGATGTTAATTGCAAAGAAATTAAAAAGGTCGCAGAAGCCTTATACTTGGGTCTTGTAATCGATAGCAGGTTTAACTGGTCGAAGCATGTCGAGAGGACGTGTACTAGACTGCGAGCCGTTTTGGCTAGGTTTTTTGCTATTAAAAGTAGGGTACCATTTAGCGTTCTGTTGACTATGTACAAGGCACTGGTAGACAGTATTATTTCTTACGGTTTGAGTAGTTATGGGCGAACATATAAGACATATTTAGATCAAGTATTTAATTTACAGCTTAGGATTTTAAAACTAACTGTGCCTACAAAAATAAAAAATCAATTTAATAATGATCCTACTGGACTTTTTAAGTTCTGTGGTGTATTACCAGTACATAAGAAACTCTGTATGAATTTACTTCAGGAACAGTATTTTCGCACCGAAATTCAATTCCCAAAAAGTGGTAATACTGTGACCAGGAGTATGTCAAACGGAAGTCTTTCACTGCCCAGGTTTAAGAACATTTATGGGAAGAGAACATCCGAATATATGATACCGGACTTAATTAATAAACTGCCGAAAGAATTAAAAAATAGCCTTACACAAAAAAACATAACATTTAAACTGAAACAGTTTTACTTAAATACTTTAACCTGATAATTTGGAGCAACCTGTATCAATGCGCGTGGTGCGCGATCGCTGCAACGGGTGACTGTTGTAGTGTGCGTATTGCAAACCGGTATTGCATAGGTCGGTGCATGCGCCCACGGGGCAGTGGCGGTTTTGTGTGACGTCACCATTGCGCGCATGTATGAGGCTGTTATCTTGACTAATTTGTTTTAATAATGTATGTTATATTGCGGGTAGAATAATTAATTTATGTCGAGAATTAGTTGTCTGGACAAATCAATTAGATTTTAAGGCAACTTATGTTTTGTAAGGAAGGAAATCTGTTACTAAATAAATTAAAAAAAAAAAAAAAAAAAAAGCTCTTATAGTTTCGGAGAAAAGTGGCTGTGACATACGGACGGACAGACAGACAGACATGACGAATCTATAAGGGTCCCGTATTTTGCCATTTGGCTACGGAACCCTAAAAATACGTGTACTTACACTCCGCGAGGTATAAGCTGAGCTTTGTATTAGTGTGAGTGATCACCAATCAGGCAGGAGCGCGGCGAGACAGAATGGCGCCGCGCCTAAGGTCGGTTGTCACACCTACACTATCCATGTACACTCACACAAATGCAAAGCTCAGCTTATGCCTCGCGGAGTGTACCATATTTTGTAACAATCGAACTTATTGACGAATTAGTCTTGTTAGCCACCATGCCTATTGTCGTTGTCTCCACCCTTGAAGTGGAGCTTTCGACATTTGAAAATATGGTTATTATACGTGCTACTAGTAATTACATCAAAGGGTTGAAATGCTCAACAAAAAGAGACATTTTCCCTCAAATTGCCTCGTTAAAGTAAATACGTACGTAATAATGTGCAAACATTTCGAACCGTGATAAAAAATTAAGTGTCCCATTAAAACTAACCTTAGTTGCCTTTAAACGATTATTTTGCTGCTATCTTTTGAATGGGCCATTTACATATAGAAAGGTAAGAAAGTACTTTGCATAAACTAAGGTATTTCAACGCACCGGTTGCTTTCTCAAGTTTTTTTTTCTATTTTACTTTAAAGACTGCAAAGTCTCGAACATTGCCTGAAAATT
Source organism: Ectropis grisescens (assembly GCA_017562165.1). Taxonomy (NCBI): domain Eukaryota; kingdom Metazoa; phylum Arthropoda; class Insecta; order Lepidoptera; family Geometridae; genus Ectropis; species Ectropis grisescens. The sequence goes on along the minus strand of CM029787.1, from coordinate 21,625,304 downwards.
GCTAGCTTATCGGTTTTTTATCAGTCACACTTCGGAGAGTGTGCAACTGATTTGCACGATCTAATACCACCTTGCCCTTTGTTCTATCGGAATGCTCGTAGATCGAAAAAGTGACATCGTTTCATAGTTTATGTTCCAAAGACACGAACGAAGAGATTTGACTCTACTTTTGTGATAAGAACGTCAAGGCTGTGGAATACGTTGCCTGAGAGGGTTTTCCTCCATAGTTACAATCTTTGTGTACATTCGTAGACCGCATCATCGTTTAATATTAGGCGAGATGGCGGTCAAGTGTAAACTTATAAAAGTAAAAAAAATATATAATAATCAGTTTTATATTAAACTATCCGCCCCAGCTTCGCACGGTTGCAATGCTGATACGAAATATACGTACCAATAACAATAGTTATTACGACTTAAACGCTCCAAACACGAGTCCTAAAATCAGAGGAAATGACGTAAAAGTAGTGGTATGATTAATGATTTATGGTGCGATGTAGGGTCCTCCCCACTACTTTTACGTAATTTCCTGTGACTTTAGGGCTCGTGTGTAGACAGAGGGTTTTATTCCTAAAGGCGTCCACACACGAGTCCTAAAATCAGAGGAAAAGAAGTAAGAGTAGTGGGGCGGAGCCTACATCGCAACGTAAATCACCAATCATATGATGCGATGTAGGATATGATTGGTGATTTATGGTTCGATGTAAGCTCCGCCACACTACTTTTACGTCATTTCCTCTGATTTTAGGCCTCGTGTATAGAGAGTTTTATTCCTTAGCGGTACATATACTATTATAAAATTTTTTGTAGACCTTTTAAAGGTACTAAAAGGTACTATATCGTCGTAAATTTTTTGACCTAGCTCATAAGGTTCAGCCAGCGCAGGGTTTGCAGTGTAAACGCAAAAATGTGTGCATTTATGACATTACGTTAGAAACCTTTAAAATCATCCGTGTTTCGCTGCTATTTATGCACGTGTTGTTTATATTATTACAAAACCTTTAGACACTTCATGTTCCCAATAGCTGCGTGTCACTGTGCTGTTATATGGCAGGCATGTTAATTACCATCAGGCACATGTCCCAGTCGTCTTGTCACCCTTTATTTAAAAAAAAAAAAATCCTCTCCCAAGTACGCGCGTAAATGTTTCGACAAGCATCATGGCGCATGATAGTGTGTAAATCGCCTTTGTCACTGCCAGAGAAACCCGTGGGGTTCTTAGTCGCTAGAGGCATTACTAGTGGTGTCGACTAGCTCGACATACCGATATACCCCGCCGTGTGCCCTGCACGGCAGACATTCATCAACTGTAATATGTCCTTAAAAAATATGATGGTTCTTCTCTCCAATCTTTCTAACTGAAAGCAACAAACCCTACAGGTTTACTATAGTAGTGAAATGCTTATCTCAAAGATTAAGCCATGCATGTTTCAGTGCAAGCCGTATAGGCGATACTGCGAATGGCTCGGAATATCAGTTTTGGTGCCTTAGATCTTACTCAGATCCTTATTAATTTATTTATTCATTTTAATCAATGAGTACCGGCTTACCGAATTACATTAATGAGAACTCTTGAGAGACTTGGATAACTTTGGTGATCCTAGAACTAATACATGCAATTAGAACTCTGACCAGTAATGGGACGAGTGCTTTCATTCGATCAAAACCACGGAGGGCCTCGCTACTACATACATTTTATTTCAAATTTTAAAATAAATGGCAGGTATTTTTTCAGCTTACCAGCTCTCTATTACAGATTTGCTTACCTAATTTACACAAAGCTGACACGACAAATAACTGAATTCTAGCGCAAATGACGTCATTAATTCCACGTCACATGTGGATTCAAGATATTTCAGAATTTATGTGGTAATGCCAGTGTTGTACGTGAGAGTTGAAATACCAATAACAGTTTTTGTAGTTTATCATAGAGTTCGTAATTATTATCTTCAACGCCTTTCCTGTTGCAGATATCCATATCCAGCGTTTACCACCAGCGTACTACTTCGCTTGTTTTTTTTTTAAATAAACTGAAATGTTTACTCGTCCATTTTTTGCTTTGAAAATATGAATATGTATTGATTTTAATTTTATAGGACACGTAGTAAGTGTACAATAGATACCTGAGATTCGATAGAATGACAACAAATGTAAAACAGCAAGAATTAGTAGAGAAATGTGTGCTAACAATGATAACGATTTACTTACTTCTACAGAGGAATATGAGTATTTACAACATAGAAATAAGTGCCAAAATGAAAACAACACGACAATCCTCGCGCTGTTTTGAAAACCAAACTATTTTATCAAAGTTACACTCGCATAAATGTCTAACAAAGCGGAACACACGATCCAGCTAAATTAGACTCTAAATATTAGCCAAATAAAGTGGACTGTAACATCCAGCTTCGAGCGAAATGCTGCACTTTATTGTGCCACTTCGGGAGGTCAACATTATCATGTGAAATACTCAACTTTGCTCGAACATCGACACGCAAAACTTTACTCTAACACCTTACAGTAAGGCTTAGTTTTAGACTAGCTTGATTGAGATTTTGTAGTTAGGCTAGTATAGTTCTCGCAAAAGATTGGCAGACATTCGTAAAACTCATTTTTTTCCTCAGCCATAAGTTTACAGTAATGGTAATGAACACTTTCCGCTATTGGAAAACAACAATTTTTTGATGAACTTCGTTGGTTTGTAGTGGTATAGTTGGTTTTTTGATATAAAGTAACTTAGTACTTTTTTTTTACCTCTTTGACGATTTAACTGACTTTAAAAATGAGACGATCTTCTTAGCATTCCATGGATTCACCGTGCGGGTGCCGGGTTCATCGTGTGGCAGAGAGAGAAAACTCGAATAGATCCCGAGACTTGTGACTCGGGCGTAGATTTAACTCGAATGTTATTTCCATGAAACGCTGAGTTTTTTTAATCAAATTGTGATATATATTAAAATTTTCTTATGACAAAATATTTTTAAAACTGAAGACAAAACGGAGACATAGGCTAAAACAGCTTTAGCATCATCAACAGCATTCAATTGAATTGTTTTACTGACCAAATATAAAAAAGATGAGTACAAAAAACATTGGCAGTCATGGGGACTGCAGACAGAGGTGAAAATACATAACTTAGAATTGTATTAAACAGTATTAATGTTGCCCAATACGTGACAAATATAGCTATTACAAACAACAATTTACTGTTATAGCTACATATATACTATTAATACACAATACATGTCCGTGACGTTACCTTACAAAATTTGATATATTGTAACGTTACATATTGGCTTTAAACAATATGTAAGCGTACATTTCCTTCTTATTCATCTCAAAATCACCACTTCATCATAGGAGACTATGTGGATATCTAGGTACTTACATACTGAATTTTCATACAACTAATATCTGTTCAATCGTGTCCTCACGATAAAGCATATTTTTCTTGTCATAATATTTCTATTCTTCATGTGTTTATTTCTATTTAAAACTGTAAAAACTTAGTTTTTCTTAAAATTTTATTTGTTTACTTTATGTCATTATACTTCAAACGTCAATCAGCGATAAGCAACCTCTACCATTTTCATAAGGTTGTATAGTTTTTAGGTCTAATGCTTTCTGGCCGCTAATTATAAAATAAACTGTTCTCTTATTCTAGACTTGAAATACTGAAAGTTTTCTTGTAAAATCTAGGAACTGAGATGGGCAGACAACATTTGGATTTCAAACCAGAAACATCTAGATACCCTGAAAGATACAAAAGAGCTGAATAAATTGAAGCCCAGTTGATGCTGTGGGCTATTGATTCTGCTGTGGACTACTGATCCTGCTGTGGACTACTGATCCTGCTGTGGGCTGCTGATCCTGCTGTGGGCTGCTGAACCCGCAAGCCATTCCCTGAACCCTCTCGAGCCCAGAGGCTTCTGCGGGTCGCTGACCTCTCGAGCCCAGGAGCCGTTGAAACCTACCGTTCAAGAAACCCTCTCAGTTTCTGATTTTTTTAGTATTTATAAGTTATGTCTATTCTATTTTTTTTTATCACATCTCTTCATTTCATTCCATTTTTTTTTTCTTAATTTTTTTTAAAATATACTTGTTTCCTTAACCTCTTATTATTTCACCCTGTTCTCTATACCTATCCCTATAGGACCTTTTATGTTCACTATCGTGACAATATACCACCTAACTAAATCTGGTATGGCTTTTCAATTGTTGTCTCTGTAATTTCAAACAAAAAGAAACGAGTAAGCAATATCAAAGCTAAGACAGTATTAGTGAGGCGTCGACTCTCCGTTCCAATGCTCCGACGCCACGCCGCAACATTAGAATGTTCGACAAAAAGTTAAGAATAGAATAAGAATAATTTATTTCCATAAAGATATATCTATACAGTTCACTTACAACTATGATTGCCACGTTCCTTTGTTACATCGTTTCGCTTCAAGATATCGGTGAGCCCCAAACTAGGCAAAGCCTGTATCTTGGGCGTCCCCTGTCTGTGGCTTACAAAAATGTATTTTATATACGACTAGCTGAAGATGACATAAGTGTGCTGTGGTAGTCTAACTTAATTTGTAGAAGAAAATACATTGAGTTGAATTAAGTTCTCAGCGTCGTTATTCACTTTAAAAAAAATCTTTTCAGGTTTATCCATGTACCTAAAATGTACCAACAAGGGGGTAAAGAATGAAATTGTTGGCAGAAACACAAACAAGCAGCCGCAGTTTGAATGTACGATTGCGAGGTTGATTCGAGCGTGAGTTTTGTGCAAACGAAGCGCAGGATCGTCGGCTTAATGCGCGCTGATCATTATGTAACTTTAAAGCTGACCAATTATATTTTTTTACTATGATATATTTTTCCTCGACGGCCAACTCGCCTGAAGCTAAGTTAGGATATGTTTTATGCATCGTGTTTAGATTTATGGACAAGTAGGAACGTTCCGCGGTTTTCCCCTACGATTCCCGTTCCATTAATTTTTTCGTGATCAAAAATAGCATATATGCTATGGCTATTCCCAACTATAATCCAACTATGTTCCAAATTTAAACCCGGTAATTAAAGATAAAATCAGCCTTTACGATATTTTTTTTACAAATAAGTTTTCTAAACATTGCCAATCATTGTATGGAGTGTAGTAATTTAAAAGAGATTTTACATAGAAATGTAACCAAAAGAAAAACCAATGCCCCGATTAGATATATAAAGGCATAAAGAGCCCGGACATAATAAAAAAAATAACCCGATCCGTTCTGTGGTTCTGACGTGATTGAGCAACAAACATCCAATCTTCCAAACATTCTAATTTTAATTAGAATTGTATCCGTTGATAAAAAAACCACGGCTTTTACACTTACTCCAGCTATATTGTAAGAAAATTATGCTGTTTTTTCGTGCCAAATATGTACTTAATGCTGGATCTAATAAAAATAGGAGGACATTACATTGTGAAACGTGTTCGAGAAGATAATCAAAGTTTGCGTTGGACAATTTCTCCGTAAGCAGCCCATTAAATTATTATTCACGTACTTATTTCTTTTCTTAAGACTAAGTTTTTACAATATTGATATATAAAACAACATAAAAACATTATAAAAACTTAAACCTAGTTTGCCGCCAGCAGCGGGGCAGGGCCCAAGCTACCGGTGGTTAGGGCTGCAGAGTGAGGAACCTCCTGACGATGCGCGCTGTGTCAAGGATGACCGCCTTCTGCATCTGACCCTTGATCCAACCATCTAGCGAAAGTCTCTTGAGATGTTGGTCGAGACTTTTCGCTACAAGGCCGTTTGCCGACACGACTATGGGGACTATGATCGTGGAATCAACATTCCACATGGCGGTAACCTCGTGAGCCAAGTCAAGGTACTTGCTAAGCTTGTCCTTCTCAGCTTTCACGAGGTTCTCGTCATGTGGTATGGTGATATCGACGATCACAGCCCGACGTTGAGACCGGTCTACCAGCACGATATCAGGCTTATTGGCGACAATAGTCCTGTCCGTGATGATAGAGCGGTCCCAGAGCAACGCACGACCATTCTCGAGAACTGGCAGAGGTGCGTACTTATAGTACGGCACCTCGGACTCGACAAGGCCGTGTCGAAGAGCAAGTTGCTGGTGGATGATCCTGGCTACTAGGTTATGTCTGTGCAAGTACTCGCCGTTAGCAAGATGCGAACAACCGGAAATAACATGACGAAGAGATTCGCCTGGACGGCGGCATGCCCGACAAATGTCGACCGTACCGTCCTTCATTATGTATTTCCGGTAATTGTTCGTCTTGATAACCTCGTCTGCAATTGCACAAACAAAACCCTCGGTTTCTCCGAAGAGGTCCCCGAAGCGTAGCCAGTTCACCGACGCGAGCAGATTCACATCGGGTCCCGTTAGGGTCCGATAGAATCGCCCGTGCAGCTCCTTGCTCTTCCACACTTCCTTGCGATCATCAGTGCTGAGCACCAATGGTTACGCCAGTTCTCGTTTGCCAGTGAAAGAGGCGTGAAGCTTCTGTCAACTGCCACAACATCGCGATGCATCCCGGACTCGCTGTTGCGAAATAATCCCTGAGACTGCATACTTCGCGGTTGTGTAGGTTCTTGGCATTTAAAAGCCTCGACCTCCCACTTCCGCGGAATATACAGTCTCATAACAGACGAGCGCGGGTGTAGCATGCGATGAGTTGTGAGCAGTTGACGGACCTTCCTGTCCAGGGCGTCGAGCTCAGTCTGAGTCCACCTCAGTATGCCAAAGGTATATCAGCAGAGGCATTACCCAACCGTTGAAGGCTCGCGCTTTGTTACCGCCTGACAGAAGACTTTTAAGTACTTTTGTCAGCCGGCAAAAGAAGCGCTCCTTCACCGATTTCTTAATGTCATCTGCTGATATACCCAATGACTGTGACATACCGAGATATTTGTAGGTCTCGTCTTCGGAGAGAGATCTGAGAGTTATAGTCTCGGAAAGTTGGAAATTCTCTGAATTTACTACTTTCCCTCGCTGTACATGCATGACCGCACACTTGTCTACACCGAACTCCATCTTGATGGCGTTACTAAAAACCTCCGTGGTTTTTAATAGCTCCAACAAGTCTTGGCGTTTCGGTGCAAAAAGTTTGAGGTCGTCCATGTACAACAAATGAGATATAACCTCACCTCCTCTACGAAGACGATAACTAACTCTGAATCCTTCAGCAGAGTGCTGAGAGGATTCAGACTTAGGCAGAACCATAGGGGACTTAGACTGTCACCCTGAAAAATGCCTCTTTCAATCCTTATCAAGTCCTCCGAAACAAAAGAGCTGTCTACGCTACCTGGTTGACGAAGGACTGTGACCCACTGTCCCATGCATTTGCTTAGAAAAGATTTCAGAGTTGGATTTATTTTGTACAACTCTAAAACCTCTCTAGCCATGAATGGGGCACCGCATCATAGGCCTTCTTATAGTCAATCCAAGCAGCGGAGAGAGCCCTTTGTTTCGTTTGACTTGTTGGCAAATGGTCGTGTCAATGAGGAGCAGCTCCTTAGTACCACGGGACCCAATCTTACATCCATTCTGAGAGGAGGCCAAAACGTTATTTGCGACTATATGCGCGTTAATTTTGCTCTCAGAATGGATGTAAGCAGCTTTGTAGATGGTAGGTAAGCACGTAATGGGTCTGTAGTTCTTCGGTTCCGTGGTACTACCAGACTTATGGAGCAGGAAGGTGACTCCGGTGGTCATGAAACTGGGAAGAGAACCCGCCTCGAGGGCTTCTTGGGTTGTGTTGCCAAACGCTCATGTGAGCATCGAAACCACTTTATCCAGAAGTTGTGCAATCCGTCCGGCCCAGGACATTTCCAGTTCTGAGCCGTCCGGATAGCACAACTAACGTCTACGGAGTCTATCGTAATAGACTCCATGGCATCGATAGACTCACACGCGCGTTCGACAACACGCATCCAAGTTCCCTCCGTGTGCTCGACAGGCACCGACCAGATGCTGCGCCAGAAGTTTATCATAGCGCTAGCATCCGGTAGCTGCCCATCGCTCACACTTTGACTATTCTCTTCCCAGTTTCGGTATACCTTCCTTTGATCACTCTGGAAGTCGCGATTTTCTCTGTATCGATTCACACGCCTCTGTAGCGGCGAATACGGTTTGCCCACGCATAAACTTTCTGCTTCAGATAGTCAATACGTTCCGCAACATTGGCAAGATAGTGCTGAGGACTGGTACCAGTCCCAGCAAATGCCTGTGCTACGAAACGCATGACTCGGGGACGACTGTTCCCTGGCTGAAGCAGATTAGCTTTTGCAATAAGAGTCCTGAATGTACTGATACGCCGTTCTATTCGCACTTGCCAAGCGGGTACACTTCCGGTGGTTCGCGTTGCGCGGTCAGTGTCTGGAAACTTGACACGTGCAACGCGACACGCCGCGATAACACCGCAGTACAGAATAGAATGGGTATCGGTCAAATCTTTGCTAGTTCCCAGGTAGGGCACTAGCAAAGTATTCAGGGCTCCCATCAAAGCCAAATTTCGTTTATGGGTGGGCAAACGCGGTAAGCGTGGCCTAGAGTTTGGTGTGAGTCGATATTGGAAGATCGCGTCTTCCAAAGTGCTCCTCATTTGCTCTCTTACCTGGTCAGATAAGCTATTACTCGCCAAATCTCCTCCTCGATATCGGGGTCAACCTGCGCCGCAAGTGTCGCCGCTGTCATTGGCACTAAAGCCAGTGTCAGCGTCGACGACGCGGCGGGCGGATCCCGGTCGAGATAGAAACTGGGCGAGCACGCTCCTCCTCCAGGCGTAGCTGATCAAGTGTCGAGTCATCCAGCAGCTTGCAGCGCCTGATGGCTCGAACTTGGTCAGACAATCGTTGAGCGGAAACGGCGACGGTCGGTTCGAAGGTCTGAAACAGAGACAGCATCCTGGCACAATACGCGGTCAGGTTAGTTCCTCCCTCTGTTGCCCTGTAATAGGCGCGCATGCAGTTCTCATTCATGGTTTGAGACCATCGCATGCGACGCACTACACCACCGGTGGTGGGCGTGCGTGTCGTGACGCTGTAGCTCGTTTCTTCGACCGTGTTATCATTTACCTGTATTATTAGTTGTTTATCCAAATAATTTTATTTCTATTAGTTTTCTTTGACAGACATCTGTCATGTCGTACATGTTGATAAATATTGTATTTTTTCCATCTTTTGAGGTATTATTGCGCCAAAATTATGTTGAATTCTTGATTTTTGAATATTGCTTGTATATTTCTGTATAAATTTGTAATAAAAATGTGAAAAAAATACATTTAAATAATTTACGGTAAAAAAAAGACGGGCTTTCGTGTTGACAGCTGATGACTTCATTATTATTATTATTATTATTACATGTACATAATAATTATTGTGAATAAATGCTGTTTTATGCACTAATCAATTACAAAAATAAATCCACCCACCGCTGGGACTGGGGGCCTTCTCTCGCAAAGAGAGAGTCAAGTGAGTGGTTGCGGATAAGGCATTACCTCTCCTTTCTTAAAACATGACGATTTTCTCACGATATTTTACTTCACCGTTTTTTTAAGTGAAAACTTCTTTTGGCGCGGCACAGACAGATTTTTCGTGGGCTGTGAATTGCATTCTAGCGTCACGCTCGTGAATGATAAGAAATATTCGGGTAAACTCGGGCCATGGGCCCGATATACCATACTATTGGCCATCTAGAAATGTAGAAATGCGTCACCATTTCCCATTGGTCATCTAGAAATGCGTCAGCATATCTAGATGGCCATGCTCATAGCCACGCCCTGCGGTTTCACGTTCCGGTTTCCTTAGTTTCCAAAGTAAGCTTTCAAATTCAAACAATATCAATTAGTATTCATGTGCTGTTATTCTTATGGAAATAAATGACTTTTTTAATTAAAAAAAAATTATATCCTAAAATTCTAATTTATTCGTTGTTATTAGTTTCTTAATATTTGAATTATTTCCACAAATAAATTAGTTTATTATATTGGTTGATTTACATAACAGATGAATCTTAAAATAATAGTCAAAGTTTTTAAGTTGTACGAAAATTAATATAATGTTTGTAACCTCTGGAAAAAAAAACTGAGTTTATAAGTTTTCACTTCTATCGGCAGTTCCAATGACTGCAATTTTTTTAAATAAAGAAATATGAGACGAGCTGGACATGTGCCTGATGGTAAACAACATGCCAGCCACATATCAGCACAGTGACACGCAGCTATTGGAACATGAATAATCCAAATCATTACCTAGCACTGCACTGCGCTCATCATCCGGAGATCTAAGATGTTATATCTCTAAGCCTTGTAATTTCTCCGGAAACATTGACCTTCAAACCGGAACACAGGAATATTTGCACATTACTGTTTGGCGGTAGATTAACTGGCAAATGTGTGGTACTTCCCCAGGGGGGCTCTTCCAAGAGCCCTAGCACTACAAAACAGACCCAGTACCCAGAGGAGCAGGTACCTCAAGATTGTTAATCCCGCGTCCTGTACCTACCTACACTACCACGGCTTAACAAAAACTACTGCGCTACAAAATCAGTTTTCCGTAAATAAATCTTTTTCGACCTCTGTAATTGAAACTATTAAGTGGCTTGTGAAAAATCACTCAACAAAAAGTTACGAAACGGCCTCGTTTGAAAAAGTAAGTTTTCGACGAAAACAGAATTTCCAGCTAATTTTCCGCCTTCGATTTCTGAAAGAAACCTTGTAGGCCAGTTCCGAAACTTTACAAAGAGAAACGTATGGACTAAGTTGTTTGCCTATTTAATTATCTTGTTACTGAGAAAACTTCATTTACGAAAAGACAAAAGCATGACGCTGTTTTTTTTTTATTAAAACCAAAAATTATCCTCTTTTTACTCGTACCCTACTGAAAGAAGGGTTATGTTTTTCGCGCGTATGTTGCATGTTTGTAAACTTCTTTATTTCGACCACAGATTACATATCTCATTTCCACGTATCTTCCTAAAGGTACAAGTTCGCCCGGAGACCGCGACACGAGACCGCGACGCGAGACCACGACCGGAGACCGCGACAGGCACTTGACTCTATGGAATTGTATGGACGCCAGTTCGCGCCGTGACCGCGACACATGTCTCGCGACACGTGTCTCGGTCTCCGGTCGCGGTCTCGCGTCGCGGTCTCGTGTCGCGGTCTCCGGGCGAACCGTTACCTTAACGGCTGGATTTTGACAGTTAAGATATATATATTGTACTAGCTGAACCCGCTACTTCGTTCGCGTAAGCAGATGTAACTGACTTATAGTGTAAATTAGTTGGAAGTATCGTACGCCAAAATATTTGCATTATGTAATCATTGAAAAACCGAGTGAATTTGTTTTTCCACACAAAAAAATATTTAATTGTATCATCTTTATTTTTCTTTTTTTAAACAAAATCAAACATACTTATTAAGGTTTCGTAGTATCGAACATAGCCGCAAGTGCTAAGTTTGTAGGATTTTTATAGGATACATTACGAAAATTCTGAAGCTGATGTGCATGATCTGATTACCTACATTTCTCTTTTTATCCGCAAGCTGTTTTCTAGCTGTTACCCGCGACTTCGCCCGCGTAAAATTTTGAACGAAGCCTGTGTGGAATCAAAATGATTTAAATTTTGAGTTTTAATGATATGTACTCAACCAAGTTGAACCCGTAAATCTAAGCCAAGTCTTAGTGAAATGTTAATGTATGAATTTAATTGTAACACAGAAAAAAAATCCAAGAACGAAAGAATCCAAATTCGGCATCAAAATCCTTTTAGCAGCAAAAACTTATTAGTACAATTTAGAATACCAGTAACGCCACCTAGTGATAAAAGAAAAAATACATACCACAATAGTAAAACATCGATTTAAATGGCCTTTAGTGCTTTTAGATTTAAACTGGCATTAGCGCCATCTAATGAGAATATTATGTTGCTTGTTATTTTGATTGTGAACGCAAATCACCTATATTATCTACGCCAAAACGGGTGCATATATTTTTCATTGTTGGCTTTTACCTTACCATCACATCAAGTTCCTTACGAAAATATATGCTTATATTAATATGGAGTTAAATGAAAATATAGACTTATTAGCCCATGTGAAATTTTAGACTCTAAACTATGTGTGGTATTTCAGACTATAAGTTATCTGTTTCAATTTTCTACCAAATTTGCTAAGTCTTTCCGACGTCACAGTAACCGATTTGCTATTTCTGATTACAAACTACGTGTGTTTCGAATTCCTTCCAAATATGTTCAGCCGTTCCAACGTTGTCCTGTAACTGTAAATATTATGAATGTCAATGTTTGGATGTTTGTTACTTAATCATGGCGGAACGTATCAAGTGATCGGGCTGAAATTTAAAATACAATTAGATTATAGTCTGGAAGAACACATAGGCCAAACATTGCCTATGTATAGTTACTTATCTATATGTCCCTATGTGTTACTTAAGCTAAGCCAAGAATATGTTTCAAATTTTAACTCGATACATTCAGCCATTCCAACGTAATTGAGCAGCAAAAATTTAAATATTGACGTCTTTATATAATATTAGGAAAGGGTAGGATATTACAAAATTTTTGAAAAAATAAAACCGGTCAAATGCCAGTGGGACTCGCGCGCAAAGGGTTCTGAACCATTAGCAAATAAAATTATTTTATTGTATGGGAGCCCCCTCAAAGTTTATTTTATTTTAATTACTTACATTTAAAGAGAACATAAAACTTAATATTATGTGAATAGATAAAGCGTCAACCTGTGACAGGTACGTTATTAGTATCGAGCAAGAAACGGTAAAAAAGTCAAGTTTGTTGTATGGAAATAAGCCCCTCTTAAATTTTTATATTTTAGTTTTAGTATTTTTTGTTAAAGCGGCAATAGAAATACATCGTCTGTGAAAATTTCAACTGTCTAGCTATCACCGTTCTTGAGATACAGTCTGGTGACAGACGGAAGGATGGACGGACAGCGAAGTCAACGGTACGGAACCCTAACAACGGTCTGCTTCGGTTACCGAAGCTTGTTGAACACTACCTTTAAATTTTAAGCAGTATTTGGATTGAAATAATACGTTAAGTTACGGCTGGTCTAGTAAGCTACAGCTGACTTAGTCGGGAGAACGCCGACTGTTGATCCGGAGACCCAGGGTTCAAAACCAACTACACAACTGCACCACTATCTTTTCTGAGTCATGTTCGTAATGCCGGTAATTAAACGGCGAAGGAAAATATCGTGAGGAAACCGAAATGTACCTAGAATCTAAGTCATATGTCATATGTTATCCACCAACCGACACTGGGCCAGCGTGGTGGATTATAGCCTTGTCTTTCTCCTTGCGAGAGAAGGCCCCGACGTCCAGCAGTGGGAACATTTAATGGGTTGTTTATGCTGCTACTTATTATGCTGATATGTTTTCTCCAAAAGAACAAAAATTTACTTCAATGACAGGTAATTTAATTCTGTCGTTCGACTAACTAAATACAGATAAATCTAAGCTGATATTTGTTTTTTGTTGATATTTGAAAAACTACCTCCCTGTTTTCGATATATAAGATCACCTCTGAAGTATTTTCTACCAAACAAAAAAAGAATTATCAAAATCAACTCACAATTAGCGGAGTTATCGTGTAAAATAAAATCAAATAAAAAAACATGCAACCCGATTGAGAACATCCTCCTTGTTTGAAGGAGGATGTTCTCATCCTCCTCCTTTTTCCACACAAAAATATATTTATGTCAATTATTTTGTCATTCAAGACGACGCGACGCGGTCACGTGGGCACTTCTTGAATCTAGAATCTAGATATTCTGTGGATCGTCTGTGATACACAGAATACTTAGAAGTTAGTTGTACAGAACGCGCCGTGCGTGTCGTTATTATTTAATGTTTGTGTAATTTCCGAACCACCAAACCGATAATGTTCAAATTTTGATGGAACAATATAAAAAATGTGTTCTTTCTAACAAAAAAAGAATTAATGAAATTAAACAACGCAAACATGAGTTACAACCAAATACACATTATGACTTTCACCCCCTCCCGCAAGAAAGCCGATCAGAATTTGGGGATCAAAAGTTGCCTACAGCAATCTCCTTAGTTTAAACTAAAATCATGCCAAGTTTCAGCTGAATTGAATCAGTAGTTTCGGCGTGATACGTGATCCCTATACAGAAAGACAGACAGACAGACAGACATGAAAGAAAAAAAATGCAGTTTCGCCATCAGTATCGACTATGGAGTGCCCAAAAAAAAAATTTCAAAATATCTTCAATGTACAGAATTCGACCCGTTACAGTTTTATTATAAGTATAGATTACATAATATTGTTTTTATTAGTTTATTTTTGGAGTCGGATTTAAATTTTTTTTTTTTTATAACATAAGCGCCTGGCCACCATTTTGCGAAATAATTGGCAACAATACGTATTTCAAAACATTACTTACAAAAAATAATTGTAGGTAAAATCCGGTTATACCCCATGACCTAATTTCGCTCACTCCACTTGGATCCACAACTAGGCTCCACATTTTTATTTTCATTTCAAGTGTTTTGAAAATCACGCAAATAAATTATTTCACTCAGTAAATTCCACGAGATCCAATAACGTTTACGAGATAAAAAATCCTGGTACTGTACCTACCAATTATTTGATTTCATTCACAGATTTGAATTTGTTGTGCCATTATTGAGAAACGCAAGAACAAACAAACATACAAGCTTTTGCTTTTATAATACTAGTGGCATACCGCAAAGTCCCTCGTAAAATACCATACACCGTCGGTGACCATACACCGCGCACGCTACATGACCTCATCTTGGTCTGCTTAGAGGCAAAGCCTAAAATGCTTATTAGAATTGGCTAAATTTAGTATCTGAATACAGAAGCAAATTTTAAAGCAAGGTTAGTTGTCTGAATTCTGAAACAAGTTATTAGTAAGCAATCTTCGCTTTTGAACTTAGTTTGCTAGTTTCCTGAATGCTATGAAACGTCACTGAATTCAGTCGACTAACTTTAGTCATGTGTATTAAGTACTAAAACGATCAGCCTCACTGCGAGTAGCGACTGCGACTTAGCTTCACCGTGCCCTGGTCACCCACGGTGGAGCTAGCAGGGATATTTTTTGCTAGGATTTTTTTTTTTTTTATCTCTTATAGGTTTACACTTGACCGCCATCTCGCCTGATGTTAAGCGACGATGCGGTCTACGATGGAGCGTGTTTACCTAGAAGAATTAATAATATAGAATATTAATATTTTAACATATGATATCACCCTCTATTTCGGGAAAATTAAGGTAGCGGCAACTACCAGGGTAAATCCGTGGGATACTGCTGGTTTCTAAACATAATTTATAGGTTTCACTCGTACGAAATGTCCTTCATTAACTTCTTAAAGAGTAGTAGGAGTGACACAAATTTGTAATGAACTTTAGCAATTATAATACTTGTGTTATTTCTTCGCTGCTATTTAGAATTTATCTGATCATATTTAATCTCGTGAAATAACCTTGAAAAGGTACGGTTCAACCAACAATTCTGTCCACCCCCCCTCCCGATCGTATTCAGTCAAACACAAAGTGGCCATGAGTTGTTGTTCTAACCAGGACAATTATTATTTTACCGTAATCGCTTAAATAAGTGTATTCTACCAATATTAATAGTCGTACTTTCAAGTACTAATCAATTTACTCCTGGTCTAGTCGGGAGAACGGCAACTGCCGATCTCGAATTCCCGGTTTCAAATCCCATGCGCACCACTGTCTTTTCGAAATCATGTGCGTGATGCCGCTAACTTAAAACGGTGAAAGAAAACATCGTGAGGAAACTGACATGATGTTTGAATCTTTCGAGGTCACGTATCATCCACTAACTCGGACTGGGCCAGCGTGTTGGATTATGGCCTTGACAAAAAAGGCTCCGAATCCCAGCTGTGGGTGCGTGTAGCTATGCTATGCTATACTAATATAATAAATGTGCAAGGTTGTATGTATTTATGGATGTTTGCTATTTTTTTTCAGCAAAAACTACACCATTAAAGAAATCTGTATAAAATTTGGTACATAGATAGACAATAGTCTGGAATAATACTTAGGTTACTTAGTATCCCGGGAAAAAATCGGGATCTGGAAATACGTGAGTGAAACCGCAGAATTCTTCTAGTTATAACTAGTTATTTAAGAACACCTGGTGAAAATTGTATTTGACACATGTGTTTAGGTAGGTACACCTGTTAAAAGTATTTAAACACCCACACGTAATAAACAAATATAGTATATACAGAGTATAAATATAAATCAAAATGGCACAGCGAGCTATGGACAGAGCTATGCACGGAGTATCTCTTTGCGCGACAGAATCCGTAATGAGGATACTCGCTAAAGAACGAAAGCGCCCGACATAGCTCAAAGAGTAAGCAAGCTGAAGTGGCAATGGGCAGGCCACATCGCTCGCAGAATTGACAACTGATGGGGAAGAAAGGTTATTGAGTGGCGACCACGAACCGGAAGACGCAGTGTAGGACAACCTCCCAATAGATGGACAGATGACCTCACAAAGGTTGCTGGAAACTGCTGTTTGCAGGTTGCGCAGGACCGTTCGTTGTGGGAACCTAGGGGGAGGCCTATATTCAGCAGTGGGCATCTTGCGGCTGATGATGATATATATATGTATATATTATATTTATATTATATGTATATAAATATATATATATTATATGAAATATTATTTAGGCCGGTGTCTATTAACTGATAGATTCCAGACAGACTAAAAGGATAGTTAATAAGATAATTTGTCCCAAATCCTTCTTCAGGAACAGTGCAACAGCGGGTAAAAAAGTTACAGTCTCGTTCAAACCGAAACGTGTGGTCACCTCAGTCATACATTGTAAAGTGCGCCATATCTGGGCGGACGGCTACATTCATCTGAATAGCCAGCAGGTGACAAGGCCCCGTCACCGCCGGTGAATGGGAGATGGATGGCTACTGTATGTACTGGCAAGACTGTGAGCCGTATTAACTCTATGTACTAATTGCAAATTGGCTGGTACCAGAACTTTCCTAGTAAATAAATACAAAAGTTTATTAAAATAAAACTTTACAAGCCCCTTCATTTTGTGGCGGCTGCCATCTTGAATTTGAAGTTTATCATGGTGTATTCTACTATTCATGCCTTTTCATTTCGTACCTATGTTTATTTTTTTAAATAACCAAGTGATGAGACGAGCGGGACATGTGCCTGATGCCTGATGGTAAGCAACATTCCTACCACATAACAGCACAGTGACACGCAGCTATTGGAACATGAAGAGTCCAAATCATTTCCTAGCACTACACTGCGCTCGTCACCCAGAGATCTAAGATGTTATATAGAAGTGCCCTGTAATTTCTCTGGAAACATTGCCCTTCAAACCGGAACACAGTAATGTTTGCACATTACTGCTTGGCGATAGAATAACTGGCAAAGGTGTGGTACTTCCCCAGGCGGACTCTGTAACAAGATGTTTTTAGACATTTTGTGGTAGTGGTCGTCTTGATTTTGTAATTAATTATAGTGTATAATAGTTATCTACTAATCAAGCACTTTCATTTGACACGCATATTGAGGAAAGTTCTCAAAAAAATAAGGAAATTAGCCATTTTGTGCGGCAGCCATCGAGGATGAATTTTCATCAAATAAAGCTATATACACTCTACTAATTTGATTGTGTGGGGAAGTGGGTGAGTGGCTTCTGCGCAATCGCACCGGTGGCACACGGGAATTTCCCGTCTTCCGGCGAGCCTACTACAGGTACCTCCCGTAACAACAATGTCCCGAGAGCATCTGCGTAGTCCAGAAAGTGATCTATCTTATTCTCCTCTCTTACCTAATAGACTGGATCGCCTCGAGGACTTCTTCCATCACGTTTACCCTTGACATGTTGCATAAAACTGCATTGAAATATCGAGGATTCTACTTTACCGTGTATTGCATACTAGCAGTATCCCGCGGTTCCTGTATCCTCTATTTTCCTATGATAAAAAGTAGCCTATGTGCTATTCCAGACTATACTCTGACTGTTTTCCGGTGTATTAGCCCGATCCGTTAAAAAAGTCTGATGTGATTGAGCATCAAACATCCTAACATCTAAAGATCCATAGGATTCGTTACTTAGTATATATGTAATTATTGATGGAACTTTTATCTGTGATATTTTATGGTTTTTTGCTTGTTCTGTGATGTTTAATTGTTTCCCATTTAAAAAATACTATAAACTGGTGTTTTTCCACCTCAAAAGGATGGTTCTGGTAAAAGCAAATTATCGAATATTGCTACAATGTTTTTGTGGAACCAGAATAAAATAGAATTTTCCCAGAAAAAATGATTGAAAATCCTATTTCCATAAATGCAGCGTATAATCAGGAGCAGTCCCGTTTATGTTCCCACTGATAAAACTCAGCCTATCCTTTCACAAGGAGAGAGTAAAGGTCATAATTCACCACCCTATCCAAATGCCAGTTGGCTCATTACACATACCTCATACACATACTCGAAATTAATGTTAGAAGACGTTTTTTCGTTGACCGTTGCGCGTTGTGATAGCAAATTCATGGATATGGATAATTTTTCCAAAAAAACTAAAACCCAATGACAACCCAAAAAAGCTAAATTTTAAAAGAATTTACATCTAAGTCATCAAAATAAATAATTAATTCTACTTCTTCATCTTAAGTAAAGAATGAATTCGGAGCTCATTACATCTTCAAAAACCTTTCCGAGCGCTTGGTCGATGCAACGCGTGACCTAAATGCTAAGGTTTATTTGGCCCAAAGCATAAGCATTCCCATTCAGCGTGGTAATGCCACCAGCATGCTGGAGACGCTTCCGACTGGTAGTGGGCTTGAACATCTTGATTATCTGTATACCTTCATTTGTCTATGGATAGTTCAGATTTGCTCAGTGTACGTAGTTAGATATGTAGCGTAGCGGCTCGGCCCGTAAAATCTAGATAAATGTAAGCAAATTTAAGCGTTTTGTTTTTGTTTCAAAAATCACTACACCGATTTTGAGCACATTTATATAGAATCAGAACTAAAGTATCTTCTATCAATTAAAAAAAGAACCACCAAAATCGATTGAGAGTTAAGGAAGCTATCGCGTAACATACATACAAAAAACCATCCTCCTCAACCTCCATCTTTTTTCAAGTCGGTCAAAAAATAATTCAGAGATGCAGACAGGACCCACAACCTCAAGATTGAGAAATCGGACGTTATCGTTACTATGCTACCACGGCTTCACAGTTCACTGCAAATATATTAGATTATCTACCGAACATTTGTTTGAAATGTCTAATTGCATAAGCATAAGCAGCCTACTAAGTGTTCCCACTGCTGGGACTAGGGGCCTTCTCTCGCAAGGAGAGAGTTTAAGGCCATAATCTACCACGCTGGCCAAGTGCGGGTTGGTGGATGACACACGACCTTGAAAGAGTCTAGGTCCATGTCGGTTTCATCACGATGTTTTCCTTCACCGTTTTCAAGTTAGCGGCAGTACGCACATGACTTCGAAAAGACAGTGGTGCGGGTTCGAATCCCACCGCGTGGTGGGATTCTAACCCGGGGATTCCGGATCGGCAGTCACCGTTCTCCCGACTAGACCAGCCGTAACTAAAGAAATGTCTAAATAAATTACATATATTTTAATACAATATAATAGACTCGGCAGGTCTAAAAGGATCAAGTTTACATTTAAAACACATTATGTTACGTAACCTACTTTTCATCTTGGATAAATATAGCTGCATGTCACTGTGCTGTTATGTAGCAGGGATGTTGCTCTGTGCAAACACTCGATGTCGAGTCGATTACTAGCGGAATCCCAACTGGTAGTGATCGGCTCTACAGACGAGCACTAGAATTAGATTTTAAATGTACCCAAATCCTTCTATTTTCCTCTTCTCCTTATCCAAGAAATGTGTAAAGAAAAAAGATTATTGTAATGACAAAGATCACGGACCCCGGAGTCTGTGGAGTGGATAATTTAAAAAAAAAAAAAAGCAGGGATGTTGCTTACCATCAGGCACAAGCCCTTCTTCATTAAAAAAATTAAAAATGAGGACGGGAACTACACAGGTGAAACCGCAAAACACTAGTATATTATAAATCAATGTGAAAGTTTGTGAGTATACTCGTTTAAGGATGTTTGATACGAAAAAAATAAGTAAGAGATCTGGATTACTTTTATAGTATTGTGTCATGCTATGAATTAAGTTTCTTTTGTTAAACTGGTTATGTTTGCTTACGTTTAATTATAAACTTGCATGCCGAAAGGCAGTATTTGGCGTACTGTAAAAACATAATTTTACGATTTGAGTGTTGGGTGACAAGACAAGCAGGACATTTGCCTGGCGAACATGCAACTATTGGAACATGAAGAGGCCACTGAGAGAGGACGCTCATCACTCGGAGATAATACAATCTCTTAGCACTTTTATTTGGTACATAGATCAAGACTAGTCTGGCATAAATAAATATTGGTGGACATTTCACACACAACACCATCTGACCCCAAACTAAGCAAAACTTGTAACACGGAAGCCAGTTAGCTGATATAATACTTATTTATTTTTAAAACATACTTATTATACAAAGAAAACACCCAAGCACAGTACAAATATTTGAATTCGTCACACAAATATTTGCACTGGGTGGGGATCGAACCCACGACCAACGGCTCCGCAGGCAGACTTACTACCAACTAAGCCACCAGGCCAGATATAACACATTTCATACTTTCCATCGCGCGAGGCACTCTCATATAGTTTCAGATAAGTTTTAAAAATATTGGTACCAAAAAAAAACTTTGGTTGCCTGTAAAGTCGGTATACGGGCGAAAGTTTTACGTGACAACGACTTTGAGTGGTAAAATAATTTTACGGAAGGACGCGTGCCTTTCACTTTTTATGTCTGTCTCTCTCGCTCTTAGGCGGGCTAACCATGCCCGAGTGGAAGGGACGCGTGCCTCTCACTCGCTCTCGTTGTGAGCGCATAACGTGAGCGGAGCGTAACGCAGTTTCTTGAAGTGTCACCCGGCAAACCAATTTATAAGACGTTGTCACGTCAAAACTTACAAAGTAAGTTTTTAACAAAATCCATTTTATTCAAAGACGACCCGCCATAGTTTGGCAGACAAGGAGCCACTGGAGAGCAATTGCCTCAAGTAGACGGCTGAAGTCGTCGATATTTGCAGAGCACTGGGACCTTTTTCAAATTCAAATAAATTTTAGAGATATTTTCAAAGTCGATTAATATTTTATATGTGCATATTATAAGATAATAATAGTATAGTACCGTTAAAAGAATTGAAAATAAATCAAGAGCTACCGCCATCGCTCATGTAGCTTGCTTGTAGCGACACACTCGGTGAGACATAACCGATCTTGATACTTTTTGTTCACACACCTGGTTTTGTACAGGTACCTCATATTATCGATGATTCTTATGATGAATTCTTTACTTAGTTAAGAATCACAAGAACATAAATAAATTAATTTTTTTAAATGTGTACAACATTCTACTAGTATAGCCCTTTCATTTGATACCCATATTAAGGGAGTTGTGAAAAAAGAAATATATTTCCCAATTTTTTGGTAGCGGCCATCTTGGATTTGAAATTTGTCATAGTGCAAAGTATTCTACTAGTCAAGCCCTTTCGTTTGAAACCCATATTGAAGTAGTAGTGAAAAAAATAATATAAGTCGCCATTTTGTGGTGGCGACCGTTTTGGATTTGAATGTTTTTATAGTGTATAGTATTTTACTAGTCAAGCCCTTTTATTTGATACCCATATTGAGGTAGGTTGTGAAGAAACATTTTGTCCGCCATTTTGTGGCGGCGGCCATCTTGAATCTATATTAACCAAACATAGCTAAGAACATCCGCACGGATATTAACTTTCAAATAAAAAAACCGCATCGAAATCGGCCCATCCGTTTGAGCTCTACGGTGCCACAGACAGACACACACAGACAGACAGACAGACATCGACGTCAAACTTATAGCACCCCTTGTTTGGTCGGGGGTTAAAAACAAACGACAGGTATACTACTACTTTGTTATTAATTCGCTAATTTAGGAAATTGAAACAAGTTAACGAAGTCTTGCTGTGGTTGAATCCTTTGTCATTTATATCGTCCTTCGAGTTCGGAGTTCGTCAATATTTAGACTGAGGTATTTCACATACGTGTGTTATCCGGATAAGATCATTGAGCCCATGATATAATACACGAAGGATACACTTCGGAGAGTGTGCAACTGATCTGCATGATCTAATACCACCTTGCCCTTTCTTCTATCGGACTTCTCGTTCCACAAAAGGGTGGCATCGTTTCATGGTTGATGTTCCAAAAACGCGAACGAAGAGATTTGACTCCACGTTTGTGATAAGAACGTCTAGGTTTTGGAATGCGTTGTCTGAGTGGGTTTTCCCTGATGGTTACAATCTTGGTGTCTTTAAATCGAGAGTGAATCGGTTTTTTCTAGGTAAGCACGCTCCATCGTAGATCTCATCATCGCTTAACATCAGGCGAGATGGTGGTCAAGTGCGAACCTTTTATAGTTAAAAAAAACGCAGATTAGGCTAATATCAGATTTTCCATAAATTTCTATATATTCATGTACAAGAATATTCATATAAAATTATATATTCTTGTAAAATTATATAGGTTATAATTATATTCATATAAGAAATCATATACAAGATGTTTATGATTTAATCAACCAATAGAAAAATGTGTATTACTTTGAAATATTTATTTTGTCCCTCCGTCTGCGTCCGTGACACATAATATTTATGTATACTCAGGGATTACAAGTGTATCCAATGGTGAAAGAATTATTGAACCGACTCGATTAGCTTCTGAGATTAGCGCGTTCGAACAAAAAATCTCTGTAGCTTTATAATATTAGTATGGATTTAAAGAAAATGACAATTTTTGTTTTAAATATTTCATTATCGGTGTTCATACAACTCAAATCACTAGTAACCACAATGGTGGACCCAACGCTATCGCGTACGGCCTGGATACAGCATTCGAGCAATTTCGACAAGGAAAAAATATTCATAGCCGCGTTGTGTAATTTGTGCTATAATATGTGCTTTCACAAGAAAACCAATGATTATTGAAACTTTAAAACAAATGAGATTCCTATTTGCGGAAGTTACACAAACCTAACCTGGTCTGTTCCATTGGTATTTCCAAAGACTTGCTAATAAGAAAAAAAAACCGTCTGCAGATCGCAACTTACAGACTTATAACAATTTTATTATTAATTTGGAGTTACTTATTACAAACAGATATTGGATTTATTACCATTATTGCATGTTCGTTAGCACAACTGTTGAAACTTTTTTGACGTCACCTACCATTTATATATTATACTAGATGTCCGCCCCGGCGTTGCCCGTGATACATTATATAGTACTCATCAGGATCCCGTACATATACAACGGTGAAAGAATGACTGAAATCGGTTTAGTAATTCCTGAGAATATCGCTTTCAAACAAAACAACACCGCTTCAGCTACCTGCTACGCCACCTGTCGGAAATTGGTTGTACCAACTCAGATTTAGAAAAAAAAATGTTGATTAGCAAAGGTTTTATATTCAAGAGGTACCTATGTAATCTGTGATATTCAATGACGCAATCTTAGACACATGCTGTCATGTGTCATGTCAAATCACGAAACGTACGAAAACTCTCAATGAGGAATATTTTTTCCCGATTTGGTTACATTCTTGATTCATGCTCCGCTTCTATTAATAGTAGCGTTATTTTCTATAGCCTATAGCCTTCCTCGATAAATGGACTATCCAATAGAAAAATAATCTTTCAATCCGGATCAGTACTTCCCGAGATCCTAGCGTTCAAACAAACAAACAAACTCTTCAGCTTTATAATATTAGTATAGATACAGATGGCAAATAATTTCATTCTTATTGACGTCAGAAATTTGTATTCTACTTTGACTCTACCCTAAAATAGTTAGTTAAAACCTTTAGTTAAAGTGTTTGGAATACGTTGGTGAACCCGTTAAAAGCGTCATCAATTTTATGAAATGTAAATTGAAATATGAATCAATTTGTGAGTACGAAGAAATTAGCGTTCTCTTTTGGAGGTCAGCCTAGGTCTAGACTTATTAGCACTCTAATGGCCAAGAAATACATTCCCGAATGCCGTTTGTTAGTGAAATATTAATAATCCCAGCTGAGCGTTAACACTTAGCCCGAAAGCTTCTTGCAGTAATATTTTGTGAATTTCACCACTTTGAACTATGAAATTGGGCTCAAAGCTACTAAAATGTATCTTCTAAAATAATTATGAACAGAATCGTTTGAGCGCCGCCATCTTTGAAATGGCCTGGCATTTAATTTACAATATGTTTTGATTAGCAGTTCGTACATTAGGTGAAGCCAAAAACGCTAACTTATCATGGTGCAAATATTTATGTGATGAATACAAATATTTGTTCTTGTCTGGGTGTTTCTATGCTTAATAAGTATGTACTTAGAAATATATAAGTATTATATTTATCAGATATCTGGCGCTCTGTGGGGCTAGATGGTGTTGTGTGTGAAATGTCTACCAATACTTACAAATTTGTATGTATATAATGGAGTGACGAGACGAGCAGAACATGTGCCTGATGGTAACCAGCCTGTATGCCTGTCACGTAACAGCAATCATTACCTAGCACTGCACTGCGCTCGTCAACCCAGGAATATACGACGTTTTATCTCGATGACATGTCACTAGATCTGTCAGCGGTCGATCACTAGAAGCATTTCTTTTCCAACGGGAACACAGCAATGTTTGCGCATTACTACTTGACGGTTGAATAACTGGCAAAGGTGTGGTGCTTCCGCAAAGGGACTCAGCAAAGGTTCCTACCACTACATTCTATTAATATAAGTATTATATCAGCTATCTGGCTTTCATAGTACAAGCTTAACTTAGTTTGGGTTCAGATAGGGTTGTGTGTGAAGTGTCCACAAATATATATTTATTTACCTTTTCCTAATAATCTAAAAAACTTTAGCTGGATCTTTATTATGACTATATTACTTCAAATAGATTAGATTGATTAGATTAGTAGGGCCCACTGCTTTTACCCTAGCCGAACGTTTGGTTTTGGAAAATTCTACTGCATAGTAGAAGGCAACTGCCACAGACTCTTTTCTTAAAACCACAGCTTCGAAAACCTTGAGTAAATAATTTTAACACGACAAGATATGAACAACAATCACCATAACTTAATTTCGTATCAGTTTTATCTTTAAAAATTGAATAAATCACAAGGACCAAGCAGAGACAACATACACGACCAAATTAAATTGCATTTCCGATCTGGTAAGGCAATTAGGTCACATGTCACATCGATCAAACGTCCCCATAGGCCTTTTAATGTACGACAGGATCTCGCCCCCACAGACACCATGTCTCGTTTTACGGGCTTATTTATTTATTCTACTTTTACGAACAAAATTATTATGGTGTATTATGAGATTTTTAGGATTCCATTTTTAAATCAAACAACTAAAATCAAGCTCAAAACAAAACAAACATTATTTTACAATTTTTTAAGGTCGAGTGATTCAAAAATAATGCCCGAGCTACACGATGCTAGTTTTTCAAGCTAGTGTTAGCAAGCTAGCAAGCTATTACTTCTAGCAAAGAAAATATACCCATTCGATTCACCATACGACTGCCCCTCCTTAGCCTTTTATAAGCCTAATTGCACTATACCTGTTGCGAATTCGGTCAGTTAGGCTTTTGATTTCGACCGAAAGAGTGCTGGCAAAAAAAACTAAAAAAATAAAATATGGATTTCTGCTCAGTGAAATAGTGCGGAAAGAATAGCAGGACAACCAGCTTTACAAAGAACGGTATATAATGTCTCAAATAAGTAATTTTATGAAATAATTATAAAAACAAAACATTACTAATCTGCAAAACTAAAACGAACATTAGATATAAACAAATTATGTTTTTCTTTGCTTCCTGATCTGTCCTTAGAAGTTTGCATAACTCTATCTCTTTCTGTCCGATCATTGGTGGAAAGTAATGCACGTGACACGGATATTCGACTTATTACAGCGCGGCCTTTTACCTCGTCCTGCGCCCCCGCTGATAACTTATGAATTTAAGCAGATTCGTTTCATGGCCCATCAATAGGATATTTAATCTGTCACTTCTAGGTTCGTGTAGACGCTACGTAACGCTAGTTTTGTCTACTACTACTGCATGTTTTGTCCGATTAGAAATACTTAATGCCATAGAAGAAACACGACATTGGCAGGTACGTGTACTGAATAACGACAATGGCAGTGAATTTAATATTTGTCATGAAATAAACTGGTCGTTTAAAACAAGACAGTATTCAAACTTGTTAATAATTACACTTGTTTCTTACTTCGGATATGGCGGAACAACTCTTTGTAAACTCGAAGCTTTATATCACACCGGCTTTGTTGCGAGTTTACTTTATTACATTTGATTTAGTCTTGGATACGTTTCAAAAGTTTATTGAGTAAGAAATATTTTAACTGATTGCAAATAAGGAGATTGAATGTTTTTGAAAATTTCCTTACGAAAGACTTGGAGATAGGGATTTTGTTGCGCTACCGAACTAAATAAATGTAAGACTAAAACTGTAAAAAAAGTATATACCGGAAGTGACGCGTAAAAACAGTCCAGAGATCAGTGTTATAGATTTTTTGTGGGCTGGGAATTTAATTTTAGCGTCACGCTCGGCAATGATAAGATATCTTCGGGTAAACTCGGGATCATGGCCATTGGCCATCAAGAAATGCTGACGCGTTTCTAAATGGCCATGCTCATTGCCCCGCCCTCCGGTTTCACCCACGTAGTTTCCAAAGTAAGCTATCAAATTCTGAGGTTCACTTACTTAATATGTATACCGGCAGTTCCTATGACTGCAATTTTTTACGCGATATTAGCGCCGCCGTAAATCGATTTTAGCTTTTTTTATAGATCATTAGAACGTAAAATTTGCATACATCTATGATATTACTCGTAAAACAGCGTGTTTAGTGTCAGACCAATTATTATGCTCTAAATGTGTGAGTTATAGTTAGTTTCACAAATTTTATGAAATCTAGTCAACTGTCTTAGGTTAAGTTTACATAGAAGGAACAGCGTTTGTTTTTTTTTTTCAGAGAAAATTCAGTCTTTGACTGACAGTCTTTTACTATCTGGCCGCCAAATCACAAGCTTTGCTTAGTTTGGGGTCAGATGGTGTTAATGTGTGAATAGGGATGTTAACACTAATCACAAATTAATGTTTGATGTTGATTTTATGATAGTTTGTATTAATAGAATATTGAAAAACACATTATTATAATTTAATTTTACGTAATAAATTTATTACAAATGATTTTAAATGCTATATTTTTAATCTGTTGTCACGTGACAAAACAAGCTATCGAAAATTAACTAAACTGTTAACTTTTCTGCATTTTTATTATAGTTTGCGATCTTAGCGACGACGATTTTGATTCATTGTATTCAAGTAATGATAAGAAAACACATAAACTGGACATACAGCCATGAATCCCGACCAATCTTTTGCGACTAGTGACGTCATGTCAATGTAAACATGCGTCAATCTTCAAAATAAAAGCAGTTCCGAAAAATTGTTAAGATCCCTATTATTGTCCACCAGTCTTTTACAATTATTATCAATAGTAGAATTATGTTAAGTCTATATTATTATGTATGCGTTTTGTGGGTGTAATAAAGTAATATATTATTATTGTTTTTCACGTATTTATTCCCTTTCTTATGCCAAACTTTTTACAATATTGATATATGAAACATCATAAAAACATTATAAAAACCTAAGCCTAGTTTGCCACCAGCAGCGGGCAAGCTACCGGTATTATTATTATTCACATATTATTATTATTATTAATTAGTAACAACTAAATCTCACTGTATACGAGTACTCCAGTTAAATTGTCCAACGTCGTAAATGTTCTGATGATAATTAATTGGATAACGGGACACTCACATATATACGGTCGGTCAATCCGACTCGAGTTTCGGCCGCGTCCGGCGGCCTCTTGACCGACCGTATATACGTGAGTGTCCCGTTATCCAATTAAATATGTGTAACAACCACGTTAATTTTAATGTTCTGATGATCTTTGTTCATAGACCACTGCTCCAGACGTAAAATTCTCATTATTTGCTGTTTCGCTCTTATTTGCAAAACTGTGGCCAACTTCATTCTGGGCTTAATCTTTTCAATTCTAAATTCAACCTTATCTAGTGTAGTGTAAATCCAGGTGCAAGTGCTAAAAATTAGCCGCACTAAACACTACTCACGGCCACGACGAGCGTCGGCTCACGTGTCGCTCGGAGATAGTGGGATCACGGGAAATCACGGATTATCCTGTAGTATAGGAGTGCTCGTCTGCTCAGGCTTACCGTATAATCGAAGAGGCGGTGTCGAATTTAACGGTAACATTTCTTCACTATTTTTGAAGTGAAAACTTCTTTGGGCGCGCCTAGACAGAATTTTCGTGGGCTGTGAATTGAAATCATTCGTCACGCTCAGGTATGATAATAGCTTTTCGGGTAAACTCGGGATGCTAGAGCGAGAAACAAAATACAGTGAACATTACTGTTTTATCACTTACACTTCGTAAATACACAAAATGATACCTATTTTCATCACAGCACTTACACACACTATAAGCACAACATATTTACGCATTTTTAGGGAAATACCTATAAAATAAAAAAATAGCAAATACTAAAAAATTTGCTAGTCAAACACTATTTCTGAACCGCGTAATTTGTTTTTTTTAATTTATTCTTGGCCTAGATACTCATCATTTCGCCACATGTTATTCTCGTGTTGCTGTGCTCACTAAGTATATTCAATTTCAATTTATAAATCGTTTTCATTTTTAATTATTAGAATTATATAGTAGTCTTTAAATACTTAAGTACCTATTTCTAATTTTAGTTTTCACTTCTGCCGTGTGGTCTTAAGCGCACACATTTTTTTTTTCGCATTTTTATTCCGAAAGCTTTGAACACAGCTTATTTGATCGAGAGCTGGAATGCACTGAGTACTTTTTTTTATTTTATTACAAGCGAGTACTGTAGAGCTGTAACTATTATAAGCTTTTTGTAGTGGTAGGACTCTTGGCAGAGTCCGCCTGGGGAAGTACCACACCTTTGCCAGTTATTCTACCGCCAAGCAGTAATGTGCAAACATTACTGTGTTCCGGTTTGAAGGGCAATGTTTCCAGAGAAATTACAGGGCTTAGAGATATCAGATCTTAGATCTCTGGGTGACGAGCGCAGTGCAGTGCTAGGTAATGATTTGGACTCTTCATGTTCCAATAGCTGCGTATCACTGTGCTGTTATGTGTCAGGCATGTTGCTTACCATCAGGCACATGTCCGGATCGTCTCGCCACCATTTATTTAAAAAAAAAAAAAAAAAAGCTAAATCTTATGAGAAGCTACATATCGTCAATAAGTTAAAAGTAATTTTTGTGGTGGATGCTGTATCCCACATTATTTAGGTTACAGTATTCTGGTTTTCTCATACTGTCCTACTTAAATTACTAAAAGAAATGTTGCTAATGTAACCAGTCAGCTCTCAGTCTATATTAAGCCGTAAGATTACGCAGCAAGGTATAAATCACGGCTGAACTTGGCGGATGCTAATGCGCGGGCCACACGGCTTGTCGTTAGCGAGCAATCTCCCGGAGTGATCGCTCGCTCGAACATGGGGTACGGTAGATTACCCGTCACTTTATTATTATTATTTTGTTTTTGAAACCAACATAAATTAATTTAGCTATTTGAAGATCTTTGTAAACACAGTATGGCAATAAATATATTCTTATTCTCATTCTTTTATTTAATCCATCAATACAATGTTGCTGTTTACAGGCAAGATAAAATGATACAAAACATTTTAAAATTTGACCTATACAAACTGGTCTCTTAGAGAGGCATACCATAATTTTTTTATATTATAGTGTGGCAAGACGAGCATGATATGTGCCTGATGGTAAGTAACATGCCTGCAACAACACAGTGGCATGCAGCTATTGAAACATTAAGAGTCGAAATCATTATCTAGCACTGCATTACGCTCGTCACCCGGAGATCTAAGATATTATATCACTAAGCCCTCTAATTTCTTTGAAAAGATTGCCTTAAAGGGCAATATTTGAGAACTAAACGCACAATACATAAACATTAAACATTTTACAACACGTAAAACTGTTAAACCCCCGTAACCATTACCGAAAATTCCTTACAAATGACTCAGCTCGCCGCTCTGCCAGATTTCACATAATTCCACGTGCATTCTCCGGTTACATTAGTGTCAGCTTTTCTCTGCTAGCTTTAAAACTCTTTAGCCGAGGTATCCTAAGCGTTTTTGTCGTAAATGTACTGACGAAGCAGAGATTTATAAATCTCTGCTGCAACCTTATTCGTATTTATACGCAGCAGAGATTTATAAATCTCTGGAATAAGGTAGATAGCAATGTTACGGCTTAAGTTACGGATGGTCTAGTAAAGTTACGGCTGGTCTAGTCGGGAGAACGACGCCTACCGATCCGGAGATGCCGGGTTCAAACCCACACGCACCACTGTCTTTTCGAAGTCATGTGCGTAATGCCGCTAACTTAAAACGGTGATGGAAAACATCGTGCGTGAACGCCGACATGTACCTAAAATCTTTCGAAGTCATGTGTCATACCAACCGGCATTGGGCCAGCGTGGTGGATTATGGCCTTAACACTCTCCTTTTTTTTTTTTTTAAATAAGGAGTGACGAGACGATCAGGACATGTGCCTGATGGTAAGCAACATGCCTGACACATAACAGCACAGTGACACGCAGCTATTGGAACACGAAGAGCCCAAATCATTACCTAGCACTGCACTGCGCTCGTCACCCAGAGATCTAAGATCTTAAGATCCTTGCGAGAGGAGACCCCGAGTCCCAGCAGTGGTAACATTTAGTGGGCTGTTGATGATGAGATATCAATGTACTCGTACCTCCTAGGGATTTATAAGTATCGGTACTCGTACGTATCAATGCAGGTACTAGGGTTTATTCAACTTTATCCTGTGGTAGGGCTCTTTGCATAGGTCCTCCTGATAGTAAACGACCTACTCAAAGATGTACGACACTTGGACTTGTACTTTATAGGTAGGTAAGTAGTCATATCCCAAAATCTGTGTCCTCGTTTAAAGGACAATGTTTCTAGATAAATTCCATAATACTAGTTTTGCTTAATTTGGGGCCAGATGGTGTTGTGTGTGAATTGTCCACCAATATTTATTTATTTAGTATTTATAATCCATCTTTTTTTACCTATGAGTAACGAGTGTAGTACAGTGCTAATTAACTTGGTGTACAAAATACTGCGTTGTCATGAGTTAACTTATGATTAGGCATGCGTACTGCTTGCCTAGTCAGTTAGTTGAGGAAAAAGATTCAAGTTCACAAACTAAGAATTTTACCAAAAAGCTTAGAAGTCTTCCTTCCGTCGGAAACTTTTTGCGTGTCCCATTTAAGTTTAGGTCCTTTTTTGCTGACCACACTAAAACTTGCCGAAAGTACGAGGCTAGGTCTATAACTAGGTCGGGTCCCAATCGGTCTTCGATGAAATCCGTCGCCGGAACAGATTTACTATCCATGTACATTGACCGATGTCTTTTTATACGAAATTGGCTCGCGTGTTATTATTTGGACACTTTTTTGACCTGACCTGACCGGTTTTCATGGGAACATCATCATCAGCCTATAGCTGCCTACTTCTGGATATAGGTATCTCTAATAACTACTCACTCAGGCCGACCCTAAACTTTACGTTTTCAATTGTCATCAACAGCTTTTCGTAAATCATCACTCCATCTAGTCTCAGGACGCCCTCTGTTTGGCGGACTACGTTTGCCGATTCGCGGTCTACTCTCCAATGGTTATGGGTTCTGTGGTAGTTATGACCAGCCCACTTCCACTTAATCTTTCTTATGCGTTGAGCTATGTCGGTGTCTCTAATTCTCTAACGAGTTATTTCATTACGAATACTATGCATCAGAAAACTTCATGAATAGCTCTTTCCTTATCTCCGAGCGAATTTGTACTCACGGGCTGCTTTTAATGTCAGTGTCCACGTTTCAGCACCATAGGCCATGATAGTATATGTTTTTATACTATTAAGTAACAGTACGAGCCGGGCACGTGCTTGATGGTAACATTCAAGGGTAGTTCATTTGAAGACCAATCTGCAGAAAAAATTTACTTAATATGTACAGGTTTTTGGGTAAGCACACTCTATCATAGACTGCATTGTCAGGCGAGATAACGTTGAAGTGTAGACATGTAATAGAAAAAGGTAGATTATTGTGAACTGTAAACATACAAAATATAAACGACTATCTGTTCTAATATTCTTTTTTCGTCTTCGTGAGTGAATTAGGGTTTCATACGCCAGGGCTTTTGCGAGAAAACCACGAACAAAAACTTGACGTACAGCGTTGATCCTTGCCAAATTGTTCGTGAAATAGATGTAGCAGTAATATTCCGTGGAGGACTAAAAATCATAGATATGTTTTAGATAATTTGTTTTCACTGAAAAACACAAAACGGCTTCAATTTAAAATTATTTTTAGACATTCGATCAAATTTCGTAGGAAGCATTAGTTGTCGAAACATGTGAAAGTAAACTTAGTTGTTTTTTGTTCATATTTCAAAAACCACCACACATAAGATAAAATTTATATGGAACTACTTCTAAACTATGATCTACCACATAAACAAATAACCATTAAAACGGATTCCTGATTGGTTTATAGCTATACTGCGTAATATACCTACATATAAAAAATCATGCAATCGATTTGAATGTCTCCTACTTTATATAAGTCGGTTAAAATGATATTAATTCTTTTGTATACCTGTGTGAGTTGCTGCAGTCAAACGTTAAAGGTGAAAGAAAATATCGTAAGGCCGTCAAGTGCGTTCAAATAAAATCAATTCGAGGACATGTATCATCCACCAACTCGTACTTGACCGGCGAGGTGGATTTGCCTTGATGGACGCCTTGACTTTGAGTCAATCCATAATAGGCCACGGTTCTAAATCGGTACGTCCCAGCCATGGGAGAATAAATAAAAAAAGGATTGCTTAAGGTACAAGTTCGCGCGGAGACCGCGACACGAGATCGCGACGCGAGACCGCGACCGGAGACCGCGACAGGCACTTGACTCTATAGAGATTGTATGGGCGCCAGTTCGCGCCGAGACCGCGACACATGTCTCGCGACACGTGTCTCGGTCTCCTGTCGCGGTCTCGGCTCGAACTGGCGCCCATACAATTCCATAGTGTCAAGTGCCTGTCGCGGCCTTCGGTCGCGGTCTCGCGTCGCGGTCTCGCGTCGCGGTCTCGCGTCGCGGTCTCGCGTCGCGGTCTCGCGTCGCGGTCTCGTGTCGCGGTCTCCGCGCGAACCGCTACCTTTACTTCCTTTACTTGTAAAATATCAATTACAATAAATACACAATATCCATCGATATCGTGTATCCTACTAATTTTATAAACGGAAAAGATTGTAAGTATTGATGGATGTTGTTACTCTTTGACGTAAACACTACTGAAGGGATTTAGATGCAATTTACTACACAGATAGATAATGGTCTAGAAAAACACTAAGGCTAATTTTTATCGCAGAAAAATAACGGGATCGGACTTTACGCGGGTGAAACCGTGGTGCGGTGCTAGTTTATTACAATAGTGAATTTCGCTTCAGATGACAATATATAAAAATCAGTAGCGTAGGTTGGTAAAAGTGGCATATCTATCCGATTTATGAAAGTTCCATCGCTATGTTGTTAGCTTTGAAGTATTCTGTGTAAGTCAAAACGTCGATTTATCAGAAGAGTGGCGAAAGCAACTTATATTTTTGCGCTGTTTAGGTTCTCGTGGCCCAGAAAAGAATTAAGTTTGCACGCTTGGCGTTTCTTTTAGATCAATACCAGTGTGTATTTCACGGGGCATTGTATCGTAGATATGTATGGAATCACAATATGCTGTGGCGTAATACATGCCATGTTTTAACGCATATATTACACTCGTGTGCGTAAAAGACTTCAAAGTCTTGATCATCGCCGCAAAATTGCTAGTTTATCGGGTTTTATCGGATACACTTCGGAGAGGGTGCGACTGATCTGCATGATTTAATACTACCTTGCTCTTTCTTTTATCGGACTTCTCGTATATAAAAAAGCGACATCGTTTCATGGTTGATGTTCCAAAAACACGAACGAAGAGGTTTGACTCCACGGTTGTCATAAGAACGTCTAGGTTGTCGAATGCGTTGCCTGAGTGGGTTTTCCCGATAAATACAATCTTGGTGTCTTCAAATCGAGAGTGAATCGGTTTCTTCTAGGTAAGCATTCTCCATCGTAGACCGCATCTAATATGTTTTTATAGAAAGTGTCTTCTGAAACTGGGAAGGCCTCTACTGTTTATCGATATGTATTGCCTACCACCTAGAATATGTAACTATATTTTAGCATAATTTAAATATAAACGTTAACATTCATATTCATAGCTTTATAATAGATTTTCAATCCTACTCATGTTATAAATGTCAATGTTTGGATATTTGTTGGTCAATCATGTCGTTAAGTGTGAACGGACCGGGCTGAAATTTAGAACACAGTTTGATTATAGTCTGCAAGAACAAATAGATAGCTTTTTATCCCGGGAAATTAAGGAGAACGGATATTACTTTATTACTTACTTATATATTAAATACTTATTAAACCGCGGCGCGCTGTTGTTTACAGAGACGGGCATCGGGCAGTTAAGAGTTCTAGACTATCATATCGGACTGCTCATCCAATAGAAAAAGGACGATGGAATCATAATGTAAGTCTCCACATTTTCAAAGAAATGGAAATTTACATCTTAGAACGAATGATTTTTCAGTGAATGGATAAGTTGAGAAGAACTTTTTCAAATTAAACTTAAAAAAGAAACACCCATAGGTGTTTTTTTTATAATGGGTATTTGTTTGACTTGAGACTTATGTGACTGCATGACAGTCATGACACCGTGAATAACCCGTGGTTTTGTGTTGCCAAATTGGTACAAAATTCACTCTAATTACAAGTAAATAAGGGTGTAACTCGATGACTCATACTAGTAAATCTTGGGCTAAAATTGAAAATGTTAGTAACGGAATTACTTTGAAAATTAATGACTGTTATTACTTTTTGAGTGAACCTAAAGAAGTATTACGGCAAAACTTAAGACACAAATGAGTGGCTTTCTTCATAAGTACTTATAGACAACTACTTTGAAAAGATTCTTTGTAAGTCAATCCCCAGGGTCAAACAGACTTTTATCGTTCACTACAGTTCAATTGTTGGGAATCGCAGTAATTTTAGTTCATTAATATCTTTTGAAAGGAATGTCTGCAGAAAGTTTGAATTTAAAATACTAACTGACCCAGTAACCATTGTTCTTCCAAATACATTTATCAACTGATTGAAATATCAAAGTGACCCGAGACTTGACTGCACGACAATTAACGATGAAACCTACTTTGAAATCGTTTCTACAAATTGCACGGTTTATTAGAAGAAATTGCTTTGGCGATAAGGTTGCCATCTGTTGGTAAATTCTTAGACTTAAAGTTAAACTGGGTAACTTTGAACAATTTTCTTTAATTCTATAAACACTGTACAGAAGTACACTGTACTGTGCAGGTAGGTTATATTAAAATACACATTTAGAATAATTAACTGGACATTCATGTTCCAATAGCTGCATGGCGTACTATCAGGCATATATCCTGCTAGTCTCTCCATAGTATAAATAAAAATAAAAAATTGGACAAGCATAACGCGTGACCTTTTTATTTTAAACATTTGCGTTATTGTAATCCAACGTTTGTTACTTTTACCGCAGTCATTACATATTTATACTGTGATTTTACCAGCTACAATAAAGAGTTTCTAAATGTATCTATTTATTATAAAGCATTATATTTGCTTTTAATCAATAGAGATAACATCACAAATCTAAGTTTATCAAAATCAACCACGGCACACCAATTATAGATAGATTAAAAAGATTTGTACCAATTTTCCTGAAAACACAACGCTTCCAATTCTCGGAAACGTCCAATCTTGATAGCTTGATGCCACTAACGAGGCCGAATTCCTGCGCCATCTCGATAAAATTACGACCTCCAAATACCTCTCGAGCCAAGTATGCCGTTACTGGAGTACAATGAAATTAATAACCAAATATACGCGGCGGGTGAGTGTCGCATTGGAGAAACCACATCGTACCATCGATGCAAACCTACATATATATATATGTATGTAACTATAGGTATGTTTTTTTTAAACCCGTGATTAAAACCAAATTTTAAGACAAATTTTATGATGTGCCGCGACAAATGACACATCCACAAGAGCGACAAGGCAAGAAAGATGCTACCCGTGCTTTCGGTGTAAAGCGTTTATGCAAACTCTATACGTAGTAGGTAAAATAATATGCAATCTCTTTGGTCCCTGTTTGTTGGGCAATGTTTCCAGAGAAATTACAGGGCTTAGAGATCTTTTAGATCTCTGCGTGACGATTTACCTATAATATTTAAATGATAGAGTACTCATTATCCTTGTCATTTGTCAAATTTATATGTCACTGTCAAAGTCACCACGTCGGGTCGCGTCGGTTTTAAGTTGCGCCAGACGTAGAACAACTTAAAGGTAAATTTAATATCGCTTCGTTCCAGTCGGTTTTACTACTAGCTACACTATAACTGGAACAGGTGCCTGTTCAAATATTGTTTTATGAGTAACAGGTTTTAGCGAGATTTAACGTTTGTTGAATAAAACTTTGGGTTACGAGGTAAACCGATTGTTTAAGTTGGTGTAGTCCACTAAGTAACTAATATGAATGATTGATGTGTTGGCGGATTATAGAGATGCGAAGAAAAAAGTAGGTTAGGAAAATCGATTAAGCCGCTAGAGATGTTTGAGGAAGTATCTGCCAAAATTTGACAAGAAATTTTCAAAATACAATTCAAAAATAATACGGGCTGCGGTTTTTTTTTTAAATATAGAGTGATCAGACGATCAGGAAATGTGGCTGATGAGCAACATGCCTGCCCATAACAGCACAGTGACACGCAGCTATTGGAACATGAATAGTCCAATTCATTACCTAGCACTGCACTGCGGTAGTCACCCGGAGATATAAGGTGTTTTATCTCTTAGCCCAGTAATTTCTCTGGAAACATTTCCCTTCAAATCGGTACACAATGTTTGCTTACTACTGCTTGGTCGTAGAATAACTGGCCAAGGTGTGGTACACCCCCAGGCGGACTCTGCTAAGAGTCATGCCACTACAAAACATAAAGCCTAAAACCCTCTACACACGAGCCCTGAAAACAGAGGAAATTACGTAAAAGTAGTGGGGAGGAGCCTACATTGCACCACATGATTGATGATTTATGGTGCGATGTAGGCTCCTCTCCACTAGTTTTACGTAATTTCCTCTGAGGGCTTGTGTGTAGAAGGTTTAATAGGGAAATAGGTGGTCGGTTTCATACTCGTAGGTCGGAGTGGATGTCTTATAAAAAGTATTTTTCTGACCAGCGTAGTCATAGTTGTCGACCACGCCGTTGTTTTTGTAACAAAATAATTACATTTCTTTTCATTTCATTATTAATTTTCATACAACTTCAAAACAGGAGGAGATTCTCTAATTCGGTTGTGTTTGTTTTTCTTTTGTAAGTATGTAATTGTGAATAGATTTTGGTGTTCATTTTTTTTTGGTAATTCGTACTTCTGAGGTGGTCCTATATAAATTTTATCGAAATCTTTGTAGCGGTTTCTGAAATAACAACAAAAAAATAGAATTAGCTTTCATGTACGCCACTTGTTCATGAAGACGCGGCGTAGAGATAGATTTAAAAAAAATTATGAACTTTGATCCAGTGCCTGAATTTAATTTTTAATTGAAGTTGGTTTTGTTTTTTTTTTCGAAAAAAAAAAAGTAAGTATATAGTATTTTTGATTAAATTTCGTTTCATTTCCATGAATTCATTGAAGTTATAAAACTCTTGGTCAATAAACAGGCATTTTAGCCTGCTATTAAAAATATCTAAGCTTGGAGTTGTAATTTGTCGTATATGAGTATATGTCTGCCGGTGCTTTGTCCGTCTATAATTTAGAAAATCTACATTTTTTGGGACCAACAGTAGCAAGAAATATCGAGAGACGTACCGAAAAGCTACGACAACGACACTCAAGTCGAAAAAGATTTCAGTCGTTAAAATCGCCGCAAAATTGCAATTTTATTGGTTTTTTTAATCGGATACATTTCTGTGAGCATGCAACTGGTCTGCATGATCTAATAATACCTTTCACTTTTTTTCTATTAGACTACTCGTATCTCAAAAAAGGGGCATTATTTAACGTTCCAAAGACTGGGACGGAAAGGTTTAACTCTGCTTTTGTTAAGAAGAAGAACAACATTTTGTACCTATTTTTCCTTCGTTTCGCTTCATTTTCTCGTTCTCGACACTGTCATCGTATAGCTCGCACTCTCTCGTGCCCCTTCAGACTACAGCAAAATAAAAGCACTTTCATATAATTGCTTCATATCCCTCTACGCCAGAATTACACAAGAAAATATCCCGCCACTTTAATTAGAACCGTACCACGCAAAACTTTAGTCAACATGTCGCAAAATTAATTAAGTTTTAATGTGAGACATTCTATTCGGTTTTTTAATTTTTTCTCTGGAGTGGTTTAGCTTGAGCGCACTCTGGAATACATGAGGGGGCTCAAGTTGAGAGCCCTTTGCGTGTTTTACTTAGAGGAGCCCATTTTTAAAAACAACTTTTCAAGTCATTGAATAAATTATTTGCTTTATTATATAGCGAAGTGTAGAAGATGTGGTGGTGGTAGGTTGAAGGTCGAATTTCGCCTGCATCTCTGATTATTTCTCCAAGTGCAGATGAATAGGCGTTAGTCGTCACTACTGGCTTTGATGGTGAAAGTTAACAACGTAAGGAAACTGATATGTTCCACAAAGACACCTATTGAGGACATGTGCCATTCACAATGAAAAATATGAGTATTTTAGTAGTTTTTAAGTAGCTCTTTGGTAGGATGGCGATGGTAGTCGGTCGCGACCCTCAGTAATGGGTATCCTCATTACTGGATCAATAAGAAGAAGTATTCTTTGCCGAGTCCCCCTAAACCCGCACGAGAAACTGAACTTCTTTTTTCTTGAGGTTAGTTTAAAACTTCGATTGAACAAAGACTCATGTAATTAAATTAAAATATGCGTATTAAAAACTTTCCAAACTGTCTTATTTAAATGAAAGCGGCACTTTAGCCTTTTTAATCCCCCGATTTCCATAAACGCTCTTTCTGTTTCAAGTTAATTAAACAGAACCACGCAAAAGTTGTTAGGTTTTATTATGATGTTATATTAATAATTTTAAGTTGCTTTCATTCACCAATCGTCCCTATCTACTAATATTATAAATGTCAAAGTTTGGATAATTGTTCACCACACGTAATAGCGTCTGAACAGATCGCGTTAAGGGGCGTCCCCCCACCAAAACGAGGTTTTTGTCCAGTTTTCAAAGCTATCTACTCATTGGCCAAAACAAACACCAACTGGTAAAAAATACATTAAATTTTTACAGTTTCTCGGCTTCAAAATGGTAGTTTGCGTTTTTTTGTTAATGAAGTTATTGTTTGAATAATCTCCTCACAACAAAAACATAAAAAAATAAATAATTGTAACTATCATTAGAAAAAATAAAAATAATTGTCTTAGCATTCCATGGATTCAACGTGCGGGTGCCGGGTCCATCGTGTGGCAGAGAGAGAAAACCCGAGTAGTTCCCGAGACTTGTGACTCGGGCGTAGGTTTAAGGGGCCCCTTTCTGACGTACATCAACACTCACCTTCACTACTCGTCTTTCTCTCCCTGCCCAGCCAAATCTGATATGAGCCTACTAGTGCAGCTTTAGATACTCGTTCCAGTATAGAACTTACTGCACTTCTGGATAAGCCAAGGTCTTTCAGCAGGTTATAGAGAGATTTTGCTGGTATACCTCTCGCTCCCACTTCTACAGCGTATAAACTAACTACATAGCCGTTTTTTGTTAATTCGTTTAGGAGGTCGTAATACTTATTTTGTTTCATCGCGTGGTCTTTAGGTATATTAGTTTCCCACGTTTATTCTAATTTTTTTGCGTAAAACAGCGAAAAAGCCTACTGTTTCTCTCTTGATCTTTCTTGCAGTGTGCGATAAGGTAATAAATGCTCAAGGTCATTTGCTCGGGGTATGCCCTTAATTGTAGTCTGGAAGAACACATAGGATACTTTTTATCATGTGAAAATAACCGGGAACGAGTTGTGTAAATAAAACCACGGGGCGCTGCTAGTTTATTATGATTTTGGTTTACAGGATAGGTTACCATCACAATTTGTTTGTTGCGAAATAATGTATATGTAATGTAGGTTATCTTAGAAGGTGCCTGATTATTCTGGACTCGGATTTGAAAACATCAAGTCTGTACCAATAGTATCGGTATGATCCAATAAAGGCATGAAAAAATGAAAAAACGTGAATTATGCCAAAAACTAAAGACAAACAAAAACACAAGTGATAAGAAATACATTGAACGAGTACATATTGTGCTAGTGTGCACTGAACCCACGCTAGAGCAAATTACGTTGTGGGATCCAGGTTTCTCCTAAATTTATACAAGTATAAATAGACTGAAGAGCTACTAAAATAGAAAAATATAAAAAAATAAACTCTCATACTCGGTGTCTTCCTTAGAGTAAAATCTACTACTTGTAATAATAGGTTTTTACTGATCTGATGAAGATTTTTATTTTCATTACAAATACAAAAATCTTTATTGCTGTTTGCAGGTAAGACAAGGTGACACAAAACATTATAAAAGTTGACCCATACAAACTGGCCTCTTCTCTCTTCTAGAGGCATGCAATATGTCTGGCAACACAGTTTCCATTGGTCTTAATTTATACAATGATAATAATAGTCAGCTGATAAAGTCTTCTTCTTCTTCTTTCATATTTAGCTTTTAATCGGTTGTATCATTTTATATGTCATTCGATCTGTCGTTTATTAATTTAAATGGTTTAAGATATTTATTTATTCTAAAAAGTACAATATTCACTTACGAGAAAATACGTGTACAAACATAAATTAATTAATTCGCAGGCTATTGTTACAAACACAACATTCGTAAACAAGGATAATTTCTAAACGAAGCAAAAATATACAAATCAATAGTGATAAAGTTTAGAAAATTTCTGGTTTCTATCCGGTTGTGATATGCAAGTGTGATATGTTTGGTGAGCACAATTACGTCAACGTCATTGATACTAACACACTTGTCTCATTTCGCCACCGATGGACCTTGTGGAACTCCGCCAGTAATGTAGTAGAACTCGGCATTGCCTTCTAAGTCACCGCCTTCCGGCTCAGAGCCTCCATCACTGTTACATTTAATTCCCTGATAATCTGGTCTTCTCCTCTTATAATTTTCCACCCTAAGGTAGCCTGGAAGAGATCGCTCTTAGCG
This sequence comes from Ectropis grisescens, assembly GCA_017562165.1. NCBI lineage: Eukaryota > Metazoa > Arthropoda > Insecta > Lepidoptera > Geometridae > Ectropis > Ectropis grisescens. The sequence goes on along the minus strand of CM029787.1, from coordinate 21,583,595 downwards.
ATAAGGCCGCCAATTGTCGCACTAGTTTTATTAGTATAAAATGTTATATTCTTGTAAATTATTTTTATTTAGTGTGTTCAATAAAGTGTCTCTATCTATCTATCTTCCAATAAAATGTTGACTAATGTCGTTTCTTATAACGGTGTGCGCGCGCATCGCAAAAACTTACGCTCATCATTTTACTCTCTTTTTTATTAAAGAGTGACGAGACGAGCAGTACATGTGCCTGATGGTAACAAACATGCCTGCCACATAACAGCAAAGTGACAGCTATTGGAACATTAAGAGTCCAAATCATTCCTAGCACTGTGCTACGCTCGTCACTCAGAGATCTAAGATGTTATATCTCCGAGTCTAAGCCCTGTAATTTCACCAAAAGAAGTATGAGCTAAGATTAATATCACTTATTTAAACAAGGAATTAGTACTAAACAAAAAGTATTTACTGAGTACTCCCGCCGTAGTACGTAGTATAAAACTCACAAACTGACTCACCACAAAACTAGTGTAGTGATGAGTAAATTAATTAAAACTATAAACGATCCGGCCAAACAGAGAACGGTAAATTTACTCGAACTTTTTACTACCGAAAACGGAAAGACAAATTTGAGGTCAAATTTAATGTAATAACATTTTAATATGTTCAGGGGCTATGTTATGAGGTCTTGTAACTATAGTTCGATCAAATTAAGCACGACATTATGATGTACCGCGAAATTGAACCGTATCTCTTGGCAATAAAATCAGCAATCGCGGTTCGATTATTTAATATGGTTGCAGTCTGTTTGGACTAAATGTTATATTGTACTAAAACCGTAATGAACACATCTTAAAATGATCTTTTCCCATAATGACTGAAGTTAGAAATGTCTTTGATGTGTAATGTCCGATAATCATTGTGTCTGCCGGGGCATGTACAATCAGGCGCAATACCACAGAACAGAAAATAGTTACTTCGTAACAGATGCATCACTGCCATACAAAAGCGCAAATACCTACACGATAATAACCTAAACTTTTGTAAACTACTTACCTACTGTTACTTGCAAGCAAAAATACACCTTTGCATAGCACGCAGAGCTGAGAATACCGTGCGCTCCGTGTGACTTGTCGTCTGCTTACGTCACTGACCAAACGTGCTAGGGTTGTACGAAATATGATAAGATGATAAAAAAACCAAACTGCAAATTGTAATTTTCTTTATTGTTTATTTAAATGGAATGAAATTGAAAAAAAATATTATTATCTCAATAACGAAAACCAAATCACAAGAAAAGCTACAAAACCTAGCGTCTACCGCCTTAAAGTTATTAAAAACAGTTTCACGAGCTCCCGGATGTTAAATACAAATCGACAATAAATACAAAGAATACATATATGTGACAATAAATAGGTACAAAGAATGAATACTTAACATGTTTTGCTAGTCTGAACTAGATCCCACACTATGGTGACCTGTTTTGTGGGATCCAGACTAATTTTATGCAAGTAAAAAAATAGACTGAAACGACAAAAGAAATAGATTTATTTATTTTATTTTATTATTATTAAGAGCCCATTGTGTCCCATTGTTGAGCAAAGGCCTCCCTACCCTCCTTCCATTTTTGTCTGTCTTGACTCAAAGTAGTCCAGTCTTTAACGTGTTTGTCAAGGTCATCCCGCCATCGCCTATTGGGTCTCCCGCGTCGTCGTTTCCTATTTGGCTGCCACTGGGTAGTGATCTTAGCCCAGCGATCGTCTGACATTCTATAGACATGTCCAGCCCAGTCCCACTTCAAATTGCTGGCCTTTTGGGTCACATCAGTTATTCGAGTCTTTGAACGCAGTATGGTGTTTCTAATGCGATCGGTGAGCTTTACGCCCAGCATACTGCGTTCCATAGCTCGTTGGCAAACCGCGAGGTTGGACCTTAGATCCTTTGTCAAAAACCAAGTCTGCGCTCCGTACGTCAAGATGGGGAGAATGCACACATCCATGAGCCTGCGTTTGAGGGTTAGTGACATGTTGCCCTTCATAAGATCTTTCATAGACCAATAGCTCTTCCAGGCATTATTTTATTTACAAACAATTTAATTTTCTCCGAAAAAACAAACTTTCAGATACTCGAATTCTAGAATTTTATAATTTTGGCTAAGTTTATCATCACGTCATACAGATATAATAGATATATTAAATGTATATATTTACTTATGCTTTACATACCATTGCAATTTTTCGAACATACAACCGAATTGAGAACCTCCTCCTTTTATGTCAATTAAAACTATTATATGCCTGAAATTAAGAAACTTGCTCATTAATTATATATTTTATCTTTACACTTAAATTAGAGTGGGTACAATTTGTTTCATAGATTTTTTTTTAATCAAGAGTTTTGTGATGGAGGAGTCATTAAGTGTTAATGTTGAGATGAGTTAATAAATTACTACATTTCAGTGTATTGCTATTGCAGCCATCCACAATACAATAACGCCGCAACATTATTTATGCGCGCACTCGGCGTTCGTACACGCACGTCAACTCGGGCAAGCGGCTGGCGCCCCTGTGATTTTAGTACGCCCGGGTGGACGCGAACGAGTAGGTTAATATCTCGCGCCGTATAGCGAGTGGTGAGGGTGTGGCAATACCAGTATTTCATGCTAGAGTATGTTATACTCTTTATAGTGGATTGACCAGAAAAATGTCTGTTCTGTGATTATTTACTTACCATTCTATCAATTGTTTCGCATAAACATTATATAACTAATCTCACAAAATTGTTATCACTAAATTTTCATCAACTATCATCCGGTTCATCATACTTATATTTAACTTAAGAATAGAAATTGTCTTTTTTGTTATAAAATTATGATCTTATTTCATTTTAAGCTTTTAAAATAAAATGTTACCAACTGTACTTCAATTTGACAGTTCTATTTCCGGCATACTAGAATAAGTACATTTCGAAAATCAGTCATTATGGGAAAAGGTCATTTTAAGATTTGTTCATTACGGTTTTAGTACAATATAACATTCAGTCCAAATAGTCAAATAGACCGCAACCTTCTGTGTAAGCCATCACGGTTCATACGTACCGTACTAGTATTGATATCGTTCGTCCAAATGATTTGTGGTAAAAAGAAATAAATGTCTTATGTTTTAAATACTTGAGACAATAAATTAATTTAATTTACTTTTTTCATTAGAATTTGTAGGTTGCGGTCTATTTGGACTGAATGTTATATTGTACTAAAACCGTAATGAACAAATCTTAAAATGACCTTTTCCCATAATGACTGATTTTTGAAATGTACTCATTCTAGTATGCCGGAAAAAAGACTGTCAAATTGAAGTACAGTTAGTAACATTTTTTAAAAGCTTAAAATAAAATAAGATAATAATTTTATATCAAAAAAAGACAATTTCTATTCTTAATTTTAATATAACTATAATGAACTGGATGATAGTTGATGAAAATGTAGTGATAAAATTAAATCTGAAGCAAATTTTAATTAATCAGATAAGAAAACTCTTTATTAAAAGCCACAAAATATACTTAAGAACGTTATAATCTAGATATTTCAATTAATGCTTTGCTTAGGACGACCTCTTGTAACCAACCGTGCAAATTGACTAAACATTAAATGAAATAGAACCTAAACATAAAATGTTTATATACTACCGTCCTGCTTCAGCTTTACTCGAATATTGTCACATAGGTGAAGACTATTCATTGAAATCAAAACTATCCTAACTTTCAAGTTGGATCAAACAGCACACGGTGTGCGATTTTGATTAAAATCTGTTAAAATACTTAGGAGTCTATTCGCCGACAAACAACGCAACTTATATAAGCGTAATTTATATAATATGTACTTAATATATTAAGAAGATAACACCCAATTTGCGGGTATAAATAAAATCAAAATTACTGTCGGATAAACTTTTTAGCCATATATTCTTTTTAACCGACTTCATTTTATAGTATAGAGCAGCCTTTCCCAAAGTGGGCGATAACGCCCCTTGTGCACTACACAGGCCTAAAGGGCGGTAAGAGACCCAGGAAAAAATGAGCGGGTTGTGTAGAGGCTTGGAGTCTGTTGTGTACTACCTACAGGGTTCATGTCTCAAGTTAACTCTTATAGTAAGTAAGTTTCGTTTAGAATTAATATTGAATCCCCACTAATATAGCTCACAATAATTCATTGAATTTGAAATTATAGTGGTTTTTAAGTATGTGAAAAAATGGGGACGCAAAAAATATAAATTCTCAAAGTGGGCAACAGACAAAATAAGTTTGGGGACCCCTGGTAGAGAGTGACGAGACGGCAGGACATGTGCCTGATGGTAGGCAACATGCCTGCCACATAACAGCACAGCGTCACGCAGCTGTTGGAACATTAAGTTCAAATCATTACTCGTACCTAGAACTCCAGTGCGTTTGTCACCCAAAGATCTAAGATCAGAAATAATATGGCGAAGAAGAGAAGATCCTGCAACGCTAATTGGTAGAAAATATGTTGAGAACACGAGCAGCACATTTTTGGTGATGGTACTTTGATGAAACAATCATAGTTTTCTTGTCAGTGTATTGACCAGAGTATAACACACACTAGCATGAAGTACTGATGTTGCATCTGATTGTACATGTCCCGTCAGACATAATGAGTATGGGACATTAGGCATCAAAGACATTTCGAAAATCAGTCATTATGGGAAAAGGTCATTTTAAGATTTGTTCATTACGGTTTTAGTACAATATAACATTCAGTCCAAATAGACCGCAACCAATTTGTAGTTGTTGGTAATAAAGCTAAGTTTCTAATATGTCATGTTTATCACCCGAACAAATATATTTTTTTTAATATGAAAACGATTCACCCGCTTATAATTCGCGTTCCGGATGTTTTCCCGGGATTAAAATTAGCCTGTGTATTATTCCCATTGATCCAGACTATACCTGTGTTTACTATTAACCTGTGTTTCAGATTTCATCCCGATACGTACAGGCGTTCCGAGATGACTTTGACGACATGAACGTTGTAACGTTAGTATATAAACTTCCCTTATTATATTAGCAAGACGTTTTCGTTCACTCACTGAAACACTTCGTCTTCATGCAATAGCCGAAAGCCATCTGTCTCTATAACGCTCGCCACCTGTGACGTAACTGATGGCGGTTAGGACAATCTGCCGGCCACAGAATACACCACAGTGTCACTGTAACTTGTTTACGGCGAGACACATGTTTCACTGTGTAGTTAGTTGGTGTATGTACTGTAGTTATTTAGTTGGTGTGGTTATTTAAATTACTAGCTCCGTCCCGCAGTTTTACTTGCGTATTTTCCGTTTTTGACATAAAAAGTAGCCTGTATGCTATTCCACACTATAATCTGTGTTCTATCACTATCGCTTCACACGTTTCAACGTGATTGAGCATCAAACATACTTTGAGATTTACATTTAATATTAGTAGAATAGGATAGACTGCAGGCCTGTGAACAAAATTTATGGGGCATCTGATACAGCAGGAGACCTATGTAGGATGATAGAAGGGTATAAAGTAATAAGATTGAGCACTATGCCGTCACTTGTAAGCTGTCCAACTGAGTGCTGTTGAAGAGGGGGGGTTCTAAACCTCGATCATTCCTCAACCTCAAAAATCATGCGACTAGGAGAGTCGCATGATTTTTGTACGGCATTGCGAAATAATGTATCAGAAGAGGTATTGAAACTGTATGGAACCAATGCTGTACGTAATCAAATGACCAAACTTACTCTGTAAATCGTCGGAAAATCATGATTTTTTTCACAAACTAACAATTAGAATTTTGAAATGTATAATTTTTATTGTTTCAATACCTCTTCTAATCTATTATTCCACAACGCCGTACAAAAATCATGCGACAAGTAGAAATGATCGAGGTTTAGAACCCCCCCTCTTCAACAGCACTCAGCTGGACAGCTTACAAGTGACGGCATAGTGCTCAATCTTATTTCTTTATACCCTTCTATCATCCTACATAGGTCTCCTGCTGTATCAGATGACCCATAAATTTTGTTCACGGGCCTGCAGTCTAGGATAGTCGGTAGTTGGATATTCGTTTTTAACTTCTTTACTAGCATCCGCTCGTGACTTTGTCGACGTAAAATTTAGAATAAGCTCTTCACTAAAGAACTCTACATTTTTCGTCATAAAAGTAACCTATATGTTATTTCGGAATTATAATACTACTAGCTGCTTTTTGAGGTTTCACCTGTGAAGTGACGATTGGCGGTTAGGACAATCTGCCGGCCACAGAATACACCACAGTGTCACCGTCACTTGTTTACGGCGAGACACATGTTGCACTGTATAGTTGGTTTGTAGAAGTTGGTGTAGGTACTGTGCCTTTATAAGTTATTTTGGTTTCTCCCGCGTATGTCCCGTTGTCATTATGTTTTCGGGATGAAAAGTAGCCCATATGTTATTCCAGACTTTAATCTAACTGTGTTGCAAATTACAATCCAATCCGTTTACACGTTCCAACGTGTTTAAGCAACAAACGTCTAATCATTGATGCTTAAAATATTAATGGGATAGGATAGTACGCGTAGGAAGTAGGATATTTGATTATAACTTATTCACTAGCATCTGCTCACGACTTTGTCGACGTAGAGTTTTGAAAAAGTGATACCCTGAGGAACCTTACATTTTTCGGTATAAAAAGTAGTCTATATCCTACTTCAAACATAGTAATCCACTGGCAGCGCGCCCAGGTTTTACTCGCGTATTAGCCGAGAGCCATGTGTCTCTATACCTCGCCACCTGTGACGTCACGATTGGCGGTTACGACAGTCTGCCGGCCACAGAATACACCACATAATTTATTTATTCGCGTATATTAAACCAAATGTTACACAATGTCAACAATAAACACTACAGACTCATCAGAAATCAATCACAGACTAAGTAGAGAAATACTCACTATTAACCCAAATGACAGCATATATCAATACAATGGCCAATTGACCATCAATAACAGACCAGCACAAAATAAAGAAAGCTGTTCATGACCATACCATACCATAACAGTATCCCGTGACTAGTTTACACAGAGACACAAACATGTTTCACTGTGTAGTTGGTTTGTAGTTAGCTTGTGTAGGTAACTACTGTGGCTTTATAAGTTAAGTTGGTTTCACCCGCGTAATGATCTGTGTTAAAATTTTAACTCGATGCGTTCAACCGTTCAACGCTATTCAATAAAGATAAGTTATAAAAAAATGCTTAATTGTACGATCATCTGAAAACTGAAATTGACAAGACTGTTCACGGGCAGTATATTGGCTTACAAAAAAGACGTCAAAAAAAAATCAGTTCAGACATGTAGCAAATTTCCTATCTCCTGCCATAAGGTATTTGTTTCCAAAAAATGAATATGGTAATTGTAGGGATTGCGGTCGAGTATACTTTTCATTAGATAAGATAATTATATATTTCCTTTAAGATCTATCAATAAAATTCAGTTTAAACTATAATTGCCAGGTATCTTAAAGTTAAAGTCAAAATTCTAAATTGATAAATGTACAATTTACACGCCAATTTTACAAAAAATAAGAGCATACAAAGAGTATACATTTTTTAAGTTTAAATTGAACATTCTATTGTACGATAATAAGTATCGTTCAAATAAGTGTCAAACATAACAGATGTATTTATTACAATTGTAATGAGCAATGACAATTTTTTACAATTTTATTTTGAGTTTGCCTTCACTATTTAAAATCTCGCTGTAACTATAAAAAATGTAAAAAGTGTCATTGTTATATTGTTTCGCTTCGAGATATCGATGTACCCCAAACTAGGCAAACCCTGTATCTTGCTTATAAATGAACTTTCCCTTTGTGAATAAGTATAATTAGTAATTTTAATAAGACAAACACAAACGGTATGTTGACACCACATTCCCATAATTACTACACTGTAACTGAACTGTAAATGCTGCAGAAGAAATTTCATTAAACGCGTTTCGAAAAACAAATCTCTTTTATTAACCATTTCATTATTTTACCATTCTTTTGGATAATAAAACTAACAGGCGCGGCCCGTGGCGGGTGCGATTTCATTAGTGGCCGGGTAATTGTCTGGACGTTGGACGGTCTAGCGGCTAGATGTTGGCGACACTAGATGATTCTTTTAAGACCTATACAGTTGCAAATTTTAGCATAAGCAGCTCACTATACTCGGAATTTGAATTCGATTCCAGATTTGACATTAGCTACTGTCATTTTGTGAAATAATGATCCCACATATAATAGTGTAGTGGTGAACACAAAAATCGATTTCAAAATCGAGATCACATTTATTTATTTATTTCACACACAATTATAAAAGAAAAGTCTCGGATCGTTAATTAATCGTCAAAACTAAATTATCGGTTCAGAAATATTTAATTTCCTGATATACTTAGTTTACAAGAGTAAAATTATAAACGAGAAGAATCAATCCGGAAATATTCCATTTCCATATCGAATAATTTCGCAACGTCACTATTTAGTACTTGTCATAACGTTGCAACACTGAAGTTGTCAAATCTGGAATCGAATTAAAATTTCGAGTATAACTGTTTGGTGTAAAATGACGTAACAACATGTTTTAGCTAACTTATAGCAACGGTAATGGTAATTGTTAGCAATGATCGGAAATTAGATGTGGCAACACTTCTTGCAGTCTAGTTTATTGTTTGCCATAAGCGAAAACGAACGTTTTTTTCTTTTTAACCCCAGACCAAAAAATATCGATATCTGTCTGTCTGTCTGTTTATTTGAAGGTTAATATCCGTACGGATGTTCTTAGGTATGTTTGGATAATATTGATTCAAGACGGCCGCCTCCACAAAATGGCGGACGAATATTTGTCACAACCTTCCTCAATGTGGGTATCAAATTAAAAGGCTTGACTAGTAAAATACTATACACTATAAAAATCAAATCCAAAATGGCCACCACCACAAAATGGCGAATTTTATTATTTTTTCACCTACTACCTCAATATGGGTATTAAACGAAAAGGCTTGACTAGCAGAATGTTATACAGATAACAAATCCGAGGTAGTCGGGGATTAGTAAAATTTTTGATTTTGTTCTTGTTTTGAAAATTAATTGAGTGCATGGATTTGATTTGATTGGATTGAGTGCAGGTTATCGGTGGACGCAGTATATTACATTATCTTTGTCGGTGGAAACTACTAGCGAATAGCAGCTGACAAGTATCATACTATTATATATATATCATAAACCTTAGAGACACGGGGAACAAAGGGTTAGTTCGTGCGAAGGTTTAGATATATACTTTAATATTTAAGCGGGACTCCGTTTGCACAAGGTACCGTGGCATTGTTCCTTTAGATTTTAAGATAACGTCCCAATCGTTTCTTATGTTGGGTGGTAGCAGATATTTTATTAGTATTTAGTGTTTTCGGGCTAACCATTACAGGCCAGATCGTGGCGGAGACCCAGACTGCCCACCTAATTTGGCGTACACTAAGTGTTCCTACTGCTTGTACTCGAGGCGTTCTCTCCCAAGGAAAAAGTCAAGGCCATAATCCACCACACTGGCCAAACGCGGGTTGGTGGACGACACATAACCTCGAAAGGTTCTAGGTGCATGTCGGTTTCTTCACAATGTTTTCTTTTACCGTTTTAAGTTAGCGGCATTACGCACATGACTTCGAAAAGACAGTGGTGCGTGTAGGAATTAATCCCGGGGTTCTGATCTAAATCATAATTTAATTGCCTTGACGTTTCACCCGTTTCAGCAGTTTTAAAATAGCCTTGGTCACAAGAAGACTGATTATAACAAACTATAAATTTTCACAGAACACTAATCTAATCAAACCCTTAACTAAGAAATACTAATACGCCAGATAGCCAATATAATTTTAAAAAATTGAACGTACAGAGTTTGTCTGCGGAATAACCACGTTATTTTTAGTTAAACATTACATTGATCCTGTTTGAAGGGAAATCTTTTCGGTGAAATTACAGAAACAGAAAAGTTAGAGGATCTACGTAACCCTACACATTCATATTCTCATAAAACATAACCCTGTAACAGCTCATTGCAGACCTTGTTGTAGATCGCATCGTAGCGCGCAACATAAACCGTATTGTAGATCGCATCGTAGACCGCATCGTAGACTGCATCGTAGACCGCATCGTAGACCGCATCATGGACCACGTCGTAGACCGCATCGTAGACTGCATCGTAGACTGCATCGTAGACCGCATCGTAGACCGCATCGTAGAACGCATTGTAGACCGCATCGTAGACCACATCATAGACCGCATTGTAAACTGAATGAATAAAAATTATTTAATGTTCAGGCCATTCAAATGATACAAATATTTAGAAAACAGCAGGACTAGCAAATTAACTCGCGGCCTTATCGCTGAAAGCCATTACCATCAGGCAACCTTGGAATGATCAAAAATCTTGAAAAACTCAAAGGGTGGTGCGTAACAAAGACTTTTGATATTGATTGATAGGCTACACCGCAAACCGCATCGTCACTTAACATCAATCGAGACGATCACAGGCACACCTTTAAGATTAAATTTAGATAAAAATTGTCTGTTCTAGTTATAATGCTCCGTGGTACAGCCACGAATGGCCGCGGGCGAGATTGCTCCTCAGACACAGAATAGCCGGAAGGTGCCACCCATAGCTTTATAGACTTCAATTATGGGCCGCCTTTGACGGTTCTAACTGCTAATCGGAAGCTTGCTTCTGCAAGTTCATCTTTGGTGGAAAGATAATATCTTTAAGTTACTTGTTTCATTACAAAACTTACTGTAGGAAATCCCGAGTAAGATCAACCGTCGCCCTTGGCTTGCCAAATGTAGAACAATTTTCATCAAATTAAATGTGTTGACTGTCACATTTCAAAAGTATTTTCTAAAAAAATATGGTCGAGAATATAATTATGATGCTCCAATTTTCAATTTTCATAGACGAGCTACCAACATTTATGAACTGATTTTCATAGGCAACCCCTATTGGTGTATAGTTTCCCCAATTATATCGGAATAAAAAGTAGCCGATGTGTTTTTCCAGATTATAATCCAACCGTATTCCAAAGGGCATTGTTTCTAACTGGGCTATCCGTGGACAACATGTTCTTGGTAATTTGATTTAGTCAAAAAATCTATTTATTTTTGTAAAGAATTATGAGAGATTATTTTGGTACCCAAATTAATAAACTAAAAGTTCATTATGTAAGTATTTTAATCATTATTTCTGCCTCTCAACCAATTATATTTCTAGCCTAAGCTTAAAATAATATCGATAAATAATATCGATTTTTGCCAATTTAAGCTTTAAATGGATACAAAAAGTCACATGTTGACATTTACCTATGCGTGAATTAAACAGTTAATATCGGTTTTAAGTTTTGTCAGCAACATAGTAGCTAGACTTTTTTGTGTAATGGTTTTCATCACACCATTTCACTTCACAATCCACGAGAAGCAGACTCATCTGCTACTCGTAATAAAATAAATAATGAACAATAATTCCGCAGCGCAGTATAAATAAGCGTAAGGCAAATCACGCAGATCAGTTGCACTCTCCGAAGGGTATCCGATAAAAAACCGATAAGCTAGCGATTTGACGGCGATGATCAAGAATTTGAAGTCTTTAATTTGCAAAATGATCGATCAGTATTTTGACTCTACCACAGATATCTAAATGATGTATTATTTAGATTTCTGTGTACTCTATCTATTCTAAGCGTTAATGTACTTAAGTTTTGTATTCGCTTATCTCCGAAATAGAGGACTATGTACGCGTGTTTTTTATAAAACGGAGGTGGCGCCTATAAATTGGATTGGTGTGCAGGTAGCGTTATTTAGAACAAAGCGCCACGCGACGAACAATGCCTGTGGCCTGCTTTGTTCCTACTTCAAATGTACAGAGATTTTGCTCGGAATTCCGGGCAGATTGACCGTGCTGGCTGAAATTCAGTAATGCTCGTTCCGAATAGAATTGAGGCCCCAACACATTTAATGACAGTTTAGTTTTATTAGTGGTAGGGCTCTTTGCAGAGTCCGCCTGGCGAAGTAACATATCTTTGCCAGTTATTCTACTGCAGTAATGTGCAAACATGATTGTGTTCCGGTTTGAAGGGCAATGTTTCCAGAGAAATTACTGAGTATAGAAATAAAACATCTTATATCTCTGGTTTATGAGCGCAGCACAGTGCTAGGTAATGATTTGGACTCGTCATGTTCTAATAGCTGTTTGGCAATATGGAAGGCATATTGCTTACCATCAGGCACATGTCCTGCTCGTCCTGTCACTCTTTACTATAAAATACCTTATATTTTAACCTTTAGGTAGTGACGTGGTTTGGATGACTCATAAATGGTGACGTGACGTTTTATAGACGTCTACTCAATTTAGCTCAATAGTATGAATTTAATTATTATTATATATTTTTTTTTTGTATATAATGAAAATATCAATCTTTTTTCAAATGCTATAGACTAAAATTATACCCAATTCAAGCATTAATCACCATTTATTACAACATTTGCCAAATTACGAAAAAACAGATTCTTTAAAAGGTGCACTTCTTAAGTGTTATGAAATAAATAACTAGACTTATTTATTCACAAACAAATAGAATTTCTTAATCCTTCAACTTAATTACTAAAAGAAAATAGGAACTATGACAGAATTAGTCTTCAAAATTCAGTCTCAATCAGTACAGTCGCCGCAGATTGTTTTGGAACAGTTCAAGCATATAGGCTGATGACATGTCACACATTTGTACTTTGTGCGTCGCTTCAGCTTTGATGGACACACCTTACAAGTTTTTTTTGACATTTTCACCAACAACTGGGTCAATGCTTCTAGGGTCTGGCGGTAAATCTTTGCCAAGAATCCGCTTAATTGTCTGGGACAAATATAAATGTACTGGCACATTACTGAGCAAAATATCTCTCGGCCGGAACCATCTGTAGCAAAGATATATTTGGTATTTTCATGGTTAGATTTGAAGGCAGATGAGTAAAATAATAACCCGTAGAAAGCTTTCACTTCTTCTGCGTCCGTGTTACAAGCTCAGGTTTTCCTGATTTTCGTACTTTACCCGAATCTGGGCAAGTTTTTTGTTGGTATATTTTATTATTTTGTCAGTAACATCGTCATCTATAACATGTCTCCACAACGTTTCTAGGTTGGTGAATGCTCTAAGCTCTGATCTAGGCAGGGCCGGATTTAGGGAAGGGCAACCAGGGCACATGCCCCGGGGCCTACACAAACGGGGGGCCTCCACAATAGAGACTTAACCTGAATTAAACCCGGATTTCAAGGTAAGAACTTAAATTCAAGATTATCAGTCCCCGGCCCCGGGGCCTCCACATCTCTAAATCCGGCCCTGGATCTAGGTATATCAACCATGTTGTGGGTTAGTGAACGACAATTACGCATCACTGTTTCATCACTTGACCATTTAAACCCGTTCTACCTATGTAGTATCTTTGGTTTCTTTGGGATTCTGTTTGTAGATTATCTTGTGGGGGTGCTGAAGGTAGACCCAAATCTTACATCGCAACTGAACTGCTTGGTGATCTTTGTTGTTGAGATATCTGAGTTTCGCCATCTTTAGATTGTTCTGAAGCCGAGTCATGATCACTTTGCAAACATTAATCTGGATCCACTTCTTCGTCGTCCACATCACTGAAGTCTCGCTCCAACTCATCCTCAACCCACTGACTTAGGATCATTTCATTTGGTGCTACTCGCTTTCTTTTTCGACCCGTTCCTGAAGGTCCAGTTTGATTCATCTATGATAATAACGTACACAGTGAGGTGACGAATGAGAGACACAAAGAAAAAAATACACTAATACTGAGGTGACGTCTAATAAATTATATACACAAATACTGACCTCACGTCTCAGGGACAACAAACGGTAGTACAGGTACAGGTGTTGCTGCCACGAGCGCGAGCACTCGACTGTTCGATCACGCCACCGAAACCGGAAGGTACCGAGAAGGGCGGGAGCGTCTTTAAAAAATTAACGGCACGAGACTGTTTTTTGCATCGAGGCCGTCTGTGAGACACCCACGTCACTACTTAAAGGTTAATAAAATAAATATTGGTGGACAATACACACACTAACTAAGCAAAGTTACGACATTTCAGAGTTCCATATAAAAACTAATCATGGTATCTATCTTGTATCTTTAATTTTTATTAATTTATTTAAACTATTTTTTCAGAAGAACAAAACTTATCTGCAATAGGTAACAAACTTTTTTATGGTATATGTATGTACGTGATGCGTACGTCTCATTTATATCGTGCCAAAAAGTATCAAACCTTGGAAATTCTTCCCACGCATTAATCAAATTGCTTGAATAATAAATATAACACAAAAATTGGGAACCAGAATTATTACAAAACAAGTAAAAAAAAAACGAATCGTAGCACTTCGCGTTTTCCGGTCGGCTCGCACTTCCGGCACCGCCGGCTAAAGCGGTAATTACCAGCTCGTGGTAACCAATTTGAGTTGGTCGTTTCCTTCCCGATAACGTTATCTGCCCAACTTCGGGGGTAATTATTTTATCCCGTCTTCACGATGGATACGTGACTGGACTTGAAAGCACAGTTTCTCAAACTGAGTCGTACACCCTCCGGTAACATTTCTGAGGCAACGTCAAGGTCCGATTTTACGACATTCTTATGCGTAGCTCGCAAAAATGGTTTTCGCAACATGTTTTGTACAGATTACCTCATTATACATTATACCCAAGCTCTGAAATGTACCCACAAAAATAACCTGCATATGCTCAGATTCCTAATTATACGTATGTTCGGGGGTGTGTTTATATGTTTCATATGTAATCTTTCTGGTACAAATTAAGTGTTTAGAGTGTTCATATCTTCGTCATTTAACTGGCTTATGGCTCAGTTGGTAGTGAGTGTGCTTAAAGAACGTAGGTTGTGATTTCAATGCCCACCTACGCATAAGATAAGCATTTATTAGGGATGGGCCGAAATTCGTTTTACATTCTATAAAGTACCAGTCAACTGCCGCCATTTACGATGCAAGAACCTCAAGTCACTCAAACTCAAGTCTTATCATCACAAACTCATATTCAAACTATAAATATTCCTAAAAAGAACGTGACCATATCTCTCACAAATTGTAATAATTTTACTATTAATTTTAATTAAATACACATTTTTTTCTTCTTAATAAATGTTCATTGAAACCTGCTGTCTTGTTGTTTACTAACCTCACAATCGATATGTAAAGCAGAGTATTTATCTCGGGCGTAAGCATCAATTGCATACTCGGGTTAATTAGCCAAAAACCTCGTATGCAATTGATGTCATACAGCCCTTGGTTAAAAATCTACTATTAAATATCGAGCATGCCAATGTCAATGTCTGGATCGTGGTCGTGGTGACACCATTATTGATTCGTATTGTGGACAGAGCAGCGTTGTAATCTATTTTGCAGTAATATGAAAGTTGTGTAGACAAGAGTGTGCTACTACAGTTGATACGATCAAATAATGGATTAATCCATCGAATACGCTGCTCGCACATTTCACTTTAATATTAAATTGTAATAATATAAAATTGTGAAGACTTTAATGATTCTCATTTATGCTAGCACTGACCCATAGACGCCCACGATAAGGATCCTGTATAGATAAGGCCATCCTGACGTCTTTGAGAAA
Source organism: Ectropis grisescens (assembly GCA_017562165.1). Lineage (NCBI taxonomy): Eukaryota > Metazoa > Arthropoda > Insecta > Lepidoptera > Geometridae > Ectropis > Ectropis grisescens. Next base: position 21,567,876 of record CM029787.1, on the reverse strand, counting down.
CTAATGGATGTTTTCCCGAGATTTCTTATTATTTGTGTGATGAATTGAGATACTTGTTCTATGTTCGGGTGTGTATATATATCATAAGTATGAATTTACTCTTATATTAGTATTACATCAGCTAACTGGCTGTGCTTAGTTTGGAATTAGACAGTGTAGTGTGTGTTGTGTTGAGGAACATTTACCAATATTTATTTATATTTTCATCATCATCGTCATCATCTGCAGCCTGCAGACGTCCACTGCTGGACATAGGCCTCTCCACATGATTTCCACAATGACCGATATTGTGCCGCCTCCATCCACCGACTTCCCGCGACCGAGACAATATCATCGGTTCATCGTGTGGGGGGCCGTCCTACACTGCGTCTGCCGGTTCGTGGTCGCCATTCGAGAACCTTTACTCCCCAGCGGTTATCGGTTCTGCGAGCTATATGGCCTGCCCATTGCCACTTCAACTTGCTAATTTTAAGAGCTATGTCTGTGTATTTATATTTTACGATTATTATATTCTTAATTGAAAAAGTGACGAACGCGCAGACGATCTAACCGATGGTAAACAATAACTGCGGTTCATAGACATCTGCAACATTAAAATGCATTGACAATACTTTGGTTTAGGTTTAGTTGGCAATACTTTGCCAACTTGAAAACGTCGTAAATTTGGAAGTAAAGAAATATGTTACACATTTATCATTTGTACTTGCATCAGGGGGAGTGACAAAAACTTTAGGAACCTTTGTTTTACATCAACTTTTGCAATATATATTCTGTTTGGTTGCGATAAGGTCAAAATCGCACAATATTTTAATTTATCACTATTAATGTTTGCTACTACACTATCTCGTAGTTATTGAAAATCTTTTTTTTTTTTATTAATACCTTACACTTAACCGTCGTATAGCCTGTTGTTAACCGACAATGCGGTCCACGATAGTAGTACGAGATTCTGTATGAAAACTAACGTGGTTATTATACATTTTAAATAAATACAGGGGTACCTCACGTTTGATATAGTCAGTCCTGTTCGACTCTAGTTTCGATCGCGTCCGGCGATCTTTTTTCAAGAGAGATTGCGCGCGTGTTCGCAGCTTGTTTAGCACTGCTAAACTATTGTATCATTCCATCATTGTTTTGGATGCAGACAATAAACGTCGGCGTGTCAGCAGCCGCCGTGAATTAGATGAGATAGAGGTCGTAGTTTCATCAACCTCTGCTCCTTTGACGAAGAGGAAACCTGAGGTGGTAGCTGACAAGAAGTCTTCAGGTTCAAAACGTAAAATTGTTGCTAAGAAATAGTAAAGTTTTTATGTACTCGTCCAATCTTGCTGGCAGCGGAGTTTGTTGTAACATTGAAACATATCGTCGATTTTGTAACTTCACGCATAGATATCCAATATCCATTTTGTTTTAATTTTACTCTTTTTACGTTTTACTTAAGGTCTAAAAACAACCTCTCAATTATGATCCCCTCTGCACGAACAGAAACCTTCTATGGTAGGTCGTTCACTTTTAGAGCAGTTGTTTTGTGGAACGAATTACCCGTGTCTATCAGACGTTCGTCATCAATTGAAGCCTTCAAAAAACATGGCAAACAGTTCAGTTCATTTGTCAAAATTGTAGCCTCGTTAAAAGTTTTATAGTTTTTATTTTTTAATTTACTGTTTTGTATTTCCTTCCTTATACCTACACCATACAGATGTACCTATTTATATATTTTAGATTAGTATGTATTATTATATTATAATTAGTATTCGTATTTATATTGTATTATAAGTAAGTATTAGTATTTATTTGTTTTTATTTTATTACTAAGTATCTTTAGTAGTATAATATACATTGTCATTCATCGATGTTATTAAAAATTTCCTTTCATGTCACATGTACACCCCGTCTATTAACACTCCTCTTATCTTTTTTCTCCACCCTAAGGTTGCCTGGAAGAGATCGCTCTTAGCGATAAGGCCGCCAATTGTCGCACTAGTTTTATTAGTATAAAATGTTATATTCTTGTAAATTATTTTTATTTTGTGTGTTCAATAAAGTGTCTCTATCTATCTATCTATCTATTGTGCTAAGCTTCACTCACAGTGAAAAACGGGATTCACTCTCAATTTGAAGATACCAAGATTATAACCATCTGCAAAACCCCACTCAGACAATGCATTCCACAGTTTAGGAGTTCTTATCACGAAAAGTACAGTCAAACCTCTTCATTTGTTTTATTGGAATATCAGGAACCAGGAAACAATGTCACTTTTTTCATTCCGATAAAAAAGGACAAGAAATTCAGCTTTGCAAATTAGCTTCTTACTCAACCAGCAAATATTTAAGCCAGATTTGTCTTATTCTTAAAATCGAAGCTCGATTGATAGAATTAGATAGAATACGTTATTGTAATTAAGTATAACAAAAAAATATTTTAAAAATGCATCACCGCTTCAGGCAAGATGGCAGTCAATCGCAAACATAATATTATTATCAATAACTAATATTATAAAGCTGTTTGTTTTTTTTAACGCTAGGATCTCGGGAAGTACTGGTCCGGATTGAAAGATTATTTTTCTATTGCATAGTCCATTTATCGAGGAAGGCTATAGGCTATAGAAAATAAAGCTACTATTAATAGAAGCGTAGCATAAATCAAGAATGTAACAAAATCGGGAAAATATATTCCTTTTTGAGAGATTTCGCACGTTTCGTGCTTTGACATGAGCATGTGTCTAAGATTGCGTCATTGAATATCACAGATTACATACCTCTTGAATATAAAACCTTTGCTAATCAAATTTTTTTTCTCAATCTGATTTGGTACAACCAATTTCCGACAGGTGGCGTAGCAGGTAGCTGAAGAGGTTTTTTGTTTGAAAGCGATATTCTCAGGAATGACTGAACCGATTTCAGTCATTCTTTCACCGTTGTATATGTACGGGATCCTGATGAGTACTATATAATGAACCACGGGCAACGCCGGGGCGGACATCTAGTCAATAATAAACACAATTAGCCAAGTAATAAATCCCGAGGTTTTATCAACAAAGAAGATTTTCACGCTCTAAACGGATTGTAAGTTTCTGTAATTGTACTTTTTCTGCAGGACTCAGGTTTAATCCCTTTGCTAGCGTTAATTCCCTGTAGCTTTTAAGACTTATCTGAATTTATTTATTAGAAGAACTTTTACGGGTTTTGTTCGAGATAAAATTTCAGTCATTAATAGGATTTCAGCTAACTGAATAATAAATGAAACATTGTGTTCCAATAAATTTTGTTTTCTAATTTCGTCCATTAAGTATTGAATATCTTTCTAAATTCAACGAAATTATTTACTTATTTCCACAGTGTCTTAATTCACAGCGTAGGTCTATTAGTCATCTGACTTATTCACACATTATTAGGTAGTACCTGGGTAGTAGCTTTGCTAGGTTATACATACAGATTATCTCAAAAAAAAAATGAACTTGAAAAAAGAAAGGCGGCCGGTTGGATTCGACCTACCATATTATGACCCATTTCGTTGTCTAAAAACGCGCATAAAACGGCGTTTTTTTTAAATGAAACCCAGCTAGATCGATTTATCGTCCCCGAAACCCCCTGTATACATAATTTCATGAAAATCGTTCGAGCCGTTTCCGAGATTCAGAATCTATATATATATACATATATACTTACAAGAATTGCTCGTTTAAAGGTATAGGACAAGATTTATCATAAAGTTATCTAGAAGAGATCGCCTCACTAGTTTTAAAGCTCGTCGTTTTTTTGGGTGCCTTTTTTGATTGATTCGTCAATCGCATGTATTTATCGATATTTATTAGACCTTATGGCTAAAATCAGTAACTATGTACGAACAGCATAATATATTGCTGCACAATAAGACGATAAGTCAGTTTGGTCCTAACAAGATAATTCTATTTAAATTGCTTTTAGAAATTATTAAAAAAATGTTACAAATTAGTAAATCAGCCCCAGAAATCGTTCATCCCGACCGACACTGATTTGACAGTTTTTGTGTCATCAACCGACCGATTGTGTTTCGTGGTACAAAACGTCCATAACTTCAGCCGATATATCGTTTATCGGACTTCGTAGTAGACCTGCTGGTCGCGTGCGGTTGCCAGGCTTACCATGAGGCGAGATGGCGGTCAAGTGTAAACCTATAAAAGTAAAAAAAAAAGAATGTTGCCTTCAAAAATGTACGAATTAAAAGTAGGTATGCACTTCCGCTTTGTCTAATTCCACTTGAAATATTCAAATTTGATAATATTTTGCATTAAAAACATCATAGGATTCCGATAAACTGTTAATGCATGCAGAAGTAGTAAATGAAACACGGTCATTATTGAAGTATTATATACCTACTGATGTGATTTTAATCCATTTGTAATTTCAACTTATTTTAAGTAGTACTGTGTTCAGCAGTTTTACCCACGTAATTCTTATTCTCGCTCTTTTCCCGTGATAAACAGTAGCTATATGTGTTATTCGTGATTAAAGTCTATCTATGGACCAAATTTCAATCCAATTCGTTGAGAGGTTACGATGTGATTGAGCCACAAACATCGAAGCAAACAAACTTTTACATTAATAATATTAGTAAGATAGCAGTACCAGTAGCAATTTGTTTGTATGTAGCAGTATGCAACTGTAACCCCACGGTTTCACCCACCTAGTACCCAATTCCGTTATTTTCTCGAGATAAAAATAGCCTATATGTGTTATTCCAGAACATTATCTATATGTGTACCAAATTTCATCCAAATCCCTTAAGTAGTTTTTTGCGTCAAAGAGGAACAAACATACATCCATAAATCACGTAAGTAATAATGTTCTAACAAAGTTTCGCGTTTATAATATAATTAAAATCAGTCAGCTACAACCACCTTTAATTCAAGAAAAAACAATTAACAGCCGTTTTGACTTGTCTCGAATAGTCGATAGCTGATGCAAGCTATGACTAAGCTTGGAAAAGCCAATTAACTATAATCCCTTCATCCTTCGACTAACATTGTACAATACTACGCTCGTATTTTATCTCGAAACAGAGAGGCTATCCCGGTAACTGGAGTAAAAAAGGATTTATCCTCAGACGCAGGCTTACTGCACCTCCTCCGTGTAAGCTGGGATAAGATGCAGTCTTGCAAGACCGTATTTATGACCTACTTAACCTGTAAATAAAATTGTCAATAAAATGTTCTTCAATTAAATATAATTACAATTTATTTAGAAAAAACCTAAACTAATATTTACCTACAGACAATTTTACGGGGACGTGTGCATTTTTATAAACTCGAAAAATACGGGTTATTGTCGATACGCGACAAAGTAAATTCGTCACAATTTGTATACTCCATTAGGTTATAGTTTGGAAGAACATAATATAGGCTATATTTATCGGCAAAAAAGTAAAGAAAACTGGAACTACGCGGGTAAAACCGTGAGACACTGCTAGTATGTAAAATTGAAGGCACGTTACATATGGTTCCATAATTAGCTTCGAGGCGAATTGAACCAGCTATAGAATAATGATCCTTTTTGTGTGGCAACTGGAGTTATTTTACCATAAATATCTTCTCCTTTAAAAGTTTAATTCCATTGTCGATACCCAGCAAGAACTGCTGGGGTTGCTAATAATATTTGTCTATGAAATCGAATATCCCCGGTATCCCAGGACTAAATACAGGGTCGGCGCTAAGTCTATTTTATTTCAAGATAGAAGTTTTTTTCTTGTGTATGGACAAGCTTAGGCACAATTCCTATATATATAATTATTTTAATCACAATATAAATGAATTGCTAAATAATTTTATTTATTTTACGGTAGCTGAAAGTTTATACATTTAGCCAAAATTGATTATGAATTTACATATGATAACATGTAATTGTACTAACTTATAATTTATGTTTATATAATTTCACTGTAAAATTGACGTGTACTTCTTGTATGAATAAATTAATATGAATATGAATATTTATTTTCAAAGTCCAAATCACTATTTAGCACGCCACTGCGCTAGTTACTCAGAAAAATAAGATGATTTTTCTGTTAGCAATTTTATAGGAAACCTTGCCCTTCAAAACACATTATTTATATTAAGCCCCCTACACACGAGCCTTAAAATCAGAGGAAATTACGTAAAACTAGTGGAGAGGACCCTACGTCGCACCATAAATCACCAATCATATGATGCGGTGTAGGTTCCTCCCCACTACTTTTACGTCATTTCCTCTGATTTCAGGGTTCGTGTGTAGGGGGCTTAATATAAATAATGTATTTTGAAGGGCAAGGTTACCTAAAAAATTGCTATTTGATAAAAATTGATAGTTTTAGACATTGTCCTAATTTTTGTTTTAAATCTAATCAACTTCATGGACACTAGTAGTTGAATAGCAAACGCCCCAATTTCAAAATTAAATTCAAACATTCGGCTAAATTTGATTAGAAGGTATGACAAAGTTGTCCAGCATAAATACAAGAAAATGGGTTTTTTTTTTTTTCGAAAATTTTATTTGAATCCACCTCTGAAGTATTTTCTACCTAACAAAAAAGAATCATGAAATCAATTCACAATTAACGGAACCATCTGTGTAACATACAGACAAAAAAATTGGCAGTCATAGGAACTGCCGATAGAAGTGAAAACTTATAACTCAGAATTTGATATCTCACTTTGGAAACTGCGCGGGTGAAACCGGAGGGCGTGGCCGTAGTCAAATGGAAATAGCCTATGGGAAATGCTGAAAAAAAATTTTTTTTTTTTAAATAAGGATTGACGAGACGATCAGGACATGTGCCTGATGGTAAGCAACATGCCTGACACATAACAGCACAGTGACACGCAGCTATTGGAAAACGAAGAGTCCAAATCATTACCTAGCACTGCACTGCGCTCGTCACCCAGAGATCTAAGATCTTATATCTCTAAGACCTGTAATTTCTCTGGAAACATTGCCCTTCAAACCGGAACACAGTAATGTTTGCACATTACTGCTTGGCGGTAGAATAACTGGCAAAGGTGTGGTACTTCCCCAGGCGGACTCTGGCAAGAAAATTCTTGTCATTCCCGAGCTGACGCTAGAATTCAATTCACAGGCCACGAAAAATGTGTCTGTGGTGCGTCAAAAGAAGTTTTCACTTAAAAAAACATATACTTAACCAAATCGAGATCGGTTAAAATACCTAGCTAAGAATGCATTTTTTAATAACAGGGATAATAATACGTGTATAAGCACAGTAACAACAACTATAATACCTTCATCCTTCGGCTAACACTGTACCTACAATACGCTCGTATTGCGTATTGTCCACCAATAATAAAAGTCCTCGACCAAAATGTTGGCATTTACTTGCCAAAACATATAAGTATTGCTATTCAGCGTGGTAACGCCGTCAAAACGTTGGACACGCTTCCCTCTGGTGAGTTTAACCATTTTGATTATAGCTAAACTATTATCATAATCATCTTAAGACTGTCATCGGTCCATGAGTACTTCAGATGTGCTTACGTATAGTAAGTTATGTATGCAGTGTACATACATTGTATTATAATTGAGTTTTCTTGACAAACGTTGGTCAGTGCATTACCGTCAGAACTTAGAGGTAGATAGAAACATGAATAATGAATAGACACATAAAAAAACGGAAGTTACAGAGAAATTACAGAGCTTAGAGATATAATACCATCTTAGATCTCGGGTGATGAGCGCAGTGCAGTGCTAGGTAATGATTTGGACTATTCATGTTCCAATAGCTGCGTGTCGCTGTGTTGTTATATGGCAGGCATGTTGCTTACCATCAGGCACATGTCCTGCTTGTCTCGTCCTTTTTTATTTAAAAAAAAAGTTGAAACCGTTTATACAAATTAAACAAGAATGACGGTATGCGGTTTTAGCGATGATCTCCGTCAGGCAACTTTAGAGTAAACATTTCATAGGTTTTATTATTCATTATTATTGCTCATAGGTAATTTTCGTGAAGAGAGGTATAATGTTTTTGTTTCACGTGTTAATAGACAAATAGCATGCGACGCGGACTCATGGGTACCATTTTAGTTTTACGTACGTATAATCATCGCAAAACATCTAGTCCGATCTGAAGTTGCACCATGGCGGCCCGCGACGGTACTGTCAATACCGTCGCGGGTCGCCATGGTGCAACTTCAGATCGGACTAGATGTTTTGCGATGACTATACTAGTAAAGTAAATAATGGCTAGTTGCCATCGATATAATTAAAGAAACGAAGATGAGGTATGCCATAATCTAAAGACAACATAACGTGGCGAAAATTTGTTTGCAAAATTTGAAAATTGAATTGTCAGCGAACGTACACAATTGTCAGCTCCTTGTTGCGACTGAGACTAAATCAGGAGACGTCACCTGATTTTGCATCGCCATAGTAGAAGCGTGTTTGCCGCTTCTGCGTTTTTAAGAGTTCGATGCTAGTTGCTCAGAAAAATGCTTTCAACAGCAAAGTTGCCACTTGTGGCGATATTTCATAAGTGTTTTAATGTAAAATCCAATCAGGAGATACCGGTTTAAATCCCATGCCCACCACTGTCTTTTCAATCAATCATTTATTGCGTAACACAAAGCTGAAAATCTACAAGTAAGCAAGCTAAGCATATACCCTGTAAGGGCATGGCAATATACAACTATACAATTGGTATCTTATCATAAGTAAAAGTACTTTTCGAAGTCATGCTGCTAACTTAAAAACGGTAAAAGAAAACATCGACAAGAAACTAACATGTTTCTTCTTTCTTCCAATAGATTATATCGAAATTATTCGTCATCCAACCCACACTAGGCAAGCGTGGGTGATGTCTTCTCTCCTTACAAGAGAAGGCCCCGAGTTCCAGCATTGGAACATTTAGTGGCCTTCTAGCTAGTTTGACAGCGCTAACGTCCCCCAAGGTTTACATCCTTAGTACGTCCACTAGCAGAAATATTCAGCGGCCTTCCTTGTCCGATACCCTTTTCAACCGAAGCCTAAGCAAAGCCGACTTGGTAGTTAATGTCTTTTGGTTATTCTTTACCAAACTCTACGGTGATATAATGTGAACCTTGCGTTTTGGGTAAAGAGATATTATTGGGGCGGATTCCACGTAAACTGGAGATTTGCCCCAACTTCGATAGACGAAAAGGATTTTAATATACTCTTTTGTAGATTTAAAATATGGTAAAATGTATTTAATAATGCTTACAGATATTATTTACACTTCGGAGAGTGTGCGGCTGATCTGCATGATCTGATACCACCTTGCCATTTTTGTTGCGGACAGTTCGTAGCTCGAGAAAGCGACATCATTTCATGGTTGATATTTTAAAGACATGAACGAAGAGATTTGACTCTATTTTAAATAAATACATTTATTACACTATGTTTATATACTATTTTATTTAAAATTTGTAATAACCACGTTAGTTTTCATACTAAGATTTGACTCCACTTTTTTGATAAGAATGTGTAGGCTGTGGAATTCGTTGGTGGAGTGGGTTTTCCCTGATAGTTACAATATTTGTGTCTTCATATCGAGAGTGAATAGGTCGGAAAAACGCTCCATCGTAGACCGCATCGTCGCTTAACATCAGGCGAGATGGTGGCCAAGTGTAAGCCTATAAAAATAAAAATAAATTCGTAACTAAGCAGAAGGATAAAAATGGTTGTGGATTATAATGATCACTAAGACAATTTTATAAAATAAATCAATAAGTATTTGTTGGATATATGTCACACAACACTATTTAATCTGTTTGGGAAAGAGTACATGTAAACGGCTGAGCAATAAAGCTTAAATATTTTGTAGTCCAGTTTGAAGGGCAATGTTAACAACGAAAATCACAGAGTAAAACTTAAATCATGTGTTACGAGGATATCAGGGTAAAGAAAGCAATGTACTGGGAGGTTGTCCTTTGATCTTTTATGGTCGAATAACTACGTGTCTTTTTGGCTTTATAGCCTTGGTTTTTGGCCTGTCACTTACCATAAAACGCACATCTTACTCGTCCCGTCACTCTGAATTCACTCGAAATTTACTACTCAAGTTTAATATTCAAGTACTCGAAATAATTTGGTACAGATATGGTCTATAGCTTGAAAAAGGACATTAGTTTCGAATGCAAAAAAAGGATATAAAAGTTTGAATGGACATTTTGTTAGATTTAAAGCTTGAACCTTATTTTTAAGCTCTTAATTAATACCTATAATATTTTTTATTAAATAATGCCCATGTACATTTAAAGTTCATAAAAGTTATCCTTAAGGAGGTAAAATCTGATAAACTAATGTTATCATACAAAAAATAATCACTGTAGGTGTACCACAAAAATCTGAAGATGTTAGCTCGGTAGGCTTGTCTTGTCATCTCTTAGAAAAATACGAATTATTTTATCAATTAACCCCACTAAGACTTGTCCAGCAAGTTGTTATTTCTGCCAAGAAAAGGTGAAATCTTTTCGAGTTTTTCCCGCCGCCTTGAGGAAAGGACACTGAACTTCTCCGACTACTGATAATTGGACTAATCAGTCATTCCAGACGTTTTATTTAACTTAATCCTCCGGCGAGATAACTTAATTAGACAAAGTTTCAGTGTACGCTTTTAACCGCTCAATTTAAAGAACGAATTTCTAAAAAAGTGAACGTACAATTAATTGCATTGAAAAACCGATGTAGATACTTAAAGTTCTAGTTCAGTTTTATATTTTAACTAGCGGCCCGCCCCGGCTTCGCCCGTGGTACATATATATAACCTACAGTATTCACGGATCATATGAAAGAACGGTGAACGATTTTTTTTAAATCGGTCCCGTAGTTCCCGAGATTAGCGTGTTCAAACTATACTATATATGCTATAGGCTACTTTTGATCCCCAAATTATCGTGCTGTATACTGGGTCAGAAGTGACACCTGTAGACAACTGACTGGGGATAAATAATTAAATGACGATTGATCAGTTATCGACCGGGGATGAAAAATGATTAAATTACTAAAATGGCTATTAAAAAATAAGGGTTGATCGTAGAAGGGTGAAAATTGAGGATTGTATGTATTTTGTATGTTGTATCATAAAAAAATGAAAATTAATAATTTTGTCAAAAAAATAAATTAGAGGTGGAATACCCCTAACATTTAGGGGGATGAAAAATAGATGTTGGCCGATTCTCATAGATCAATTAAAATAGCACAAAAAATTTCATCAAAATCGGTCAAGCCGTTTCGGAGGAGTATGGCAACAAAAACTGTGACACGAGAATTTTATATATTAGATAATTCTTTTTTTTTTGATGGATAGAAACAAAGAACTAAAATTTGCTTACATTTTGGATGACTAGTGATAGCTTCTTATAAAATTTTGCCAGGTGTCTGAATTTAACTTTAAATTTAATTCGGTTTTGTTTTTTTTTTCGGAGATATAACTTATTATTATTCTTGTCCTGTAATTTTTACAGTTCTATCCACTGATTTAAGACTGTGCTCGTATTTTAGTTTTGGTAGTAATACCCAGCTCTCTCTCTCCCATATTACAAGTTTAATTTAGATTGGGGCTAGTTATCTAGTTATGTGAGGAAATACATGTATCCAAGGATATCAATATATCATATCATTTATTCAATTGCAACATGTACATGACATTGACTTAAAACTTAAAACTAGTAGGTACATAACCCTGTCAGGGCGTAGCAATACAATCAATTACAATAAAATTACACAACAACAGCTTATTATTAGACTAAAATATCAAAATCATGTTTTTGTCCGGTAGGTAGCGTTAGTGACGTGTGTTTGAAACATATAGAGGTTCTTCTAGAATCTTTGACGTTGTAGTAGGCCTTGGTAAGCAACATTCTTTTTAATTTTTCTCAAAAATTGTTTTTCGTTTTGTTCTTCTCTTATCTATATAAGTAAGAATTAGTGATAAGTTATCTATGTAAGTTTATTTAGGAGGATGACAATAAAAACCTAATTTAAACCTATTTAAACCTAATTTATCCATAAAAAAATTACATTATAAAAAGCTAAACTTAGATTGCCCCAGGCAGTGGTGCAGGGCCCAAGCTCAGTATTATTATTACTGATGTTTATGATATTTTTGTTGTATCATAATTCGTAGTTTTACTGATCTTACTTCTGGGTATAGCCCGCTCTCCTATCATGCCATCTTCGTCGTTCCTGTGTCAATCGTCCAGATTTGGTCATCTGTGATAGTGATTATGACGCATCGTCCCATCATCAGCATCTTTCCGGCAGACCAATGACCCATTATTATTGAGCAGAGAACGTTCTATCCAGTAAGCCTCCAAGGCATAGAACATATCGAACCAAGTAAAATTCAGTCATTTTATAATGCAAATTCTACATGATTATTTCGATATTTTTACCAAGCCTTTCTTGGTCAGAATAGTGCTTAGTGAATAGTGCTAACTTCCATTACTGATTACTTCTTTTTCTCCTTTCCTGGGTTGTGAAGAAAGAATCCAGACTGCGGTAAAAATACCAGTGGATTAATTAAAAACTTAGCGCAAAGTGACTCAAGTCTTATCTTACAGTCAGATTGGTTGGGGGCCTACCATGATCACTTTTGTAAACATAGTCTAAGTGCGTGCTGCAAGATAGAATAAAAAGTAGTATTCGATTTTGCAGATCAGCAGCATACTTTCTGTAATGTATCCTATAAAAAAGCCGATAACCATCGTCGTTGATTTGGAGGCAAAGCCTATACGAGCGGCGTACTGCGAGGTTCTTCTTCGCTTCACCGTGGGGGCCCAGACCACGACTACTGAGCAAATGGGACTTGTCAATGGGGAAACCCATTTTCATAGATTGAAGTAAGACTTCTTAAAGCGATAAACGAAGAGACAAAGTATTAATTTCTTGCGTGCGTATATTATGCCACCGTTAAATTGTAAAACCGTCAGATTATAATCTAACGACATCAGATTACAGGCTTACCTAACCTTATTAATATAGTACACACGCACTTTTTTGAGTAAGTAGTAGGCCGCTCAGTACATCAAAACGAAGAAAGTCAAAGGATTGTTGTCTTCAGGGTGTCGTTTGTGAGACGCCTACATCTAGCGCCTTGCGTCTGTTTATTTTACATTTCAGCAAGATCTTGTATTCTTTCCTTTTTTGAGCCGTTTGATAAAATTCGGGCATCTGGTGTTAAAATTGTTCTTTGATTAGTCACGTTGTTGCTTTTTAAATGTTAATTATTAATGATTACGTTTCGTTGTTTTCAAACTACGAATAAAATGACCAGCTTCTTTTCCATATTTAATTTTTAACTCATTAGGTACTCGCAACATCTGTAAATTTAATCATTTAATATGAAAGAAAATGGAAACGGTCTGGTGACAGGCAGTCCGTGGTAGGTTTGACAAAATCTATCAACTAATTTAGGCGTTTAAATCATAAGAGACAGACAGAGTTAATTTATTTTATAATATTTCTAGCGGACCTGATAGACATTGTCTTGTATACATGTTTTAAATTTCAATTCCAATATTATTTTAATAAGACAAAAAAACATCTAGCTATTTATCTAAATTATTCTCTAATTAATGTGTTTCGGTTTGAAGGGCAATGTTTCTAGTGAAATTACAGGGTATAAGATAAAACATCTTATATTTATATCGGGGTGACGAGCGCTGTGCAGCGCAAGGTTATGATTTGAACTCTTCTTCCAATAGCTGCGTGTCACTGTGCTGTTGTGTGACAGGCATGTTGCTTACCATCAGAAACATGATATGCTCGAATCATCAATCCACAATTTTAAAAAACTTGAACCGATTCTAATGATTTTTGTGTGCTCAAACACACAAAACACACAAAAAGATTTACTACAAGTTCCATAATAAACACACGCACATGCCATTTATTTATATAAAGCTGAGTAAGGATCGTTCGTAGCCAGTATGAAATTCTAAGAGGTATTTGTAAATGGAATGAGTCCCCCGCCGATCCGATGTGTCCCTCACCGCTTTAAATAAGTTATCACTAAAGTAATCGGACTTTCCACTAAAGTAATTCTCATACCTAACGACCTTTTTTCTGAGCGGCCACTATATTTTTTCATTCTCGATTTAAGCCGACGAAAAGTAATAATCTTCTGGCGTAGGTCACGTAATAACAAAGCCACGACTTCTGAAAGTCGTTTACAAAAAACGCATTTATGAAGGTTTTACATCGGTCTTCTTTGTGCGGTAATCGAATGTATTCATGGTCATAACTTCAGGTCGAAAATTGCATGACATGATGCCCTTTCTAAAATAAGGACAGGACGGCATCAGTGACATTAATCCATCTGTTTATCGTTCTAGTAATTAGATTTTTAAGTGTGTAGCTGTATGGCTACATGCTATGTGCTGAGTTGACTTGTAGCCAATAGTGTGTTGTAAGATTGATTGGTGTTTGTGAATTTTATAGTACTATATATACTTAATTAAATATATACTGGTTCCTGTGCGTGTGGTTTTAGGCTGTTACCATAGTAAGCAATTGTTTTAATAAATATGTCTTCGATGTCGCGGAGAATTTCATTTGCACTGTTTATGGACGAGCTGGCTGCTCCCGTATTGGTCTTTATAGCCATCAAAAGAGGTGTCCTTGATATTTCCACAGGTACTAATTGAATCGTCTGTCACAGACGACTTATCAATCAATCAAATCGTTTAATATGACGTCGATGTATCTAATAGAAAGCATGAAAGTGTAGCACAAGTAGGTAGATTACCGAGCATTTGGTAGACGCAATGCGCAACAAAAACGCTGGCGTTTAATTTGTACCATCGTGTTCTAAGTTCTATAATATGTAAAGTCATACCAACCAGTACAAAAAAAGAATATGTGTAAAAGCTACCTAATATCATAAAGAATTCAAAGTCTTGAACCTCGCCTTAAAATTGCTAGCTTATCAGGTTTAAGTTGATAAAACACACAAAAAAGTATTTGAATTCGTCACACAAATATTTGTCCCGGCTGGGAATCAAACCTACGAACTACAAATCTCCTATGCAGACTTATAACCTACTCTGTCATGACACAAGGCAAATATCATTCCACATTCAAATGTAAAACCCCTCTTAGGAACGAGTCCCGTAAAATATGACCTGAAATTCGGTCGCAATTTCACGCAAATCACGTTTTAAAACATAAGGCCCACAAAACCTGACCATTTTTCAGATAACTTTTTTTTTTAATTTCGTCCTCAATTTAACGCTTCGCGATTTTTTATGTCATGTTGTTTCGATATTACCTGTTTGTTGGTGAAATGTGGCTGCGAATTTATTTTGTGACTTTCAGAGATACGGGTACATCTTATTACGAGAGACAACAATGATAACTAGCAGATCTCTACGGTTTATCCGCTTAGTGTTTACTCTCGCAATATTTCCATAACAAAAAGTAGCTTATTTATTTATATCCGGTTACCTGGAAGAGATCGCTCTTAGCGATAAGGCCGCCATTTGTTTCACTAGATTTAAGAATTTGTATTTTTATTTATTCTATTTTTGTTTTTGTGTTGTGAACAATAAAGTGTTTCTATCTATCTATCTTATTCATCTTTAAATAGTAATTGTTGCGCACCACGCTTTAAGTTTTCAAAAATTCTGTCCATCCCAAGGTTGCCTGGAAGAAATCGCTTTTAGCGATAAGGCCGCCAGTTGTATCACTAGTCTTGCTGTTGTTCCTAAATTCTATGCATCCTTTATGGTTTGAACAATAAAGAATTTTACTTTATCTATTCATTAATAAAATTCTTATGTGTAGGTAATTCAAGATTATAATCTAAATGTAGTACAAATTTCAACCCGAATCGCTCATAATAATTTATCTGCGTTAATCATTATTATAGTGAGACGTAACTTCTTTTAATTTTAGGGTAGTACTAGCTGTAACCCGAAGCTTATCGAATGTATCTATAGGGCTTTTATTCCATTTGTAGTGGTAGGACTCTCTGCACCGTTACCAGTTATTCTACGTAAGGTGCAAACATTATTGTGTTCCTATTTGAAGGGTAATGTTTCCAGTAAAATTACAAGGCATAGAGACATAACATCTTATATCTCTGGGTGACGAGTGCAGTGCAGTGCTAGGTTATGATTTGGACTCTTCATGTTCCATTGGCTGCATGTCACTGTGTTGTTATGTAGCAGCCATGTTGCTTACCATTAGGCACATATCGAGTCGTCTCATCACTCTATACTATAAAAAAATCATAATTATTCATTTTTGTATAACAATAAAATCATAAGCCATAAAAAACAATAGTCTTATAGTCAATAGCTTTAAAAATAACAAAACTCTCATCCTTTTTTTCAGACCCTTACAAACATTGTAAAGTAGCCTCTGTCTTTTAAGAGGCTATAGATTGTCTTTGTTACATATTTCATTTCAAATATCTACAATATAGCATAATCAGCCCCAAATAAATGTTCCCACTGTAAGGGCCTTCTCTCGCAAGGAGAGAGTTAAGGACATAATCCAGCACGCTGGCCAAGTGTGGGTTGGTGGATGACACACAACCTCGAAAGATTTTAGGTACATGTCGGTTTCCTTACGATGTCTTTCTTCACCGTTTTTAAATTCGCCGCATTACGCACATGACTTTGAAAAGATAGTAGTGCGCGTGGATTTCAACCCGGGAGCTCCGAAACAACAGTCGCCGTTCTCCCGACTAGACCAGCCGTAACTTCAGCTACAGTACAATACAGTTCCAGTATAAAGTTGTATCATTAACAGCATTTCCGTAATATTCCTGGCCTCGTGGCTTAGTGGGTAGTAACTCTGCCTGCGAAGCCGTGGGTTCAATTCCCACCCAGTACTGTGTCTGGGTGTTTCTATGTATACTAAGTATGTATTTACAACTATATACGTATTATATCAGCTATCTGGACGCCATATTACAAGCTTTGCTTAGTTTGAGTTCAGATGGTGTTGTGTGTAAATTGTCCACCAATATTTATTTATTCATTTATTCCTACAATAATGAGCAGTTTATGTTATATTGTTATTTCAGATTACAATCGATCTCTGTACTATATATGTACATGCAAGAACTTCAGGACAAAGAGAGTAAGTTTGTTTGAGAGAATAACAAGCATCCATATATTTATGTTTTTTTATATATTTTGACATCCCTTTAATATTTTAAATAAAAACACGGATAACTCACGTTAAACCTTCGCGATTTTAACACATAATGTTTATAATGTACAGGACTTAATCACGATTTCATTCATTGTTTAAATACCTCGACGTTTCGGCAGCGTTACAACCGCCGTGGTCACGAGAAGCTGTTATGAAGTCACGTTTGATATACTAGTCATTTCAGTCCATGCTAAACAAATAGCGATCACGCGCACGTACTCTCCTTGAAAAAGATCGCCGGACGCGATCGAAACTCGAAACTGACTGGACTGACTATATCAAACGTGAGTTACCCGTGTATTTATTTAAAATGTGTAATAACTACGTTAGTTTCCATACTAAAATCTAACTAAAATTAAATGCGGAATTTTAAAACGTTTAGATGTTTATTGCTCGATCACGTTGAAACGTCTAAACGGATCGGATTGAAATTCGGAATCCAGTATTCAGTATAATTCTGTACTCGGATATAGTCTGAAATTGAACATAGTATTTTAATAGGGAAAAAAATTATGGAATAAACAGAAACAGCGCGAGTAAATCCATGGATTGCTCCTAGTTAACAAGTCAAGTGAAATTGTTTTTTTAAGCATTCGCTCAATAGCAGCACTAGTAAATAAAACAGTCTATATCTCTCGTACTATACTCGTAAAGACGTCGACAATGTGAACGAGTAGTGCGTGGGTTTTCTTAATGGGATGGCAAAATATTTGAATAAAAGAATTGGCTTATTTGTGTAATGAGGACAACACTGGAAAAATCAGAAAATTTCCTCGTTACCCTAATAAGGTTATGTATATTTTTACCGGATCGGGAGCAAAATATGTATGTGCCCGATGGTAAACAACACGCCTGCTTATAATATTATATACACTATACACACTACAGTGTCACACTTGTGTGCTTACTTTTTTACAGTGCTTTATTTTTTTTTATAAAAAGTCACGAGAGAGCCTGTTCTGTGCCTGATGGTAAGCAAAATGCCTGCCACATAACAGCACAGTGACACACAACTATTGAAACGTAAAGAGTCCAAATCATTACCTAGCACTGCACTACGCACGTCACCCAGAGATCTAAGATGTTATATCTCTAAGGCCTGTAATTTCCGTTTCACAGTTATGTTTCCCCATTATTGTTTGGCGGTGGAATAACAGGCAAAGGTGTGGTCCTTCCCCAGGCGGACTCTGCCAAGAGTGATACCACTACACTAAAACTAAAACTATTTGAACGTGTTCTTGTATACAAGGTTAATGGTAATCAGTTTGCATCCTTTTAAGGGGATGATTAAGTACATCAAATACGTCAACTGTTGTTATATATCTTATCTTATACCTTTAAACGACCAATTCTTGTAGGTATATATAAATATATGTAATCTGAATCTCGGAAACGGCTCCGACGATTTTCATGAAATTATATATACAGAGGGTTTCGGGGTCGATAAATCCATCTAGCTAGGTTTTATTTTTTAAAAACATCATTTTATGCGCGTTTTTAGACAATGAAAAACTCCTACGATGTCATTAGAATACGATAACTTATTTCGCCACTGTTCTTTAAGCCTAAATGGCTCAGACGGAATATGCTCGCCCTCGGAGTCAACAAGCCCCGGTTCGAATCCTGATAGTTACACTCGGGATTTTTCTTTTTGTTCTTTTGTTTCTGAGAAAATCTTATACTTGGAGCCTTTTATAATCGCATTTAATTCGTATCTAAGTAGGTCTAAGTAAGTCATTACTTCGTAATTCGTACCTGCCTAAATATAATTTAAAAAAACCGAGCAAAGCTCGGTCAACCAGGTACTTTTTTTAGATTCGAAATTTTTTTTCCCACACAAAATAAAAAAAATGTATTTGCCTTGTCTAAAAGCAACGAACTCTTCGTAACAATTTGTAACAGGATCACGCGCGCTCTTTAACGCTCAATAAATGATATGCCGAAGTGAGTAACTACTATACAGACGCTAAACAGTGCTAAGGAGGACAACAATCACTTTTTTTTAATATGTGTTGAGTTTTAACAAAAGTTGTTGAACTAAAGTTGTTTGTTTAAACATACTGAACATGTCCTTAAACGGATGCAGGCTGATTACCAGTAACCCTGTATACGAGTAGACAGTTATTATATGAATGTATATTAAATTTATTTATTCAACGGATAATATTCCCAACGGTTGTTGGCACCGCTGCGAGACTCAGCTTAGAACCTCTCTGTAGACAGACTGACATCGGTCCCTGAAGCCAAATAACCGCAACTTTTGTTTCTTATACGTATTTCAGTCTCGTCAAAATACTGAGATGTAGTCGGAACACTTATCGAACAGTCTTTACACTTGTAATAATATATAAAACTATGTATTTTAGAATTACCCTGAGACTAGGTGGAGTGACGATTTACGGAAGGTAGCTGGTGGCGATTGGAATCGTAAAGCCAAGGATCGGGCTGAGTGGCGTATTATTGGAGAGGTCTATGTCCAGCAGTGGACGAATGTGGGCTGATTATGATGATGTTTTTAGAATTATTTTTTTACTAAGTAGAGCTGCAGGGTACGGCTGTTCTATTCGGGAAAACCGATCCC
Organism: Ectropis grisescens; assembly: GCA_017562165.1. NCBI lineage: Eukaryota > Metazoa > Arthropoda > Insecta > Lepidoptera > Geometridae > Ectropis > Ectropis grisescens. The sequence continues at coordinate 21,548,147 of CM029787.1, read as the reverse complement.
GAGCTCTTGATTCAGATTCCATGTGCGCCACTCTCTTTTTGAAGCCATGTGCGTAATGCCGCTAACGTAAAAACGGTGTAAGAAAACATAGTGAAAAAACCGACATCTTTCATCTACCAACCTGGGCTAGATCAGCGTGGTGGATTAAAGTGCGAGAGAAAACCCTGACTCTCAGCAGTGGGAACATTTAGTAGCCTGCTTAGTGCTTACGCTTGTACCCAGACGGGACGAAGACATGTGTTGAATGGTAAGCACCCCACCTGACCTGACAAGAGTAACATTAGCGGAAATGGAGTTCTGCTAGTAATTTAATAAAATTAGTAGTAATTACTAGTAGTAGGCGAATTTACACGTTACTGCCCATAAATCCGGCTCAAACTTCCAAAGTCCAGTTTTCCTGTTTGTTTAACGATAATGCATCGCATCCACGCCAGATTTATGGCTTCACTCTAAAGAGGGTAGAATGAATACGTAATAAGCGATGAGTAAATCTTCATGGCTAACTGCGTTATTCATTTCTGTGCAATTTCGCGAAGCGGCTTTATAGCGGCGGCTGAAATATGAGTCGGAACGCGGAACTTGCGAAGTTAAGTTGTAAAATGTCCTAATGTCGTAACTGGGGCTTGGTATTAAACCACACTGTAAAGAACTCGGTCAGAAACTCTTTGGTGTCAATGCGATAAGGACCATTATGCTACTTTAAGCCTGATTTTGCGTCTCTTTTTGTGGGGAGTCGTAGCAACGCAATAAGGACTATTTTTCCAAAAATAATAAAATTTTGGTCGAGTGCCTGATTTTAAATTTAAATTGAAGTCAGTTTTTGTTAAAATTAAATTACTAGACCAATGATACAATTGTCGGATATTTGTTGACGTCGACTAACTAACTCAATGAGATAAGATTAGCCTGAACCACCTGGATGAGCATTTGTATAACATACTAGCTATACCCTGCCACGCTTCGCTGTGGCACATTGTGATGCGAAAATTAGATAAAAACAACCCTTGATGCGGATTATACATCATTCTAAAATTTCAGCTCGATCGGTGCAGAACTTTTTGAGTTTTTGAAGCGTACACAAACCAACATAACATTTTTATAAATAAAGATATCGTACCGCCCACATAGTTCCCGATCCCATTGGTTTCTTGATACAAAAATAGCGTACATCAAACCAAATTTTACGACGAATTAAATTCAGTTAGCTTATTTTAGCTGACCGCGAAAATTTTTTTGTTGATATACCCTCACTTATAATTCGTATTGTCAAAACTAACCTCAAAATTATTGAGGGTAGATTAATTTTTTTTTGGGGTTTTAGTTTCACATGGTGAGTCATATCCGATGCCGAACCCTTATTGATTCCGCGTCGCTTGACAGGTGTATTTCAGACCATCATCTATCTATATACATATTAAATTTCATCCAGATCCAATCAGAGCCTTCAGTAATGTCTGCACGAAAGACACATCGATACATACCAACTCATAAACTTCCGCATTTATAATGTTACTAGGATATAGCAAGCTGTCTCGCAATGACGCGCCCGTTCGGGTAATGATACTCGTCTAAAATGTAACGAAAGGTTCTCTGAAGCCGGGGAATAGACATATCGCGAGCTGGAATCTGGAACGTGCGCTAGATCCCTAATCGCGATGATGAAGCTTTTTCTTCCCGGAATTTCGCATTTTTAGTTTGAAAGCCGGACTTTTAACTTGAAATTTACGGGGCTCAGGAAACGTTTGCTAACTACATTTTTAAGTTGGAGCTTTATACGAAATATTCGAAACATTTAGATATTTCTAATGAATTATGACAGCGAGTTTATTTATTATGTTATTAATTGAATATAAAATAAATGAACTTTAAATGGCCATTTCTCAAAAGATACCGTCTTGTCACATACTTAGATTAGTTTGGAACGAAGAGTTTACAAATACCTACTACGTATATAGTTTGAACAAATGACCCTCCCTGACCAGAGTAACTTGGTAAGGTGGGGAAAAGCCCCTGAAAAATGTTGCTATACTTGTGGAGAGGCGATATGTACAACAAGGCACATATTGGTGGGATGCAAGGTGCTCCTTAATAGGGGTCATTACTCACGGCGCCATGACAGAGTACTTGAAGCCATACGTGAAGCCTTTCAGTAGTTACAGCCCAAAAGGGGTTTCCGACAAACAAAAGACAAATTAACTTTGTAAAAGAAAGCTCAACTTCAAACTCCAGGAACAAACCTTACTCAATCCTGGGTACAGCACCTGATTGGACTATTTTAATGGGCACGTATGAAAAGCACTACAAAATCCCAGAGGATGTGGGTGTTTCGTCATCCAGACCGGACATTTTCCTTTTTTCTAGAGCTACGAAACGCATAGTCCTTGTAGAACTTGCCGTACCCTGGGAAACTAATATACCTAAAGACCACGCGATGAAACAATATAAGTATTACGACCTCCTAAACGCATTAACAAAAAACGGCTATGTACCTAATTAGTTTATACGCTGTAGAAGTGGGAGCGAGAGGTATACCAGCAAAATATCTCTATAACCTGCTGAAAGACCTTGGCTTATCCAGAAGTGCAGTAAGTTCTATACTAGAACGAGTATCTAAAGCTGCACTAGTAGGCTCATATCATATTTGGCTGGGCAGGGAGAGAAATACAAGTAGGTGTTGATGTACGTCAGAAAGAGGCCCCTTAAACCTACGCCCGAGTCACATGTCTCGGGTTTTCTCTCTCTGCCACACGATGGACCCGGCACCCGCACGGTGAATTCATGGAATGCTAAGCAGATCGTCTCTCTACACCGAAAACACGGGTCTGATCGCTGTTGTGTTATGGTTCTTGTGGAAGCATCATACTTTTACCGTGGCACATCACTATGTTGCTACAGCTAACATACACCTCATCTGATTACGATTGGTACAAAAGAACCGTGCGGAAAAACCGGAGCTGTTTACTTTTTCTTTATCTAAGGTTTGGAACAAGAACGTATTGTCATTTTGATAATGTTGATTTAGAGTAAGATCCCAGGGCCGCCAGACGTCACTTATTCAATTTATTTATTATCCGATGGATGAAATGTGGACGATTGAGTAGAGTTAGTACGTACAAGGAACACAATACATGCTTACCCGCTAACTTGCTGAGACGGCCATTTTTGAGATATGGGGTCCAAAAGATACATTACTTACTTCACGTATTTTCTGATAACTGACTTTCACGTATGTTATAGGCAGTATGTTTAAAATAAGGCCCCAATACTCGCAGACACTTTCCGTCGGCCGTTTTGCTTAACAAACGCTTTAAAACTCCCAAAATAATAGTTTCAGTTATCAGAAAATGCGTGAAGTAATGTATCTTTTGGACCCCATATCTCGAAATTGGCCGTCTAAGCAAGTTAGAGAGTAAGCATGTGTTCTTAGTAGGTACTAACTCTACTCAATCGTCCACATTTCATCCATCAGAAAATACGTGACGTCTGGCGGCTCTGGGATATTGGACTAATTGATTTTACTAGACCCACGTTGTACGAGAACCAGTTTGTACGAGAACCAGTTATCCGATTTAATACTTGCATAATCGTATCAGCAGCGCCCTGCATTTTTACCCGCGTAGTTATTTTTTATTATTTTTCCGGGATAAAAAACATAACAAAATAGGTAGCATTTATGGTATTCCAGGCTATATGGCTATATCTAATGTGTATTCTAAATTTCAACGCAATCCGTTCAGTCATTCCGACGTGTTTAGAGCCACAAATTTCCAAACTTTGACATTTATAATATTAGTAAGATTGCATTGCATTTGTAAATAAGGTTACTAAATCTTCTAAATTAATACATAGTTCAAACAAACAAATTTAATCGAAACTGCTACAATCTTTTTGAATCGATTTTCTGTCTCATTTTAATACGTTATTTAAAAGCTTGCGTCTTTTTGTAGTAGGTGAAAAACAGGAAAAGGACCAAATGAATTGTGCATAGAAACTCTTGATGAGCGCTCCAGCGGCCCTCGAAAACTTTAATTCGGGCTTATTTTCAATTCCATGTTGAACTTCCTTCGTCAAAAAACAGATCAAAGGTGCTGGCGTTGAGGGTCGGGCAGAATTTTCCGGGTCGCTGGTGAACAATGACGTCTTTTGACGCGGCCCCGGGTTTGGAACATGTGTAATGTGTATCGGGATTATGAAAGTCATGGTGCGGGCCCACGGTTGGTTATGGGTGTAGATTTGCTGGGATTTTAACATTATCCTTTCTTTATTGGTCAAGAAAAATGTGAATTGGAAGACTCAGACCGTGCTTGAACGTAACTGAATTTTAAGTGGCTGAGTTGGTAGTGAGTCATCCTGCGAAGCTTGAGGGTCTTGCGTTCGCCAAGACCTTCCCACCCAGTGCAAATATTTGTGTGACGAATACAAATATATGTATTGGCTAGGTGTTACTACGTTTATTAAGTAGGTTATGTATTTACAACTATGTAAGTATTATATTAGCTCTCTGGCTCCCATAGTACAAGCTTTGCTTAGTTTCAGATCAGATGGTGTTGTGTCTGAAATGTAGAAATAAATCATGGTTTATATTTTAAATACGAAAGTTTGGATCTTTAGATATTTGGATGTTTATTGCTCAATCACGTCGAAACGTCTCCTCGAAACTTACTATAAAATCGTTTAACGGTACTCGATGAAAAGTTGTCATTCGAATCAAGATAAAATTCAGAACAAAATAAAACATATAGTCTGTGGGGCCATAGTCAGAATTTATCGCGGGAAAATTACAGAAACGTATAACAGGGCGCTGCTGTAAAATTTTATGGTAAGTAAATAATTATAATAAATTAAACATCCGTAAAAGTAGTAATTAATGCGAAAGAACCCTGTAAGAGTATGACAGAACCAATAAAAGCGCGGATGTCTTTCGCAGCCGTTCGGGTGAACCCTTGTCACGGACCTACCCAATAACTGGCCCTTAAAGCTCGATCATTCGAGGCCCGCGGCGGGATTCAGTTTAACTGTCTTTTAGAGTTTTTATCGGTTGAAATCGTAAGAAATCCTATTCTTTATTCTGATTCTCTTATTTAAAAAATAAACTTACGTTACACCGCCGTTATTTAAGGTTTGCAGTTAACCGCCATCTTGCCTGATTTTAAGCGACATGATGCGAATATAACAATCGAATTAAATACTAATTACATTACATTTTTATAAGCCTTTCCGAGCGCTTGGTCGACGTATATTTGCCCCAACGTATAAGCATTGGTGCATTCAGTAGTTCCCGTTATTTCTTTGGTATAAAAAGTAGCCTCTGTGTTAACCCAGGGTATCAGTTCCATGGGGTGCGTGGCTCGGGAACCTCCACGTGCTGCACACTGGGCATCACAGAACAACTTACATCGGTGACATCTTGTTGTGTGATGCCGAATCCTGCCCGGGGCTGGGAACTTCTTCACGCGCTATCCATCCCCTTGAGCAGTGCGTGTAGAGTTTGAGGATGGGACTGGAAGACTTGGGAACTTTACTCGGCTGATATATCGGCCAAGCAAAATTCCTGACCCGCACTTGGCCAGCGTGGTGTATTATGGCCTTAACTCTCACCTTGCGAGAGAAGGCCTCGTGGGAACATTTAGTGGGCTGGTTATGTTTATGTAAAATTCGTAAGTCGTCCAGATGAAGGTCCTCCACGAGCACTCTGACTATTAGAGTGCTCAGTGGCAGGACAAGGGTTGCGATATGGTCATAGAAGCGAAACGCGGCAATCCCTAGCTGCGGTGTTGAGGACCTCTTGCTTCCGATCATAATCGCCGTGAGAGGTGAAGTCAAAGGTATCTCAGCAGTGAGAGGTCCTGTGAGTTAAGGAGCGAGAGTTGGAAACCTCTCACTCCTTCACTGAGGCGGAAGCAGACACGAGGGCAAGCCGGGAGAGTTACCACTCTGGGCTCGCATCCAGTCTCCACAGCATGGCCTGGGGCGTTGGACGTTTAGGTTCATTACACTATCAAAAATGCAAACAGCATATTATCAAATGATTTAGTTATCTCCACGTTATATTAGAGTACCTCTCTACTTTGTCTTTGATGTAGTTGTCAATATAAACTTTTCTTCTTTATAGTTTGTTTAGTTCTTTCTTCTATTAGTACGGTATGGTACATTTGTCTGTCTATAATAATTATGAGAGGAAAAACGTGTACAGTGATAACGCCTGATTGGTCAAGCTGGCGTGTATTTAGCCTATATTTAGTTTATGCTCTAGTTATTTGTGATAAAACCTGTCTTATAATCATTCGTGCAAAGATGACAACAACATGGTATTGTCATTTCTATGATTGACTTTGACCAACGTACAAAACAGACTTAACGTAAAAGACTTGAAGAAAAGGAAAAATATAACGCATTATCTTTAACTTCCCCCCAAATAAAAAGTGACGTTTCAACGTGATTGAGCAACAAACATTGAAACTGTCGCATTTATTAATAAAAAAAGCAGCGTCCCGCGGTTTCGCCTGCGTAGTTTTTTTTTTCAATAATTAGTGACGAGACGAACAAGACATGTGCCTGATGGTCAGCAACATGCCTGCCACAGAACAACACAGTGACACGCAGCTATTGGAACATGAAGAGTCCAAATCTTTACATAGCACTGCACTACGCTCGTCACCCAGAGATCTAAGATGTTATATCTTTAAGCCCTGTAAGTTCCCGTTCCCGTTCATCATCATCTGCCTATCTTAGTCCACTGCTGGACATAGGCTTCTCCCATGGCTCGCCACTCAGCCCTATCCTCAGCTATACATCTCCACCCACTGCCTGTTGTCTTCCGTATATCGTCACTCCATCTAGTCTCAGGGTGTCCCACACTACGTTTGCCGATTCGTGGTCTCTGATCAAGTCTCTGATTCAAGAACACGTCTACTCCAACGGTTATCGGTTCTGCGACAGATATGACCGGCCCATTGCTAATGCGTTGAGCTATGTCGGTTACCTTGGTTCTCTGACGGATCACTTCGTTCCGAATACGATCCCTCAGAGAAACTCCAAGCATAGCTCTCTCCATAGCTCGCTGCGCGACTTTAAATTTGTGGACCGCTTTGACTGTCAGTGTCCAAGTTTCGGCACCGTAGGTCATGACAGGTAGGACACACTGATTAAAGACTTTTGGCTTTAGACATTGTGGAATAGACGACGAAAAGACACGACGTAGTTTGCCAAATACTGTCCAGCCCAGCTGAATCCTTCTCATGGCCTCACTTTCGAAATTGTGCTTCCCTAGTTCAAGCGTCTGCCCTAGGTACACATATTTCTGAACAATTTCTAGAGGGACGCCATTTATAGCAACCGGTCTCGGAGTTACACGCTCGTTAACCATGATCTTGGATTTATCCACGTTCATCCGGAGACCTATGCGTTAAGAAGCATCAACTAGGTCATTCAGCATCGACTGTAAGTCCTCCAACGATTCAGCCATTATGACGATGTCATCAGCTAATCTAAGGTGCGAGATGTACTCGCCATTTATATTTATGCCATGTCCAGCTCAATTCCCGCCCGTTCCCGTTGCTTTCCCGGAATAAAAAGTAACCTATGTGTTCTCCTAGACTATGTTCTATGTGTGATATATCTATGTTCCAAATTTTACGATCCGTTCAGACGCTACGACGTGATTGAGCTAAAAACATTCAAACATTAACATTTATAATATTAGTAGGATTATTAAGATGACCCTTGAAGTACTACGCTACGGCATAAGAAATATTTTTAAACAACACAGATATGATAAGGAATAGTAAAAACATCTAGAAAATACCTTATTTTAATTGAAAAATAAACGAAACATTTTAATAAACAAGAATTATGATACAGAAGGCCATTTCATTAATTTCCTCTGATTTATTTTCCCGTCTAGGTGTGCCTTTGAATTAATTAAGTAACCTTAATTAGAGACAGTCAAAGACAGTTTCAGCTAATTTTGCCAAACATTAAATTATAATTACAGTACCTAACTTCTACGTAAATAATGATAAATTATTCAATTAGGCATTTATTTACGACAAGCTGAACGAGTATATGTTTAAACAAATAAGATACTTTATTTAAATAAAGTGCCAACGCGAGGCTTAGGCAAGCGAGACGCTTTCATTCTTATACGATTTTCCACCACCCTAACTTCCCTGTAGTCTGAGCATCCGATTACTTGAAAACCTTACACTAGGTTATGGAAAAATATGGAAGATTATACAAAATAAAATAAGGCGTAATTTGTAATGCTATAAAATTATTAAGAATCGACAAAGATATTATTATACAGGGTTATTGGTAATTAGACTGCATCAGCAATGGGATAATCATCATCATCATCATCAGCCGCAAGACGTTCACTGCTGAACATAGGCCTCCCCCCTAGATTTCCACAACGAACGGTCCTGCGCAACCTGCAACCAGCGGTTTCCAGCGACCTTTATGAGGTCATCTGTCCATCTAGTGGGAGGCCGTCCAACACTGCGTCTTCCGGTTCGTGGTCGCCACACGAGAACCTTTCTCCCCATCGGTTGTCAGTTCTCCGAGCGATGTGGCCTGCCCATTGCCACTTCAGCTTGCTTACTCTTTGAGCTATGTCGGCCACTTTCGTTCTTTTGCGAATATCCTCATTACGGATTCTGTCGCGCAAAGAGACTCCGAGCATAGCCCTCTCCATAGCTCGCTGTGTGACTTTGAGCTTCGTTATGAGGCCCACAGTTAAGGACCACGTCTCAGTTCCATAAGCCATCACTGGCAACACGCACTGGTTAAAGACTTTCGTCTTTAGGCATTGGGGTATTCTGGACTCAAAGATGTGCCGAAGTTTCCCGAACGCTGCCCATCCGAGTTGGATCCTTCGCTGGACCTCTTTGTCGAAGTTGGATCTACCTAATTGGATCTTTTGACCCAGGTAGACGTATTCGTCAACAACTTCGAGTGTGGTATTCCCAACAATAACCGGTACTGGTGAGACATGCACATTTGACATGACTTTCGTCTTGTCCATATTCATCCTCAAACCTACCTGGGATACTCTACTGAGGTCCCTGAGCATAGCACCGAGGTCCTCCAGCGACTCCGCCACAATGACTATGTCGTCGGCAAACCGAAGGTGAGTGATGCATTCGCCGTTGATATTGATGCCATATCCGTTCCAGTCCAGTAGCTTAAAAACATCTTCCAGCGCGGCAGTAAATAGTTTCGGAGATATAACATCTCCCTGTCTCACGCCTTTCTGTAGCTGGATTTGTTTTTTGCACTGGTCCTATAATCGGACAGACATTGTGGCGTTACTGTAGTTACACTTCAACACTTCGATATAGCGATAGTCAATGCGGCATCGCTGGAGAGACTGAAGCACTGCCCTGCAATGGGATAATAAGTACACAAAATACGTTAACTTTAGTTTAACAGTTTTAGAAATTCGTAGGTTTTTTCCCATATAATATAAATAAGTATATTTGCTCGGTCTAAAAGCATCGAACTCTTTGTAGTAAGGGCGCGCGGTCTCTTCAACGTTCAATAAATGATGTGCAGAAGTAAATAAACACTAAACAGCCGCTAAAGTGCTAGAGAGGACAACAAACACAATTATTTTGTTTATAGTGGTAGGTCTCTTAACAGAATCCGCCTGGGGAAGTACCACATCTTTGCTAGTTATTCTACCGCCAAGCAGTAATATGCAAACATTACTGTGTTCCGGTTTGAAGGACAATGTTTCCAGAGAAATTACAGGGCTTAGAGATATAACATCTTAGATCTCTGAGTGACGAGCGTAGTGCAGTGCTAGATAATGATTTGGACTCTTCATGTTCTAATAGCGGCGTGTCACTGTGCTGTTATGTGGCAGGCATGTTGCTTACCATCACGTACATGTACTGCACGTTTCGACGCGCTCTACTTTAAAAAAATCGTTTTTTGGGAAATGTATTGAGTTTTAACAAAAGTAGTAGGTATAACAAAAGTTATTTGTTTAAATGCAGGCTGATTACCAGTAACCCTGTAGATTATCAAACATCCGGAGTGGATTATGACGTCATGTCTACATAAAAATCGTATACAGACGTGACGTCACTCGAAACTTTTATGCACGATATCTTCAATTATTTTTTTGTGAAATAAAAGAAAACCCGCGTTTTTAACATTTTTATTAATCTAATTGGCGTGGCGGACTTATTAGTTGTGTTTAGTCGCCATGCACTCACGATGACCTACTTACATATTCACAAGAAGTGAATGAATGAATGAAAACTCTTTATTATTCACACCTTAAAATAGTACAGAAAATAAATATAAGAAAATATAAGAAGTGCTACTTACATATTATAATATGTCACTTGGTATATCTTACGATCATTAAAACACTAAAATTATAAGTTGTAAGCTTTTACTTTTATCGCCGATCCCTATGGCTGCCATTTTTTTTTAAACGGAGGGTTTGTAGTATGTCTTTTGACATCACGTTATATTAACTACATAATATAATAAAACTTCACATATTGCTATGGCAATACTTTTCATTACAATATCTACGCTACCATTTCATTCATTCACGAAAATCCTAATTCATTTTCAATGTAAATTTATTGGACAACAACAGCCAACAAAAGTTATCTCATAATTCTTGGACGTTATATTTGTTTCACTTTTTGGATTCCGGCAAAAGTTGTGTGAAGTTGACAATTGTTTCCTTTCGTTTGTGTAAAATTGTATATTATTAAAAGCTTTTGTTGGATCCTGTGGAGTGTGTTCATGTTTATGGCGTTCATAGGGTTTTGGTATTTAGCCAAGTGGATGCTTTGTGGTGGTTGTAAAAGGTTACAGATCTAATCATTGATATAAAGCAATGGATATGCCCCCCAACCTCAGGCGCACGAAATTATGTTATCGTTGGAAAGAGTGAGCTCACTCTTTCCGTTTTAGTCGACTTTAGGAAGCGCTGAAAGCCGGACGTTTATGCCTATTCGTTTTCAACTGAAATAAGTAGAACTGCAACATGCATCGCCGCTAGCAATTCTAGGGGTCAAGTAGATCGGTAGTTGTAAACTACTCATGCTACACACAGAAACGCCGTTTGTTTACATTTTTAAGGGGTTCAGGGCACATCATTTGATTTATATCGATGGTTCTAATATGTTTTTACTAACAGCCCCTGCAATTTTAATGCCCTTTCCTTTTATATTCCCGCGTTAAAAATATGCATAATTATGTGCTACTCCAGACTATATTCTAACTGTAATTCGAATTTCAACGTGATCCGTTCATGCGTAGATAGAATGACGATGTACGGAAGACACAAGACAGTGGATGAAAACTAAGGATAAGTCTAAAGATATGTTCGCTAAGTGGCGAGTGATAGGAGAGTTTGGTTGTACCTAGTGAGTAGTAGTAAGTAGCCTTTACAGTCCTATTCACAGAAACTGTTTTTTTTATTAAGCGTTACGAGACGAGCATGTGCCTGATGGAAAGCAACATGCCTGCCACATAACAGCACAGTGGCACGCAGCTATTGGAACATGAAGAGTCAAAATCATTGCCTAGCGCTGCGCTCGTCACCCAGAAATCTAAGATGTTATATCTCTAAGCCCTGTAATTTCTCTGGAAACATTGCCCTTCAAACCGGAACACAATGTTTGCCCATTACTGCTTGGTGGTAGAATAACTGGTAAAGGTGTGGTACTTCCCCAGGCGGACTCTGCTAGGAGTCCTACCACTACAAAAACTTACAACAAAAAATTTACAACTGATCAACTACAGCCAGTTACTTTATACGCAGTTACCTTATGATGGTCTAGAACTCCTCATCAATAATAGCAAACCGAAGAAGTCGACAATAGAAGGAAAGTACAGTAAAATAATGATTAGACAATGGAATCTTTACAAAGTGAAACATCGTGATCTTCTACCCCTTTTTTATCTATTGGCCTGACCTTTGACCAAGATAATTATACTCCCACTCAAACAGGGCTGCCATTAAAAAAACCTTGATTACATATTTAAAATCTTTAAATAAGTTTTTGATGATAAATATATTTTTCACTCGACCTGGCAACCTTAAGGTTTGTTATAATACCTATAAATATTATTTTCATTTTTATATAAAATTCTCTACGTCAAGTATTAATACGTGACGCGTAATTAATGCATCTATATAATACTAGCTGTACCCGGCCACGCTTCGCTGTGGCACATTATGATGCAAAAATTAGATAAAAACAATCCTTGATGCGGATTATATATCATTGTAAAATTTCAGCTCGACTGGTGCAGAAGTTTTTGAGTTTTTGAAGCGTACACAAACCAACATAACATTTTTATAAATAGATAAAGATAAAGATAAAGATATATTTATTTGCATACAACATGAGTGAGTTTTGTACAAAATATGTGCACATAGGTGTAATAATAATTTGTGTTGCCATATCATGCTGTGCCGGCTAGGCGTACAAATGTCAGGTAGGTAGCAGTCTGCTCATACAAACTAAGGACTAATTTACATTCAATGTTAACTGGTAAAATTAAAAGAAGCATGTCACAGTTACACAAAAACATTACCCAAAAATACTCACAAAAATAGATGTTTCAAACAAATAATCAAATGTCATTATTAAATAAGAAGAAAAAAATAATTAATTAAGAAATCAATATTAACTGCATAATGTCTAGAATTTGTCACTTAAAAAATCATTAATTGTATAATAACATTTCTGAGATAACAATGCTTTAAGTTTTTTTCTAAATTGATTGGTATTTAGTTCCCTTATTGGCTTTGGTATCTTATTGTATATAATGGGTCCCATACATACAATGTTATTTTGCATTAGCGTTGTCTTGCCTCGATATAGACTCCTTTTATCTTGGTCGCGGCGATTTCTTACAATAGAATCAGATAGTCTGGGAAATCGCTCTCGGTTTGTTTTGACAAATATAGCTGTTTCCAAAATGTATAGGCAAGGAAGTGAAAGAATTTTATGCTTCGAAAAGTACGGTTTACAACTGTCCTTTTTTAGTCTAAACATGGCCCGAATACAGCTCTTCTGTCTTCTAAACAGAATAGTCTTATTTGTTGAGTTTCCCCAAAATATAACACCATATCGCAAGATAGACTCTACAAGCCCGTAGTACGCTGTAAGCAAGGAGTCAGTATTTAAAATAGGAGTTAGACGTCTCAGAGCATAAGCTTGACTACTTATTCTTTTGCGAGATTGTCAATGTGTGGTTTCCAGTTTAGTTTTCTATCTATAGTTATTCCAAGGAATTTGGCTACTTCCACTTCTTTTATCTTTTTTTGTTGTCATACTCAACGTTAACATTTGAAGTACCCCGTCCCATTTGTCTAAAATGCATTATATTTGTTTTTGTCAAATTTATTCTAAGATTATTATTGTCAAGATATGAAATAGTTGATGTCAAGGATTTATTGATGTCTTCTTCGTATGTGTCAAGAGTTTTACATGTTATTGTAATAGTACTGTCATCAGCGAATAGTGTCATGGGATGAGATATGGCATTAGGAAAATCATTTATATAACCTATAAATGCTAGTGGACCCAAGGTGCTGCCCTGAGGAACACCATATTTTACCGCGCGTTTACAAGATCGTGATACTTCTTCAATTTTAGTTTTATATTTATTCTACTAATTTCCGTAACTTGGGTTCTATCAGTTAGGTATGACTTCAGCAATTTTAAAATGTTACCCCGAATTCCATAAGCTTCTAATTTGGCTGTCAATATTCCATGATCTACGTAATCGAAGGCCTGTGTTAAATCACAGAAAATAGCGCAAACTGGCAACCTTTTATCAACACACGTCAAAACTATACTAAGGAAATCATATATGGCCAAATTTATAGTTTTATTTTTCGGAAGCCTTTTGTGTTCGTCGCACAGTATATTATTTTTTTTCTAAATAACTGTTGATTTCATTGTATATATATTTCTCAAAATTTTAGAATATATTGATGTTAGCGCTATTGGTCTGTAACACTCCATTGCCAGTTTATTATCTTTTTGAATAGCGGTTTGATAATTGTAGTTTTCAACGATTCAGGAAACGTTCCAGTTGAAATACAAAGATTTAGTATATGGCTCAAAGGTTCACATATGAACTTGCTTACTGATTTTATTACTTTAGTCGAAATTTCGTCAATACCTACACTATTCGTGTTTTTCAAGCCATTTATAATGTTTTCAACGTCTCTGGGCAGACTTGGAGCCATGAATATGGAATTCGTGCTCTTTTTTTATATTCATTGTGATATTTTTACCTGAATTTGGAATTGGCATTATTTTGTCAACAAAAAAATTGTTAAATGCATTAGCTATCTCTGTCGGATCAGTTATTTCAATATTATTATGTCTGATTTTGGTGATACTTTCCCTAGGCATATTTAATTTATTTGTGTTGATAATTTGCCAAGCTGTTTTAGATTTGTTATTTGATAGTTTTATTTTGAAGTTATTTTGTGCTCGCTTAGTTAAACCAATGATCTTTCTAAGACGCTTGGAATAGTCAACATACTTACTTTTATTATCTGTTGTCGGATGGAGTCTGTACCTCCATAGTAATTTTCTTTTATTTTTGCTACACACTTTTATACCTTGAGACAACCATTTAACAGGTTTGTTTGTTTTGATCACTACTTTTTTGAATGGGAAACACAGATCATAGAATAATTTAAAGTTAGAAAAAAAATAGTTGTACGCTTCATTAGCATCAGAGAAGAAATACAGCTCCTCAAATGATATACTACTTAAACAAACTTGAAATTTTTTGATATTTTGTATTGAATAATCACGCTGTATTTTACACCAATATTTAAGTAAAGAATTTTTATGGACTGGTAATTTCATAACAAGAGCACTATGATCTGATAGATCTAATTCATGCACTTCCGTTTTACATGCCATGCTTTTTTTTAGAGATGTATCACAATGGATATACAAGTATTATTTTCGCGCTTCGTATATAGCGTATCGCGATTCCTTATTACGTCTTATTAAAAGTTAAGAATAAGCTAACAGAACATTAATTTGAATAACATTTATCTCAACCGTAGACTGACTATGTTTGAAACATGAATCGTAAATTAGCCCAATTGTTCGAGCCGTTCTTATCGTTACTAACTGCAACTGCTTTTAAATTAGACTTTTTTTATAATAAAACGTGAAACGACGAGTAAAACATGCACCTGATGGTAGGCAACATGCATGCTCGTTACGTATCAGTCCCACGCACAACTTTACATGAAGAGTTCAAATCAACGTTTATCACTGCACCGCCCTCATCGTAACAGACATAATAATATCTTGCTGCCTCGTAATTTCTCTGGGAAAATGGCTTTTTCTGGTTTATTTAGAGGAATTTGGTCGATATTCAACTATGTAATTTCTATAGTATCTACAACTAGGTTAAGCTAAACATTGCCCTTCAAAACGAAACATAGTAATGTTTGCACATTACGTTTGCCTCCAGGCCACGTGGTTCGACAGCGTAGTTCGATCAATCGGACCACGTGAACTTTTTTTCCAGTTGGTTCGATTTTAGAATCGCACCACGTGAACTACTAATTCTTGGGACCTCGTGGTTCGACTCCATTGTCGAACCACTATGACAAGTTCATCTGGTTCGATTCATCGAAGTATACTCACAGGCACAATTAACTCGCACTCAGAAAACTTGGGATTAAGTATGTGCCTATTTGTGGTTTTGAAGACGGTTTAATTTTTTGTACAAAAAAGTTTATTAATGTTAGTTACTGTATTTAAAGTTATAATGTCCTTGGAAACGTTACGAAGTAAAGTAAAAATGTAACATGGTTAAATGAAGATTAAAATATGCTTATTGTGTTGTTGTATTTATCTAAGTTTTTGAATTTAAATTTTGAACACAATTAGATGTCTGGAATTGTATAAATTTTAGTTTTTACGCGGGAAAATAACGGGCAAGGGAACTACGCAGGTGAACCCGCGGGACACTGCAAGTTATTCACAAATGAAATACAAAAATTCCATTCACAGTGTTGTGACATCCCTACATTTTAGAATGTTAACCCTCCAGTCAATCGCGAATGTCAACGATTCCTTGCCCAAAAAAGAGCTAAATGAACCTTTTTTACAAGCATTTTTAGATAAGACGGCCGCCCCCGCCTCACTTCCGAACACTGTGTACTTTTCATTTGAAATATTATCTTTAAAGAAATACCTACGATTTCGGCGTCTCCCACAATGACCTTTAATTCAACATCATTTTGTCTGTTAACTCCAGGGTCATTTTTAATTACTTTCCTTATCTTCTTTTTATTTTACGGCTTGTCGGATTCAAGAAAATTGTGTATTCAGTTCTAAGTAAAAGATTACTCCATTCCAGTTTGTTTTTTTGGGTAATGCGATTTTCATCAATAACTAGCGGTCTGCCCCGGCTTTGCCCGTGGTACTTCTATAGTATGTAGCACTCAGAAATCACGTATATATTCAACAGTGAAAGTTTTTTGAAATCGGTTCAGCAGTTTCTGAGATTAGCGCGTTCAAACAAATAAAGGTTCAGCTTTATAATAACACTCGACTCTCGTTCATTCAAACCTGTGATAACTCGAACCTCTCCAAAAATCAAAGTTGTCACGAGCTTTATACTAAATCAATACATTTGATTGCACTTGATACATTACACATTCACATTACGAATGTGGAGTGGAGTCAAATCTCTTCATTCAAGTTCTCCAGTTTTTGAATAACAATCGTAAAACAATGACCCTTTTTAGGGCTACGAGCAGTTCAATAATATAATAATAACAATCGTTTATTTCCAAAAAAAAAATACAATATAGCACATTTAACATGATGGTGAAATTGCTTAAATTGATATAAATCTACTAGATGTACCATTGAGCCCCAAACTAGGCTATGCCTGTATCTTGGGCGCCCCTTCAAATTTCCGAAACGTTTCAAGTAAGATCGCTGTTGACAGTACTTATGCAACTTATTGACATAATTAATTACATACTATTAACGTAACAAAGAGAAAAAAAACACATAAAATAATAATAACGCTAAATAAAATAAATAAGTCAAAAGCCCTGGAAAAATCGAGGAAAACACCGATACATCTCCTCTTTCTATCCAGATGAGAGGCCACTGTCTCAGTCAAAAGTCTGAACTGCGTCTTCAGTTGATTTACCTCTTCTAAAACCGAACTGATTATTGTTGAGCAAGTTATATTTTTCAATAAAGCTTACAAGTCTCCGGATTAACCAGTTTTTCCAAAACTTTCGAAACGATACTTAACAGTGAAATCGGCCTGTAGTTGTTGGGGTCCATCTTGTCACCGGATTTATAAGCCGGAATAACTATAGCCGTTTTCCAGCACTCCGGAAAGGTACCTGAAGCCAAGCAGCTAAGATTGCAGATGTGAGTGAGTGGCTTTACCAGCGATTGTTTAGCGTGCTTAAGCAATAGAGGCGTGAAAGCGTCAAAACCAGGGGCACTATGTGTTTTCAGGTTTTGTATAATACCCAAGATTTCCCCATAGTCTGTAGGTGCTAAATATAGGGAGTCCTTATTATTACTTCTACACATCTGTTGCCGAGCTAGAGTTTCCTGGGATAAGTTTAACTTTTTTAGTATACTTGTAGCAAGGCGAGTACCCGTCATGGCAAAATGTTTATTGCACCTATCTAACGCAGTCTTAGGGTCGCTGTCTATGCTTTTTAGTGCGTCACTTGATGTTTTTTTGGAGCTTGGTATGTCACAAACTTCTTTAATAGATTTCCAAAGCATCTTAGAGTTACTGTGGTTCTGGGTGAGTTGTCTATTTGCATATTCCAGTTTGAGTTTGTGTAGCAGATTATTGCAAAAGTTTTTGTAGCGGACATAAATAGTCTTGAGCGACTCATCATGTGGACTATTTCTGAGTTTTAGATGTAAGTTATCTCTATGTCGCATACACTTCAGCAATCCCGGCGTAATCCACGGCTTGATGTTTCTCTTTGATCGGCTAATAGTTACTTTGTGTGTGTGTTTGCCAACTATGTCAGTCATCACCTGATTAAAAACTAAAACTGCAGTGTTCACATCTTGTTCGATCAACACTTTATTCCAATCCACTTGTTTAAGTTCCTCCGCGACATTGAGGAAGTTAGTTCGAGAGGTACTGGTTTTATTAAATCTATTTTTTCCTACTTCAAGAGACATGCCAACACACAGAATGTCGTGGTCAGTCACCGAGGAGATGCAGATTAAACCTAGACTTTTGCCCCGAGACTTTATAAACGCGTGGTCTAGACATGCTGACCCTAGTCTAGTTGGTTGGGTTATTGCTGGTAGGAATCCATGGCCAGCCAAGAGACACTGATACGCTGCACTGTTTTTTCCTGGTGGTTCTTCGAGAAGATTTATATTTATGTCGCCCGTGACCAATATAGACTTGCAGTTCTTGTTGCTCAATAAAATGCTATCTAAGTTATTGTTGAAATTTTCTAGATCTTTACCCGCCGGAGATCTGTATATTGCGACTATTTTCAGTAATTTACCCACCGTAAGTACAAGACAATTGGCGTCATCATATCTGGGTTCATATAATAATATAATAAAAAAATAGCAAGATAGTACTAGATCAAGCAAATCAGCCGCAAACTTGAAATTATACATGTATTGTTTTTAAACTTTCGGCGATTTGAACACATAATGTTTATAATGTACAGGACTTAATCACGATTTAATTCATTGTTTAAATACCTCGATGTTTCAGCAGCGTCGAGGTAAATAAACAATGAATTCAATCGTGACTAAGTCCTGTACATTATAAACATTATGCATGTGTTTCTTTGAAACTTTCTGCTTGTTTTAATTTATTTTTGTCAGCGGAACACTCGTACACTCCGCGAGGCATAAGCTGAGCTTTGCATTTGTGTGAGTGTACATGGATAGTGTAGGTGTGACAACCAGCCTTAGCCGCGGCGCCATTCTGTCTCGCCGCGCTCCTGCCTGATTGGTGATCACTCACACTAATGCAAAGCTCAGCCTATACCTCGCGGACGAAATTTCAAGCTCCTGCCTGATTGGTGATCACTCACACTAATGCAAAGCTCAGCTTATACCTCGCGGAGTGTACCAAATAGTCTTTTATTGATGAAGGGTGATTATTGAAGAGCAATGTTTCTAGGTAAACTACAGGGCAAAGATATAGATCATGTTGTATTTTCTTGTGACGAGCTTAGTGCAGTGTTCGACAGTTCATGTCCAACTAAAGCTGGTTGTATTTGATGCACGTGGTGAATTTTGAGGGCCCCGTGTCCCAACGTTAGAAAAATGGAGCGAGGTATTTCTGCGAAAGCAGTTGATGCTGAGATCACTGCCATTGTAAAATCAGCGATCTTATATCATTTCCAGGTTCCTATTAAGTATAATTTTGTAACCCTGATAGGTATGGTGAGTTATGGGTAGAGGTAGCCCACCCTTATGCGAAAAAGACTTAAAGTCTAAAACATCGCCGCCAAATTGCTAGCTTATCGGTTTTCTTATGGGATAGATTTTGGAAAGTGAGCAACTGATCTTCATAATTTAATTGTATCTTGCCTTTTTTCTAACACACTACCCGTATATCTAAAAAGCGTCGTCGTTTCATGGTTACCTATAAATGGTTGGTTCCAAAAACTCGAACAAATAGGTGAAATGTGGTGCCTGAATAGGTTTTCCCTGATGGTTACAATCTTGGTTTTTTCAAATCGAGAGTAAATCGGTTTCTTCTAGGCACGCTCAACCTATAATAGTTTAAAAAATCCGTCTAAATCCATTTATCTCTCTATACCAAAATGTTACTCCCACCTAGAACCATGGAAACACTTGGTACAATCTAGATAAAAATAAAATCTAACATTGCAATTTACAATTCACTCCAGTCGCTAACTTAGAACTGAGGATTTATCAACTTAAGTCAGAATTCTAAGAAATAGGGTATGCGGAGATACAAAAAGGCTGCCGAAGAGATTAGGCCTAAGTGAACCCAGTAACCAAGACAAAATTAGCAACAATCTTCCACAAAGGAGACTTTATCGCATTTTAGTAACAAACAGATATATTTTCACAGCAAGTTTTTGTTTCACAGCGTGGTCAACTGAAGACTTAAGTTGGTTAGCCCGTACATGGTCCGGATTAGCTTGCTTGATGAGGTGAATAACTTAGATGAATTACGGACAAAAAAGGTATGCTTATACAGTTTTCTGGACGTTGGTTAGCCATTTTGGTCGTGCTTACAAATTACTTCCATGATGCTAAAATAATAAAATTTCAGATCAGAAATAAAAGAAATTTGTTTAAGTTGACTAAAAGTGTATAGACTTCTGAATTATCCACTTTAGACCAATGAAGGTCAGGATAGGCATGGGATAAAGCATACGATGCCTTTCACTATTAAATTTATACCAATTCGTTTATTCATAAAACTGATGGAGGGTTTTGGTATGCCATCAAAGGTTACTCCTAGTTTGGGGGACGAGGTTGTCTTACTTACAAGTAAGATTATAGTCATTTTTTACTTTATTTTCTTTTTGCCTCTCCGGGTTCCGTGACCTTTGTCATTACAATTACCTTTTTATACATATTTCTTAGATTAGGAGAAAACAAGGAAAATAGGGGGGTGTTGTGAACATTTAATTCTAGTACTAGTCAGTCGGATTACGTCTGTTGAGCCGATCACTACCGGTTGGGATTCCGATAGTAATCGACTCGACATCGTCTTTTGCGTAAGCCACGTCCTCCCGGCGCAGAGCCTTCACTACGGCCGCGTTGCTGTCCTTGATGGCCATCTGTAGGTTGAACTCTCGGATGGTCTTCGGTGATGCGTCATCATCAGCGTAGTATGTGAAGGTCCCCGTGTGCCGTGAGACACCGCATGGGGCACGCTCTCGTGCAGCTTCATGTTTACCTGAGTTTTAATTAGGTGGGTACTTACTCATTTTTTACTAAATTAATTTAGATTTTTTTATGCGAACATGTGACGTATGTAATTAACCAAAAAAATTATTAAAAGATGTACCTTATTTATAGCAACCCGGTTTTACCCGCGTAGTTCCGGATCCTGTCGTTCCCGTTTTTTTGCGGTATAAAAAGAAGCCTTTTTTCTGACCATATGCTATATCTATGTATTTTCCACATTTCAGCCTGATACGTTCAGTAGTTTTTACGTGAAAGAGTAACAAACATTAATTCATCCATACTCATAAACTTTCGCGTTTACAATATTATAGTCGGATTTCCAAGTAGGTACATCAACATCTTGCTAAACTTCAATAATAGAATAAATTTTAACCGACCTAGCGGTAAAGGAAACATATCGCCAGAAATGAGATTTTCAATCGGTCCATTTCTGCTAATGCTTATTTTTAACCCCCGACCAAAAAAAGGGGTGTTATAAGTTTGACGTCGATGTCTGTCTGTCTGTCTGTGTGTGTGTCTGTCTGTGGCACCGTAGAGCTCAAACGGATGGGCCGATTTCGATGCAGTTTTTTTATTCGAAGGTTAATATCCGTGCGGATGTTCTTAGTTATGTTTGGTTAATATCGATTCAAAATGGCCGCCTCCACAAAATGGCGGACAAAATATTTCTTCACAACCTACCTTAATATGGGTATCAAATGAAAGGGCTTGAATAGTAGAATACTATACACTATAACAAATTTCAAATCCAAGATGGCCGCCACCACAAAATGCCGAATTGTATTATTTTTTTCACTACTAACTCAACATGGGTATCAAATAAAAGGGCTTGACTAGTACTTTGCACTATGACAAATTTAAATCCAAGATGGCCGCTACCACAAAATGGCGAAATACATTTTTTCACATCTCCCTTAAAATGGGTATCAAATGAAAGGGCTTGACTAGTAGAATGTTATACAGATAATCCGAGATCCGAGGTAGTCGGGGGTTAATCAAAATTTTTGATTTTGTTCTTGTTTCATACTTATTATACGAGTAAATGTGTGAGTAGGTATGGCTTTTTAAATTTAATTCGGACGTTTGACTTTTTTGAAATAAATAATTTTATCTGTAATTGCTGTAACAGGAAAAACGTATACAAACGGTCTTTGTTAAAAAATCTATTGAAATCAAACTCAAGAGATTGTATGTATGGACTGTGTATAAAAACACAATATGAAATTGTTGTACAATGCAAAAATATTTAAATGAATCCTGGAATTAGTCATGCGAGCCGAATTATTTCAGAACAAGAATAGGGAACAAAACACTATGTAAAACTGAATGACGTAAAATTTCGTTATCTTTATGTATTTTTGTAGTGGTAGGAATCTTAACAGAGTCCGCCTGGAGAAGTACCACACTTTGGCCAGTTATTCTACCGCCAAGCAGTAATGTGCAAACAGGTTTGAAGGGCAATGTTACCAGAGAAATTCCAGGGGTTAGAGATATAATATCTCAGATCTCTGGGTGACGAGTGCAGTGCAGTGCTAGGACTCTTCATGTTCCAATAGCTGCGAGCCACTGTGTTGTTATGTGGCTGGCATTTTGTTTACCATCAGGCACATGTCCAAATAAAAATGTATGATACAGGATTTTTGATAATCAACCTGCATCCTTTTAAATAGTTTTCAAAGATATTACAGAGTATAGAGATGAAGGATATGACCCCCTTTCCTCCCTAAATCGTATATGTTACATTGCAATATCTGAAAATTTACGAAATATCGAATAGTAGGTACATAGGCTATTTATTTTTACCATTGTAAAACTCACAAAACACCACTAGTAAAGTATTTTTTTACTGGATATTAGTAGATTATTATTATTATATAAATATGGCACAAGTGGGTAAAGTTGGTGACGGTAATCATCAATACACACGTGTGTCATACGACGTTTTTCAAAATACTTGCGAATACAATGATAAATAAAAATAAAAACATTTCAACAATGAAAGCGAGTTGTTATAAATCTTTCGGAATGGCGGGAAAAATAATCGGTTGTAAAAAAACGCGCGCGTAACTAGTGTGGCGGCCAGCCACAGACTAAAAACATTAGGTTTATTTTTTTTGTCAATCTGCGAATAGCGTTTTAGCCACGTACAAAAAGTGGAATATAAAGTTTTCTTTATTACAAAGAAAATAACAGTTATATTTTAGTTAAAGTTTTATTTTTAAGCCCTCCTCGACTCGATTTATTTATTTATTTATTTATTTACAATTTAAACATGGAACTTACAGTAAAAACCAACGCATTACATGTTTGAGCTAATATAGGCAAGGACTTCGGCCCTGAAATTGCCCAAATTATCGAAGAAAATGTCCAAATCTGGTTTTTGAGTGAGTGTGCCGTTCATAAGTTCAATGAAACGCGGCGTGGGCGCGTTGTAGCCGCGCGCAGTCCGCAGCCCCGGCGGCGGCGCCAGCAGGCGGCGGCGGCGACGCGGCGCGAGCGCGCCCGGCCCGCGCCGGCCGACCCCGGGCACCGCCAGCCGCACTTCGCTCAATGTATCGGGATTGTTCAGCTTGTTATTCAGCAATAAATAATAGTGGGTGAACAGCTGCATCTTGCGCCTCAGTTCCAAACTGTACAATCCCACCATTCCGTAGACAAATAGTGACGGATACATATATGGATAGTAGCCGTACTTTTTTTTATAAATAAAACGCGCGAACTTACGTTGGATCTTCTCCACCATGAGCGAATACTTTTTTTCATGAGGATCCCAAACTATTGCATTGTACTCCAACTTGCTGCGTACATAAGCCGTATACAACGTCAACGGTGCTCGCGGATCTCTAAAGTTATACGACGTGCGCATGATGAATCCCAACATTCTATACGCTTCTTTATACACGTTAGTGACGTGGTCAATTTGAGTCGTTCGAGTTGGATCAATGATCACGAACCACGTGAACATTTTTTTCCCGTACACGTACAAGTTGAATCTATCTATTTATATACGAAATTGCATGACGAAGCAATAGCTACATTAATTAATTTGTTCCATTTAACATGATCTTTTTTGTATCGAAACTTTTTTAGGAACAAAGCAACTCAACCAATAAAAAAAACTCTATAACTCACTAGTGAGTAATGTAATGAAAAAGTCACAGTTTGATTACGATCGCGCCTGTGCTTATGTTATTGTTTTGGATGGCGGTGATAGTTGTTGTAAGCCACGTTTAACGTGTACTTGAGTTATCTCGGTCAGTGATTACACTGTGAGGCCACGTAAGCGTTCCGGATCATTGAGCACGGTCCCGATCGCTAATTGCACTCGAGTATCGATTGTGTAGAGAGCGTAATTCAGAGTAGATGTAGTTTCCGGGTAAAGGTATACATTTGTGCTGATAACTTGAAGGTTTTGTAAAGAAAACTTCATAACCCACGTTGAGTAGCTTTATGCAAGGTAAAATCAAAGTCTAAGTTCATTACACGTCAACTAATAATAAATAAATAAATATTTGTGTACATTTCACATACAACAAAAAAATTACTTACGTATGTAGTGACGAGACGAGCAGAACATGTGCCTGATGGTAACAACATGTCTGCCACATGAAAGCACAATGGCACGCAGCAGAGTCCAAATCATTACCTAGCACTTCACTGCGCTCGTCACCCAGAGATATGAGATCTTTTGTCTCTATGCGCTGTAATTTCACAGATGTTAATTATTATATTATATTATACCATTAATTTATAAACAGCAAAAATAGCATACAACAAGTATAGGTACATTTTAAAAGTTCAAAATGAAAATTTCACTGTACGTTAATACATCATGTATTAATTATAATAAATATTATTCATATGTAATATTATTCATTTATAGATAAGTGTCAAGCATTATGTCCTACTAATATAATAAACGCGAAACTTTGTAAGTACGGATGCATGTTTGTTACTCTTTCACGTAAAAACTACTAAAGGGTTTTGTATTTAATTTGGTATATAGATAGATAATGATCTGAAATATCACAGAGGCTACTTATTATCCCTGAAAAAAAAGTAACGAAGGGAACTAAGCGGGTAGCATCGCGGGGCGTTGCTGGTTATGTACCTGCATAAATATTACAATAGTAATTAATTAATTATATCAATTTATTGTACAATTTTATTGTTAGTTTACCACCACTCTCTTAAAAACTCGCTGTAACTACTTATAAAAAAACTAGCAGCCCGTTCCGGCTTCGCTCGAATATTGTCACATAAAGCCCATTAATCGAAATAAAAACTATCCTATCTTTCAAGTTGGATCAATCTGTACACGGTGTCCAAATTTGATTAAAATCGGTTACATAGTTTAGGAGTCCATCGCGGACAAACATCGTGACAGGAGATTTATATATATTAGATTGATCAATAAGCCAGCATTTAAACCTGTTCCTGAAGCCGCCGAAACTTAAGGCTGATTTAGCTATTTTAAGAAGAGTTTTATAAACTTCGGTATATAAGTATGTTTCGGAATGTACATCTTGTAGGTTGGGGTCAACCCGAATATCCGTGGGGTCAACGATGTGCTAATGTCGGACGGCGCGGCGGCGGCGTAGAGGCGTACCGACGCGACGTAGCGTTGAAGAGGTGGAGGAGCAGTGCTCTAACGCGTTAACCTGACACCTGTTTTCCCGCCAAAATTATAAACGCAGCCGGTATATCGAGTGGTTAGACGATTCTTTTTAAATGGATGAAATCTTAGATAAAGAATAAGTAAATAGATCAGGTTTTACCGCACGGTTCCTTTGTACCAATCATAAGCAGATAAAGTGTATGTTAGCTATGGCAACATAGGGATGTGCCGCGGCAAAACATCCACAAGAGCAACAAGACAAGAGCGATCAGACCCGTGTTTTCCGTGTAAAGTGTTTATTCTAACTCTATACGTAGTATATGTAAACTCTTTGGGTGAAATATTGTGGATTCGCGACACCAACATTGTCGAATAGCAGTGTATCTGTATCTATATTGTATTGTGCCATATTAATACTGTTTAATACAAAAATTCTGAGTTGAGTCGTTTGGTTTGGAGCTCGGAGCTCTTCTCATTTTTATAAGCCTTTCCCATCACTTGGTTGATTGTCGGTTGTCCAATCTAGTCATACTGACGCATTTCTAGATGGCCAATGGGAAATGCTGACTTGCTGACGCATTTATTGATAGCCAATGGCCAAGGTCCCGAGTTTACCCGAAGATTTCTTATTATTCCACTATATTAAAGCCCACGAAAAATCTGTTTATGGCGCGCCAAAAGAAGTTTTCACTTCAAAATACTAACGAAATGCGAACCTCCTCCTTTTTTAAAGTCTTTTAAAAAACTTAAGTGGGTTGGTCATGCATATGCTGGCGAGAAATCGGTGCGTAGTAGAAATTTACCCAAACACTAAAAAATTACCAAAACTGAATTACATTTAACCAACGATTCTATCCGATTTAGCTAACTTTTTTATTAACTTTCTGTAAGTAATTCTACGACGTATCTACTGAAATCTCTAACTGTAACTGACCTCATTTCGTGACTTGACCCAATTCGATGAAATTAATAGAATTTTCATAATTAACAAACCTTGGATGTATATCGGGGGAAAAATATTGGCTGGTCCTTTGGGGTGCGTTAAGGTAGGGAGAGAGGGGAATCTAACAAATTTTATTAAGCCTGTATTTCTGGGACAGTTGATTGTTTGCACCAACGGTTTTGAAAACTTAAAATTGACTTTGTAGATAGTATATTATCACTATTAGTATAAGTAGTATTAATAAGAAATAGGCATAAGTTACAACTGGTCTAGGCAGGAGAACGGCGAATGCCGATCCGAAGCACACACATAAGTTACCTTCATAATCTAACTATGTATTAATTCAATCCGATTGTGTCAGGTGTTTCGAAGTGATTGAGCAATAAATATCACATTTGTTACATTTATAATATCAATGGGATTAGTATTTATACTATCAGTACATTGTTTTTTTATATAGTATAGAGTGACGAGACGAACAGAACATGTGTCTGATGGTAAGCAATAAGCCTATCAAATAACAGCAAAGTAACACGCAGCTATTGGAATATGAAGAGTCCAAATCATTACCTAGTACAGTTTTTACAGTAGCGCAAGTCTACTGTAAAAACTGTACTCTTGGGTGCCCAAAATACAGGCTCAGCCTAGTTTGGGACCCACCACATAAACCGCGGAGCCAGCTATTGACACTATTTCAACAATATCAATTAGTATTCATGTGCTGTTATTCTTATGGAAATAAATGACTTTTTAATTTTATTTAAGTACTGCACTGGGCTCGTCACCCAAAGATATTAAATGTTGTGTTTCTATGCCCTGTAATTTTACTGGAAACATTACCTTTTAAACCGAAACACAGTAGTCTTTGCCCATTACAATAACTGGCAAAGGTGTAGTACTTCCCCCAGACGGACTCTGACTACTGCTGACCTATTGTATACTAGGTCTGTAATGAAACTCAAAGAATATATTATAGAGGTAATTCTTACATAATGAGATGTTTAATGACGGTACCAGCTACATCACTTTGTCATAAGTATTGATGAGACCAAGGTGCAAGTACTATTCAATGTTTAAAAGTATTTTAATATCACAATTAAAGTTAGTTACGGGAGCACACATTCAACTTATGGTAAAATCCTATCTATACTTATAATAAAACTGTAACGGGTCGAATTCTGTACATTGAAGATATTTTGAAAAAAATTTTTTGGAGCACTCTATTTTCGATACTGATGGCGAATCTGCATTTTTTTTCTTTCATGTCTGTCTGTCTGTCTGTCTGTCTGTCTGTCTGTCTTTCTGTATAGGGATCACGCATCACGCCGAAACTACTGATTCAATTCAGCTGAAACTTGGCATGATTTTAGTTTATACTAAGGAGATTGCTGTAGGCTACTTTTAATCCCAAATTCTGATCGGTTTTCTTGCGGGAGGGGGTGAAAGTCAGAATGTGTATTTGGTTGTAACTCATGTTTGCGTTGTTTGATTTCATTAATTCTTTTTTGTTAGAAAGACCATATTATTAATACTGTTCCGTCAAAATTTAAACATTATCGGTTTGGTGGTTCGGAAATTACACAAACATTAAATAATAACGACACGCGCGGCGCGTTCGGTACATACTAACTTCTAAGTATTCTGTGGCTCACAGACGATCCACAGAAATTCTAGATTCTAGAACGTGCCCACGTGATCGCGTCGCGTCGTCTTGAATGAAAGAATAATTAGGTATCAAAAATATATTTTTGTGTGGAAAAACAAACATCATTAGGTTATAACCGACTTCAAAGAGGGAGGATTTTCTCAATCGGGTTGCATGTTTTTTTATTAGGTTTGATTTTACGCGATAACTCCGCTAATTGTGAATTGATTTTGATAACTCCTTCTTTGTTTGGTAGAAAATACTTCAGAGGTGATCTCATATATCGAAAACAGGGAGGTAGTTTTTCAAATATCAACAAAAAACTAAAATCAGCTTAGATATATCTGTACAGAATTAAATTACCTGTCATTGAAGTAGATTTTTGTTCTTTAGAAGAAAACATATTAGCATAATAAATAGCCATTTAATACCCATTAAGTGTTCCCACTGCTGGGCGTCGGGGCCTTCTCTCGCAAGGAGAGAGTCAAGGCTATAATCCACCACGCTGGCCCAGTGTCGGTTGGTGGATGACATATGACTTAGAACTTAGATTCTATTTACATTTCGGTTTCCTCGCGATGTTTTCCTTCACCGTTTCAATTACCGGCATTACGAACATGACTCTGAAAAGATAGTGGTGCACGTGGTTTTGAACCCTGGGTCTCAGGATCGACAGTCGCCGTTCTCCTGACTAGGTCAGCTGTAACTTACTAGACCAGCCGTAACGTATTAGAAAACGTGTTATTTCAATCCAAATACTGTTTGAAATTTAAAGGTAGTGTTTAACAAGCTTCGGTGACCGAAGCAGACCGTTGTTAGGGTTCCGTACCAAAAGGGTAAAAACGGGACCCTATTACTGAGACTTCGCTGTCCGTCCGTCCGTCCGTCTGTTACCAGGATGTATCTCAAGAACGGTGTTAGCTAGACAGTTAAAATTTTCACAGATGATGTATTTCTATTGCCGGTTTAACAAAGAATACTAAAAATAAAATAAATATTTATTTAAGAGGGGCTCCCATACAACGTCATATTTTTTACCGTTTCTTGCTCGATACTAATAACTAATAACGTACTTGTCACAGACGCTTTAACTATTTACATAATATTTAGTTTTATGTTCTCTTTAAATGTAATGTAATTAAAATAAATTATGAAGCGGGCTCCCATACAATTAAAGCCGTTTATTTGCTAATGGTTCGGAACCCTTCGCGCGCGAGTCCCACTTGCACTTGACCGGTTTAATTTTTTCTAAAATTTTGTAAAATCCTATCCTACCAATATTATACAAATATGCCAATGTTTAAATTTTTGCTGCTCAATTACGTTGGAACGCCTGAATGTATTGAGTTACAATTTGAAACACATTATATCTTGGCTTAGCTTAAGTAGCAATGCTTAGCCTATGTGTTCTTCCAAACTATAATCTAATTGTATTGCAAATTTCAACCCGATCACTAAATACGTTCCGCCATGATTAAGTGACAAACATCCAAACATTGACATTCATAATATTTACAGGACAACGTGGGAACGGCTGAACACATTTGGAAGGAATTCGAAACACACGTACTTAGTTTGTACTCAAAAATAGCAAATAGGTTACTGTGACGTCAGAAATACTAAGCAAATTTGGTAGAAAAATGAAACAGAGATACCTTATAGTCTGAAATACCACATACACTACCTATCAACCCGAATAGAAGCATTGGCCCTAAGGAGGTATGTAATCTGTGGCCCTAAGGAAACAAATATTAACGTCAAAACGACAAAACGAATTGGTTTGACATACGAAACGCAGATAGTTTAGAATCTAAAATTTCACATGGGGTAATAAGTCTATATTTTAATTTAACTTCATATTATATTAAATATATGCACCCGTTTTGGCGTAGATAATACAGGTGCTTTGGATGCACAATCAAAATAACAAGCAACGTTATATTCTCATTAGATGGCGCTAATGACAGTTTAAATCTCAAACACTAAACCCCATTTAAATCAATGTTTTGCTATTGTGGTATGTATTTTTTCTTTCATCACTAGGTGGCGTTACTGGTATTCCTAATTGTACTAATGATTTTTATGCCGAATTTGGATTCTTTCGTTCTTTGATTCTGTTTCTGTGTTACCATTAAATTTATACATTAACATTTCACTTAGATTTTGCTTTGATTTATAGGTTCAACTTGCTTGCGTAACATTAAAACTCAAATAAATTAATCATTTTGAAGGCTTCATTCAAAATTTTACGCGGGCGAAGTCGCAGGTAACAGCTAGAGAAAAAAGAGATAAGTGGGTATAAGATCATGCACAACAGCTTTTCATAATGTATCCTATAAAAATCCTACAAACTTAACAATTGCGGCTGTGTTCGTTACTACGAAACCTACTTATTAAAGTATGTTAGATTTTAAAAGAAGAATAATAAAGATATTTCTTTTTTTTTGTGAAAAAACAAGTTCACTTGGGTTTTCAATAGCTACTTATCCAAATTTAGTTAATTTTGACGTACTTTCAACTAACGTATAAGTCCGTAACATCTGCTTACGCGAACGAAGTAGCGGGTTCAGCTAGTTAATAAATAAATATTAATAAAATAATTTCTAGCTTGACAATAATTTGCTTGATTCTCACCCTCCGGTAATTGTGCCCCTGCCTCCTCTAATCCAAATTTAATATTTTACGCAAACCCAAAATTATTTCAACCAATTAGTTTTGTGTTAACAGAACTTGAAATATCGCTTTACTAAACTGAATTTGAGAAATTTAAATACGTGTAATTAGCTAAAATAAGCTCTTAGCTTTACCCCCCGTCTTTATAAAAAATAATTCACATTATTTAATACAAACTATAAACGTTATATTTCAACGTTGTAAAATTTGTTTCCTGAATAATTTTCTATTTTGTCTTAGGTATGTCATTGTTTTGTTGTGCTTAAAATAAACTTGTACAGCAACAATTTCCTTTTGATATTAAATATGCGGAAATTTGTATGTTTAAATGTTTGCTCAATCACGTCGGAACACGTGAACGGATGGGGCTAAAATTTGTAACACAGTTGTATAGTCTAGCATAGCACATTATAGGTTCGTTTTTCATGTCAGCAAAATAACAGGGACAGGACTACGCGGTAGAAAACCGTAGGGCGTTGTTATTAAGTAAATATTAAGTATTAAAAGTTTGTTAAAATTGTACATTTATTTGTCAAAATTGTACTTGAGTCGTATTTTGTTAATAAACTTGTAAATAGCAGGTTTAAATTCCCATTGTTTTTCTCCAAAATACACAAACACTAACTTCTAGTTAAAGCCGTAAAGATAGTTAAAATTGAATAATAAGTCGTGTGTGACAAAATTAATGAAATCTAGTGAAAAATAGGAAAATTAACACAAAACGAAATGTGTTTTACACTCATTGCGAACCAAATCTGACTTCTGTTTGTCACGGTTGGCTACACCGCCATAATTAGTTGCGATGTACGAGTATTTCTGCGGTAAATACTATAAGCAACAGAACGACAACCCGATATTCAGAATAAGAATAAGAATGTCTCTATTGTATAAACTGTGTACATAGATGGTAGGTGGATACAATATAAAATTAAAATTAATAACAACTTCTCAATAAGCTACATTCTGCAGAAAAAAGGTTTACGTTACTGAGTGAGCGCCGGAGGTGGGAATATTAGCAGCCGTAACACAGGTCTCCAGCCTAGCACGGCTGCTAATGAACTATTAACTTAGATTAAGTATTTGTTCAAAGTGTAATTAAAAATTTTGATGTTTTTTAAGCCAAAATAATGATTGAATCAATAAATTTAATTTAATTTAATTTAATTTCATAATGGTTTCAACAGTTTTGTCCTCGCGAACATAGAATAATGTTTTTACGTAAACAGTAAAAATTTAAAACTCTTTAACTTCGACTGAAATAAACGCTGCCAAACGAAACTAGCTCTACCTATTCTCAATCTCGAATTATTCAAAACCAGTCCTAACTACCGTTGCGTCAAAATTTACAATAAATTACCTGAAACTTTAAAAAAATTAAATAAAAACAGCATATTTAAAATATATACAATAGAAACGTGCGTCATTTTTTTTTTTTTGATGATTAGGATACCTATAGAGTGACGAGACAAGCAGGTCATGTGCCTGATGGTAAACAACACGCCTGCCCATGACAGTGCAGTCATCGATGTAAACCAATCGATGTGCCCTGAGCACCTTGAAATTAGAAATAAACTACGTCTCTGGATGTATCGTAAGTGGTTTACACACAACCAATCTACTTGACCCCTAGAATCGCTAGCGGCGAGATATGCTGTGGTTCTACTTATTTTGGTTGTTGACAACGAATAGTGATAGGTAAGAACATCCGGTGTTCACCGCTTCCTGCAACCGACTAGAATGGAAAAAATGAGCTCACCCTTCCCAACAATTACCTAATTTCGTGCGTCTAAAGTTTGAGAGGGCACATCCATTGGTTTATATCGATGAGAGCAGTGACAAGCAGTTATTTGTATGTGAAATGTCCACCAATATTTGGCATGTAAGAGGACAAATCTTTGCCTATCACTGCACTGTTTTCTTCATCCAGAGATAAAATATGATTTATTTATGATAAATTTAGGTATTTATAATATGATTTAGACTGACCTCGAGGCTAAATGGGTAAATAACACTGCCTGCGAAGCTGACGGTTGTGGGTTCGATTCCCAGGCAGTGCAAATCATTTCTGTGCTAAATTCAAATATTTTACTGTGTATGGGTGTTGCTATGTATACGAGTAATAATAAAAACTATGTAAGTATTGTATCAGCTATCTGGGCGCAATTATTACAAGCTTCGCTTAGTTTGGGGTCAGATAGTGTTGTGTGTGAATTGTCCACCAACAGTTATATTTATTTATTTATCTCTATATCTTGCTATATCTCTGGGATCATTGCTCTTCAAACTGAACATAGTGATGTTTGCACACTACTGTTTGGCGATAGAATAACTGGCAGAGTCTATCTAACACGGCTACAGTGAAAACGCTGCTTAACACAGTATTATAACTCCAGATGTTTTCAATTCTATTGACCGATAAATTCGACAAGTAACGTACAGCAGTAGTCTACCCCCATCACAGACAATTTGTAAAGAGCGTGACCAAATCACCTCCCAATCGTTTTTTTCCTTTCTCTACAAGAAAATGTATTTTCCCCTCTTCGTCTTAATTGGACGCTCTTAATCCGATATCGGTTTGGAAACGTAATTGGTTATTTAAAAAGGAAACTAGGAGAGGAAACGATGTTCTTTATTAGCTGTTGCGAATTCAATTCTATCCAGAATAGGTCCTTAGCTGCTTAAATTGATAGGACTGGTAATGGATTCTTTGCAAAATGAAGACTTTTCTTGGAATAGTCTTAATAGGTACAGTTAAACTTTGTAGATGTAGGTGGGCTTTATTCTAAGTAAGGAGTGAATCTGCTCATAGAGCCGATGATCATGAGTTCGATTCCCAATTAGAAAGAACATTTGTTTAATGAGTATGGAAATTTGTTATGTATTTACAAGTAGGTATAATCGCCGATTTACAATCATACGTGTATTGCATCTAGGTTCCGTAATATAAGTTTTGTTTAGTTAGAGGCTAAAATATAAAAAATATGCTTTAGAATTCTGTGGCAAATATGTTTACAAGAAATGGGACGATTGACGATTGAATACTATTTTTTTTCGTTCCTGCCGTCATTTATTTGATCCGTTTTGGCATAAAAACAAAACATGCTACTTATAAGAAATCCGATTTGGGCTCAGCAGGGAAAAGTACTTATGTAGAAAGTAGGTGACCATAGATTAGGTGTGACTACTGTAGGTACTAATAACAATTGTAAGGACATCTAATTTGGGCTTTGGGCGTTTCTGTAAGCCTATACTCATTTCGTCTTTAGCATTGAATAAAGGAAATTGAGTTTCGTCGTCGTTTTTTAATCCGAACGAAATTTCGAGGAGCCGAATTAAGAAATGAGTTGAACTGCTTCTGTAGAATCTGTAGCTGGTATTTTCTTTTAGATATTTTATTTGATTCGAGCCCGGAGAAGATTTTTGTCTGATTGGGAGGTATAAAGTTCGAAGATGTCATCCATTTCCCGAAATGAAAAGTTTACTGCCCAGCTGTGGAAACGAAATAATTTGCTAGACTTACTTCAACCTTGAGATCAAAAATGGGGAGCCAAGTTCGGGAGGTTTTACATTTAAATGAACACATCTTCAGTGATTGTTCTACAAAATATTGTTTACTGATTACCATTAGCATAAAAAGTAGTGGCAATACGAATATCATCGTCACGTAAACGCAAGCAAATTTATTATATTGTTTCTTTTGCGCTCACGTTCGCCATAATTTTCTTGATTAACTTATTGAAACTTCATAGCATAAGCAGCCCACTAAACGTTCCCACTGCTGGGACTCGGGGTCTTCTCTCGCAAGGAGAGAGTTTAAGGCCATAATCCACCACGCTGGCCAAGTGTCGGTTGGTGGATGACACATGACCTCGAAAGATTCTAGGTACATGTCGGTTTCCTTACGATGTTTTC
This sequence comes from Ectropis grisescens, assembly GCA_017562165.1. Lineage (NCBI taxonomy): Eukaryota > Metazoa > Arthropoda > Insecta > Lepidoptera > Geometridae > Ectropis > Ectropis grisescens. Next base: position 21,513,408 of record CM029787.1, on the reverse strand, counting down.
CTTCACCGTTTTAAGTTAGCGGCATTACGCACATGACTTCGAAAAGACAGTGGTGCGTGTGGGGTTTGAACCCGGGGTCTCCGGATCGGCAGTCGCCGTTCTCCCGACTAGACCAGCCGAAACTTCATAATTACTCGTAATTAATTACACCCTTGGAAAATTACTCGGAGGTACAGGCGGGATTCAAACCCTGAATCGAAACCCCGAACCCCAAAAATGTAATATTGTAATGTATGTGTATGTATTGTAGTGTAACATACAATAATGCCACGGCTTCAATCAGAAATATACTCGTACACTGTACACGTCGTGTACACTAACTAGCGGGCCGTTCCGGCTTCTCTCGGTTATTGAATTGTCATATAAAGGCTATAAATCGAAATAAAAACTACCTATGTTGTATCTGGACTAAAATGTACCAAGTTGGATCTGGACACGTTATGCAAGTTTATATTGATTTAAATCGGTAAAGTAGCTTAGAAGTCCGTTGCGTACAAACAACGTGAAGCTTAATTTATATGAACTGAGACAAGAGTAGATAATTGATATCGTCATATGTGTAAAGAGTAAATTAATCGAAATTAAAACTATTCTATCTTTCAAGTTAGATCAAACCGCACACACACACCGTGAGCAAATATGATTAAAATCGGTTAAGTAGTTTAGGAGTCCATCGCGGACAACCAATGTGACGCATAATTTGTTCATATTGTGCATAGTTTTGTATAATTATGTAACGTAGATAATAATAGAGTAAAATTGGTAGTTCTTGAATAGGCAGCTTAACACAACACCATCTGACCCCAAACTAAGCAAAGCTTGTGATATGGCGGCCAGATAGCTGATATAATACTTATATAGTTTTAAATACATACTAATTATACGTAGAAACACCCAGACACAGTGCAAACATTTGAATTCATCACATAAATATTTGCACTGGGTGGGAATCGAAACCACAACCCTCGGCGTCGCAGGCAGAGTTACTACCCACTAAGCCACGAGGCCAGTCACTAAGATTAGAAAGTGAATTATAAAGTTTTTTGTCAAATTGTCATAGACAACCTAATATTTGCATGCCGTAAAGTTGATTATGGTGTTCTCAATGTATACATTTAAGATCTTATTGTAATTACCCATTTTCGCAAATAAAGACATTTAATTTAATTATTTATTTTATAGGTATTACTAAGATATGTCTATTTAAATGTGAATTACACATTAATATAATTACACGGTACTCTAACAGCTCGCAGGTATTTGAAGTGTTACCTACCATCAGGCGCACAACTTGCTTGTTCCGTCACTATATTATATAAAATAATGTATATCTTTCACAATGCAGCAACTTTTGGTGTCACAATTTTCTCATTACTCGTGCGTAATTTGTTTAAAAATACGTAAGTACTCCCGAATCATTAGTTAGCTGTCTCCTGCACTGACATTGTAATTTACGTAGCGACCTAAAAAGTGAAAAACTTGGATATCATCAATCACTATAGGTACGAGCCTTGACGTACCAGGAAGGTAGGCTTGCCAACTTGGGTACCTATACATAGAAAGATCCAAGAAAGATCGGTCATCTTACTAAATGATTTATTAATAAACCAGCGGTCCGCCCTGACTTCGGTTAAATCGGAGTTCATATCTACATACATAAAAATGAATGTTTGTCTGTATGTCCTTTATAGAATCGTAAGCTTCTTACGTATTTGATCGTGTGATGATCTTTAGCTAAGTTGTTGTGCATGAGTCAAAGAAAGGTTCGGAGTTGGTACTAGCTATCGACTGCTTGAGTGGCAATGCGCGCAGGTTGTATTTAGTAGCATATGTATTTGGGAAACGTTTAATTAGTGCAGCTGGAAGAGGAGTTTTGACGCATAAGATGACAAATTCTGGAGTTGTATGAAATCCAAATACAGGGGGAGGACGCCATGGAATGGAATAGGGCAATTTTTTATAATATCTAGCAAGCCCTCCTCCATATTCTCAAATCTCTTATTCCATCCTATGGTTGCCTGGAAGAGATCACTTTTAGTGATAAGGTCGCCAATTGCTATTATTTTGTTTTAAGTAAGTTTTGTTTATTTTTAAATTAAGTGCAATAAAGAATTAATCTATCTATCTATCAAGCCAGCTGCAATCAGCTGGCTGCAAGCTGCTGTCTCAGGGCAAATTCGGGTTTCTGGTTCGACCATCAAAAAGACGCTCTGGAGAGCTAAAATATTATGCCATTTGTTTTGTTGAAGTAGGATTCTTTGCAGAATACACCTGGAAAAGAATCACACTTTTGCCAATTATTCTACCCCCAAGCAGTAACGTAAAAACATCAGCGTTGGAGTGTGAGAGGCAATGTTTCCAGTAAAATTACAGGCCATAAAGGCAAAACATATTATACAAGCGCAGTGCAGTGCTAGGCAATGATTTGGGCTCTTCATATTCCAATAGCTGCGAGTCACGATGCTGTTATGAGCAGGCATATTGCTTACATTATGCTCTCGCAAGAAGAGAGTCAACGCCTTAATCCACGACGATGGGCTAGTGCAGATTGGTGGATGACACATAATCTCGGAATATTTTAGGTTCGTGTCGGTTTCCTCACAATGTTTTCCTTCGCCGTTTTAATTTACCGGCATTGACCGACTAGATCAGCCATAACTTAAACTGAACCACAAGGCCAGTCAAATAATGATTCGTTTATATTGTTAGTGCATAATGTTTTGGAATTTAAAGAAAACCTACTTCTAAAACTGAAAAGTTTTTACCTAACTTGTTTGGCTTAAAACAAGGATGAAGATGAAACGGCAAGTGGCCACTAACAGAAACTTCCAGTAGGTAATGTGGAAAGTTCAGTCTGCGACCTGGTGGATTATTCTGTAGAAACTGAAAGGCGTGCGTGTGTTTTTAACTGTTTTAACGTTATACTAGTCCGCCACCTCGCCTGATGTTAAGGGACTATGCGGTCTACGATGGAGCGAGTCACTCTCGATTTGTAAATACCAAGGTTAACCATCAAGAACCCCACTTAGGCAGCCAGTCCCACAGCCTAGACATTCTTATCCTAATAATAAAGCGCTCTACAGACGATGCCCTGAAATCGGAGGTTATGACGTAGATGTAGTGGAGCACTAAAATTGGGTATTCTCTACACACGTACAAATCAGTCAGTACGATACTGGCTGTACAACGGACTGGTCGTCGATCAGAGCAAAGAGTATGTAATTACTACGTAGGAGTCGGCACTCAGTACAAACCAATAACAGCAGTTTACATGTCTGTTCAATACCAACCTAACAAATTATTTAATTTTCATAATAATATATGCAATATTAGACTTAAATAAAGTTTCTAGTGGAAATGAAAAACTGTTTGGTAAACTACGTTTTATATATTTACAATACAATAGAAAAATAAATATACAGCTAATAAAGAACAAAAACGCGGAAATAAATCAAAGAACAATTATGATCAACACGCAAATGCCACAATGAATAAACAATGCCAGATTGACAAATCGCCTAAATTGGTAAAGAGATGCCCGATGATATGATATTATATTATACATCGTAAAATGCTATTGCCTATTATAAAATTTGAAATCGGATCGGTTGAAATTGCGAAAACAGTTGGATTATAGTCTGGAATAACTTAGACTTTATCAGCTGACTATTATTATCATTGTATAAATTCAGACCAGTAGAAACTGTGTTGCCAGACATATTGCATGCTTCTAGAAGAAGAGGCCAGTTTGTACAGGTCAACTTTTAAAATGTTTTGTATCACCTTATCTTACCTTTTAGTTTAGTTAGTTTATGAATAATATTTGTAGGATTATGATGGGCAACAAATTTGTGTGTTTCTAATGGATAATACTGTTGGGGCTATTAAAAAATTTTCATTTTTACTATGTACAATGTAAAAATGTCATCATCATCAGTCTGTATTCGTCCACTTCTGGACATAGGCGTCTCCAATAATATGCTTCTCAACCCAATCTTTGGTCTTACGTCTGCTACCGCCATCAATTGCTTTTCATGTATAGTCATTCCATCTAGTATCTCGAAATCCTATACTACGTTAACTGATTCGCGGTTTGGCCAACAGCTTGATGTCTTGCTTGAAGTCAACCTGACCAAAAATCGACTGTAGGTATATAGGAACAGGAACAATTTTAAATTCCAAAAATTTCTTCAAATATCAGTCAACATGGATATAAATACTATTTTAAAGAGTAACCTACTTCTTTACACACGTATTTATTCTGTAAAAAACTGCCGAAAACTCCTATCTATTGACTTACATTTTATCTGGTTTCCGCAAATTTCAAATTTATTATAGACCATCTTTTCGGCGGCATTGTAGTAAAACGTATTCACTGCTAAATGCTAACATAATATTATTATGCAATATCTTCTATTCAACTTCTATTTCTTCTTCTTTTTTCTATTAAGCTCCTCGATTAAAATACACGAAACACAATACAAGCAATGTGACGGACATGACCACAGACTTAAGTAGATACTTTGATATAACAGTGAAAGAAAGAGAAGCTATACATACTGTGCTCTTGACATGGACCGTGTAAATTTCATACATTTATAATTGTTCCAAGTTATGATAGACTTACAACTTACAAAACTAGGACGTGTATTCCGCAATTCCGAAATCTTGGAGATTTTTTCGATACTTAAATTCCGAAATTGAAACACTTTAATATCGTTACTCCAATATCGGTATTTTGACTACCAACTTCTTTTCTAACGATACACACACGCGATAAGTTATTAAAATAAACCTGAGCGGCTCCAAAATTATTGAACTGGATTTGTTTAACCCCACCATTCTCCTACTTCAAAGAACTTTTTAAATCTTTACATAATTACCATAAGCTTCCATTTAGGTCAAAAATCAGTCTTTCCCTAAAGGCCCCTGCTTTAACCTTCTGCTTTAACTAAAATGTTCGATGGCATATCGTTTACTTGCAGGGCGGGCGACTCAGTTATGGAATAAATTGCCCGTGCACATCAGGCATTCTCCTTCACTGAACAATTTGAAAAATATGTTTAACAATTATATTTGTTAAAATTGTAGACTTGTTGTTGGAAAATTTACTACTTATGCAATTACAGGCGTTTTTTATTTATGTTGTAATCGCATTATATTTATAATCGTATTAATTAGTATTGGTATTATACATCACTATCTAAGTACCTACTAGTATTGTTGTATAAGATTAACTAACTACAATATCATTATATTGTGTTTTTATTATTATTTTGTCTTTCATTCCGTTTTTTTGTTCATGTTTGCGCACCCCATATTCTGACTATTTTACATATTCTTTTCCGTCCTAAGGTTGGCTGGAATAGATCGCTTTCAGTGGAAAGGCCGCCCACTGTCGCAGTACTTTACAATGTTTTGTTGAGTTTTGCTGTGCCTTTTTTTAATGTGTCAATAAAGAGTAAGCATAAATATTAATAAATTTTGCAGGTAAAATCCAAATACATTTTCCAGTTTCGAAGCTGTTCCGGAATTCCGATATTGGGTATTTACTATCATGATTCAGTGCAGGAATTGAAAACTTTCCGATATTACATTCCCTACTTAAAACAAAAAACATAGGTGTTGCCATGGCACTTACTACTGAGAAAAGAGAGACTTAGGTTAAAACTGGTTGTAAAACATCATGAATTATAGACAAAAACATTAGGGATGTTTTTTGAAAACTTGTTGTAGCGCACACACAGATTTTTCGTGGGCTGTGAATGAAATGAAAGAAATGTTCAGATGAACTCAGTATCGCCCAGAGGAGATGATCAGATGATCGATATTCATTGATGGTGATATCAATTTAATTTTGCAGATAAAAGTAGTACTGCGTAGTGGTACTAGGCGCAATCCGAACGGCTCAAATTCAAAATGACAATCCTTGCTTCTGTAATTCTAAACAGATAAAACAAAGACCGAGATGTGAGATTCGGTGTCGGATCAATCCGACTGGGTTTAGAATTGCTACGCTGGTTTCATTTAATTTCTACAATAAAAGAGTCGTAACATATATCAACTAAAGATAAAACATACCTACACTTTTTTATAGAAAAGAGTGCTTGTCACTGTTTTCTATAAAAAAGAGCAGGACATGTGCTTGATAGTAAGCAACATGTCTGCCACATAACATCACATTTTTGGTAGTGGTAGGACTCTTAGCAGAGTCCGGCTGGGGACGTACCACACCTTTGCCAGTTATTCTACCGCCAAGCAGTAATGTGCAGACATATTGAAGGGCAATGTTTCCAGAGAAATTACAGGGCTTAGAGATATAGCATCTCAGATATCTGGGTGACGAGCGCAGTGCAGTGCTAGGTAATGATTTGGACTCTTCATGTTCCAAGAGCTGCGTGTCACTGTGCCGTTATGTGGCACCTGCCACATGCCTGCCATGCCTGATGGTAAGCAACATACCTATGTTGCTTACTATCAGGCATATGTCCAGCTCGTCTCGTCACTATTTACAAAAAAAAACACAGTGATACGCAGGTATTGGAACATCAAGAGTCTAAATTATTACCTAGCACTGGACTGCACTCGTCACCCAGAGATGTTTTATCTCTATGCCCGGTAATTTCACTGGAAGCATTGCCATTTGAACCGGCACGTAGTAATGTTTCCACATCACTGCTTCGGGGTAGAATAACTGGTTATTTATTTCAAGATAAGTTAAGAAAATATTTTGTGTACGATTTCGATTACTCGATCGTATATCGTACTATAGCCAAAAAGTCGTATAAATACGATTTAAATCGTATGGTTGACAACACTGGCTGAAATCGGACCCGATTTTTTTGATAAGTGATTTATCACGCCCCCCTCCGCCCCTTTTTCGTCATTTCCTCCGATTTCAGGGCATCGTCTGTAGAGCGCTAAAAGACAAACCTTGTAAATAGTATATGTATAGACCGATAAGCGCATTCGATATGCACCATTGTACGAGATAAGACGAAATAAACAACTGAACTTGGAACGATCATCGAGCATTTTAAATACAGTCCACATCGAACATCAAGGCGCCGGTACGTGGGTCCATAACACTCTTCATTCATAACATGTTGCTTACCATCAGGCAGATGCCCTGCTCATCTCGTCACTCTATAGTCTATACTATAAAATAAATAAAAATATCGATATTATATTCTATTTCTATTTTTCTGCTGATTACTGTTTCTTGGCAGATAAGGTTTATTTTCACCTCTCGGATGATTGCATCAAGGTTTACTGTAGGATACGCTCAAGACCCACCAACAATCGTCCCGACGCTGCGCCAAACCTCTGTGCGTACGGGAAAAATAGGTCTTTCATGCTGGTGCGGAACCGATTTCTTAGCCATTTTTAAAAGTATGTGACAATGTAGAAATATAGCAATTTTATAAAGCGGCGGGCCTATTCCGACCCCCGCCGCACACTATTAAAAAAATAAAAATATTATCCACTGCGGGCCTGCTTTGGTGGATGACCGATGGCGGCCTGTTGCCGCCATGGCGTCACGCCAAGGCGTGCGCATCGCCACACTGTGGAGACGCGCACGCCTTGAGCCGCCAATAGTGTTGTGCTTGCTACAGCATCAGCAGAAGGACGCGCTTTCGCTCGTTTTCGTCGAGACGCGAGCGGTGCATTTATTCGCGAACTCGAGCGCCTTGCTTCGTATTGAACACGTACTTAGAAGAACAGTTCACGTAGAGCCTTTATTAACAAAACTAAAATACAATGAGAACTACAAACCTAACTACTTACACTAAGCACACCTGAATTATCTATAGACCACTGTAGGTCTATAGATAATCAAGACGTTCAAGCCCACTACCAATCGGAAGCGTACCCAGCATGCTGGCGGCATTACCACGCTGAATGGCAATGCTTATGCGTTGGGCCAAATAAACGCCAGCATTTTGGTCACGCGTCGCGTCGACCAAGCGCTCGGATAGGCTTTTGAAAATGAGGTGAGCTCCCGGCCCCCACGGTCCCAATGTCTCAACCCCAAAGGGCTCAAATATGTAACCACTTCCGAGGGTTGCATATTTGCGCCGTTTGAGTCGCTCAGCTGAAAAAAGAAACCTGTGCACAATTAGAAAACACGTGCCTCGTATTGAACACGGGTTTGGAACGAAAGTTAGCTTTACAAACCCGTTGCGCGTTTCGAGGCAATACTACTTTCTACTGTACACGGGAAAGAAACACGCGTCCGGGCAAGAGGTTTTACTGTCTAGTATTATTAACTGTTTATTCCATACGACTTTACTCTAGAATTTTACAAGTATTTGGGTCATGAAAGCTTTGAGTATTTAGGAACCGCATTAATTTTTTAAAAATATATATTTTTAGACATGTCGTGACATAAATGGATATAAACGAAAGCGAACAATCGTAACTAGTTCTCTAGGGTTTTGTTTAATAGACACGAAACCCATCATGAAATTGGACTTCCAGTTTACTTATACAGAATAGCCCGGCTGAACGAAAAACTTTAAATAAGTTACGTATAGAATATATGAGTTTTATCTGCGTAAAATCTACCCACTTTGCTAGAAAAGACTAACGGCTTAACTTTGTCTAAGTTAATCTCCATCATCCAAGTGGGTTTTTTCTAATGTATAATAGGCAAAGGCAAAGAGGCTAAATAGGCAAAGAGTTTACATATACTACGTATAGAGTTTGGCACATACGATTTACACCGAAAGCACGGGTAGCATCTTTCTTGCCTTGTCGCTCTTGTGGAAGTGTTTTACTTTTGTCGCGGCACATCACTCTGTTGCCATAGAATGTATGCAGAATGAGATGTATGAGAAGTTCTGTAACTTCTTAAAGTTAAGAGATAAAATACCTTTTATCTATTTATATACCTTATATCTTATTTTTGTATTGGTAGGACTCTTGGCAGAGTCCGCCTGGGGAAGTACCACACCTTTGCCAACTATTCTACAGCCAAGCAGTAATGTGCAAACATTACTGTGTTCCGGTTTGAAGGGCAATGTTTCCAGAGAAATTACAGGGCTTAGATATATAAGATCTTAGATATCTGGGTGACGAGCGCAGTGCACTACTAGGTAATTATTTGGACTCTTCATGTTCCAATAGCTGCGTGTCACTGTGCTGTTATGTGTCAGGCATGTTGCTTACCATCAGGCACATGTCCCGATCGTCTCGTCACTTTCTATTTAAAAAAAAGTGCAGTGCTAGGTCATTATTTGGACTCTTCATATTCCAAAAGCTGTGTGTCACTATGCTGTTATGGGCAGGCATTTTGCTTACCACGAGGCACATGGCATGTTCGTGTCGTCACTCTACTCTATAAAAAAAATATAAGACATAAAATGAAATAAGGAAACAGTGGTGGTAAGAAACGTAGTATTAAAAATCCAATATCGCCGTCTCATACGTTGTTTTTGTAAAACGCAGTTTGCATCCAAAACTGAGGCTCTATTATTGGTCAAAATTTTTTTAAATGATGAAAGACAACATCGCGAGGAAACCGACATGACCAGAACAAAAACCAACACATCGGAACATTTACACAATCAATAAAACTGCCAGTTGGTTATTCCGTCTCTATCATTACAGTTATATAAATATCTACGTATTTATTTAAATCTAAATAATTACTCGTATAAATGTAGATAGCCTTGTGGCGAGAATGTCTGATTGCACAAGAGTGTCGTAGTAGCGGGGTGTCTATACCATTTGAGGCCTGGCAAATACATGGAATGAAGCCATGTTAGAGGGGGGGGGGCTAGAAGTACTAGCTAACTCTTGCTTGATATCCTAGCTTAAAAGAAAAGTGGTCAAGTGCGAGTCCGACTCGAGCATGAATGCTTCCGTAGCATCAAGTAACATAATACAAAAGTTCTCGTAGTTCGTTGTTACTTTAATCAGTGTTTTAACAATAGTAAATTTATGACGTATTCAAATAAAACTACTTACTAGATATCGTTCAAATCAATTTTCGTTGATAGTTTACATAGTAACGTACATAATACCTTTTTTTATTTTTGTCATTCTCTTATTTTAGAAGTTACAGGGGGGGACACACTTTTTACCACTTTGGAAGAGTCCGTCGCGCAAACTATTCAGTTTAGAAAAAAAATTTGTATGGAACCTCAATATCATTTTTGATGACCTATCCATATATTCCCCACATGCAGAGTTTTGATAAAAAAATGTTTTGGGTTTCAGTTCTAAGTATGGGACGGGACACCACAATTTTTTTTGTATTTTCTATTTTTTGTATCAAAATCTTGATGCGGTTCACAGATTACATCTACTTACCAAGTTTCAATAGTATAGTTTTTATAGTTTCGGAGAAAAGTAACTGTGACATACGGACGGACAAACAGACAGACATGACGAATCTAAAAGGGTCCCGTATTTTGCCATTTAGCTACGGAACCCTAAAAACTAGCCTCGTGTAGCTCTGGCAGACGTTGTTTCCTAAGTGTCTGAATTTAATTTAAATGGAAGTCTGTTTTTTTCGTAGAAAATAAATTTTGAGATGTCATAGTTATCTTAGTTAAAATAAATTATAAACAAAATAATAGACCTGCCTACTCTGACCATTCCTGCGCCTCTCCAGAGTCTACGACCTGTGCCTGGGCACCGGTGGTACAGCCCTATTTGGCACTGCTTCCTGGGTAGTCAACTTGTTTGCGGTAGGTACCTACGTACGCAAAAAGGAACAGGTAACCATATTGGGATATTGGGATTGCAAAACATTTATCAACAAGATCTACCAAATAGTGACTTCGTCAAATTGGCGAAGCGTATTGCCTACTACATAAGCATTTGTGCAAGAGCGGTCTTGTAAGAAACACATATCGGAAATACTAGGCAACTTTACGCGCGAAAAGTGATAGTGTGGTGTAAACCAGTTTCATTGATATACATTTATTTTGTGTGCATTTTTATGATTTTTCGTCGCAATTTATGAATGTGCCAGTGGTTTTTTAAATAATACTCGTTTTTCGTGTGAAAAGTGGCACGTCTTATCAAATTGTGGTAATAATAAATTTATTTCAGGCATCAGTTTATATTCAGTAGGTAATTTTTTTTTATTATTATTGAAGGTTCATGCTAACAGTAGATCTCCGGAAGCCCTGATAGAAGTGAAAACACAATATATAGCATATTAATATAGAGAACTAACGGCAAGGATAAATGATAACAGTGTCGCAAGTTCATTGTTTTGGGCCATCTCAAAAATGCCAACATGCATGTGTATCTAAGTACCTACACACACAATATAAATATGTGCATAATTATAATAACTATATAGAGAGTTGGCAATGGTGAGCGTTGCGAGTTCAATTCTTTTTTAGCATTTCAAAAAAGCCCAACGCGTCTTTTGACATTTTCATTGTGAAAAAAAATAAAAAGTTACGAAAAATACCTATCTAATGGATAAATATAAAAAAAAATGTAATAAGTAAGTAATAAAAACAAGAGCACATTCAGTCCTTTTAAGGAATAACTGTATTTATGAATTATAAACAAGCAATGTGCAAATTTTCGGACTCATGTCGCAAACATACTACTGTATACCTATTTATCATTTTAACAGTACATTCAATTCAAAAGTGAAACGTATAAAAAGAAAATGAACTTTATAATCTTATACATAGAGCATTTTTTTGTATTCTGTGTCGCTTTAAAGTAGAAATGAATGAAAGCTATATTTTTGATAAAATAAATACGTCTTTTCTCACACGTTCCTTGGTGGCCTTGTATACGTTATTTGCACACTTATCGTTGCGTTCAAAATATACTTTAGAACGAAGAGGCAATAAAAAAGTGTAATAATTTATAATAAATAAGAAATATAATAATTAAGAAATATAATAATTTATGTATTGCCATACTATGTTTACAAAGATCTAATAATTAAAATTCTCTACCAATATAAAAACATAATCTTTATTGGTGAAATTAGGTGATATTTTTAGGTATACAATACATAGGTAGATGGAACAATTATTTGAAAGAAGTTTTGTTAATTTCAACAGCGCATTAATTCTTGGTGATGTCAAAGAAAAATCTTCACACCGCCGGACACATGTAAAGATGTCCAGACAATCACATAATATATTACACCTGCTTATGGAAAATAGATAATTTGTAAGACCACGTCTATTTAGTTGACGACGGTTCAAAAAGACAACAAGGTAACTGCGATAGATAAAGACATTGAAAAAACTAGTGCTCAGTGGAGTGGAAACAAGGTCTAAAGATGCCTTTCCCAAGGAAATAAGATAGGAAGAAGGAAGAACAAGACTGAAATTTTGACATTGAAATTGCATTTGTAAAACAAATCAAAATGTCACTAAAACCTGAAAAAAAATATGTGAAAGTTGATTTGGACTCCATTTTGAAAGAAATCGGATCGTTTGGCAGATACCAACGCAGGACCTTAGCTTTGGCTGTGTTTGCTGTGGTTTTTAGTGCTTTCCATAGTGAATACATTTTCACGACGGCCAGGATTAAAAGCAGGTATGAAGCAAGATATCTTTTAATTAAATCGAAAAAAATAGTTTATTTTGTTTTTTTTAAACTATCCATAAAAAAGTAAAAATAACTCAATTAAAGATAGTAGCTAGAAGTTAAACTAATCTATACTAATATTATAAAGCTGAAGAGTTTGTTTGTTTGTTTGTTTGCTTGAACGCTAGGATCTCGGGAAGTACTGATTGATTGACTGACTGATTGTGTCAAAGATTGCGTCATTGAATTTCAGTAACCTGTGCCTTGAATATAAACCTTTGCTATTTTTTTTTCCTAAATCTGAGTTGGTACGACCAATTTCCGACAGGTGGCGTAGCAGGTTGCTGAATAGGTTTTTGTTTGAAATCGATATTCTCAGGAATGAGTGAACCGATTTCAGTCATTCTTTCACCGTTGGATATGTACGGGATCCCGATGAGTGCTATATAATATACCACGGGCGAAGCCGGGGCGGGCATCTAGTTAATTGATAAAAGGAAAATAAGGTACTAATAAACAGTAAAATAAAAAAGATGCAATAAATAAACACATTACCACTCTCTTGCGTCGCGCAGTCGGGTAATAAATTAATAACTAGATAAAATTACAATTGTTTTAAGAATTAAATCAATATTTCAAATCTTTGAAACAACTTTTAAGCTCAATCTCAAAAACAGTAAAATAAAGTAAATAAGAGTGTAATTTAATAGATATTACTATAAAACCATTCAAATCAAGGAGATATCTATGTATGGAATACCCATAGATTGCACAGTACTACTATAGGTACTTCTTTCTAGCGCCGAACGAAAAATGTCTTAACTTTGATATTTATCTCTCTTTTCTTTCCGCTTGAAATGATAGAGACCGCAATAGCAAAGAGAAAGCCGATTTAATTAGGCGGTAGAAGGGCAGGTAGGAACGAAGTTCTTTCGGATAATATAGATGCAACACAATTTGAAAAAAATACAATTTGCGACACAAATTTACTCATTATAGTACGATCATCTAAAAAATAAAGCTGGCAACACTGCTGACGAGCAATTTTTAGGCGTCACTTCCGTTATCTTTCTTCTTAATATAAATAAATCTCCTATCACGATGTTTGTCCGCGATGGACTCCTAAACTACTAATCCGATTTTAATCAAATTTGGACACCGTGTGTAGATTGATCCAACTTAAAAGATAGGATACTCGTAGTTTTTATTTCGATTAATGGGCTTTATGTGACAATATCCGAGCGAAGCCGGAACGGGTCGCTAGTGCTAATATATTTTTCTTACGGTTTTAGCCTTTTTATTTTTAACTGTAATAGGTTCGCACTTGACCACCATCTCGCCTGATGTTGAGCGACGATGCGATCTACGATGGAGCGTGCTTACCTAGAAAACCACGAACTTATTTAAGCTATTAACAAATAGTTTATACTAGATCTATGGTTTGAAACTTAAGACTGATCACTTTAATTCTTACGATATGGTTCTATGATTCTTTTAGTAGTGGTAGGACTCCCTAGCAGAGTCCGCCTGGGGAAGTACCACACCTTTGCCAGTTATTCTACCGCCAAGCAGTAATGTGTAAACATTACTGTGTTCCGGTTTGAAGGGTAATGTGTCCAGAAAAATTACAGGGCTTAGATATATAACATCTTAGATCTCTGGGTGATGAGCGCAGTGCAGTGCTAGGTAATGATTTGGACTCTTCATGTTCCAATAGCTGCGTGTCACTGTGCTGTTATGTGGCAGGCATGTTGCTTACCATCAGGCACATGTCCTGCTCGTCTCGTCACTTCTTATTTAAAAAAAAAAAATGGTTAACTACAGATATTTAAAGACTCAAACCTCTAAATTTTCTTCATTTAAAATATTGGAAGGATAGTAAGAAGTATGATAAATTTACATACAGTGAATCCACCGTAACACATTTTACTTCTAAGTGTAATCTTGCCTTGACATGACCATAGTTCACTTCTACCAATTTACTTGTGAACCGAACGAGGGAACTGCTATCGACAAAATAATGTACATCCCATTTGTATTCCAACGACATTTAATACCGCTATTTCGCCGCTATTGCTAGATAATTTGTTAGGTGTTGTATGAGTGCGTACTGTTTTTAGACATGTTCGTCACGTTCTTGCCTTCATTGTTGGGTTCTTATGCCTTATGTACTCACTTGCTTTTGTTTAAAGAATTTTTGTTTGTCATTAGTTCAAGGTTTCAACGGAGCAAAAAAAGGCTAATGCTTTGTAACTTTGTAGTGATAGGATTCTTTGCAGAGTCCGCCTGGGGAAGTACCACACCTTTGCCCGTGATTCTACCGCCAAGCTGCGTTCTGATTTGAAGGACAATGTTTCCAGTGTAATTACAGGACAGAGAGATAACATCTTATATTTCTCAGGAGGACAAGTTCAGTGCAGAGGTATTTGGCCTCTTCATGTTCCAGTAGCTGCGTGTCACTGTACTTTTATGGGGCGGCATGTTCCTTACCATCAGGCATACATATTTATTTATTTACTGTTATTATTATGTAGGTATATGATTATTTCTCACACAAAACTTGAATATATAAAAATTATATCGAATAATAATGATAGCTAAACAATGTTATCAGCCCATGAATAGGCCCTTTTAATTCCAGTGCATGTTGTATCGATTGATAATGACACAATGTATAAATAGTACCTTCTAAATTTTGAATACGTGTTGTCGTACCTACAATTCAAATTTGCATACCGAAAGGTTGACGACTATGGAGCGTTTTTAAACTTGTTTTAAGATCCTTTTGTACCCATTTTCGCAAATAAATTATTATTATGATATGTCCTACTTGTCTCGTAACTACAAAACAAACTATACACTCGGGATAGCTACCTACATGTAACATCATTAATACATGTATCATTGTCTGCCAACTAGGGCTAAGATTGGCAATGTCATTTACATTCTCGATTTTTCTATTGATAAGTATTAATATGGGCTTTGTGATTACAACATCCGATTTCACAATATCAAGGTGGCCAAAATCTAGTATTTTTAGTTTGCATCTCTGAGTTTTACTTTCATCTTAAGGTTGCCTGGAAGCGATTTCTTTCAGCAATAAGGCCGCTAGCTGTCGCACTAGTTTGCAATGATATGTTAAATTTTACTACGTGTCTTTTTTATTACTGTGCCAAAAAAGAGCATTTATCTATATATTAATCCAAGTGCGAGTTCGTCATCATTACTGCTTTAAGTGTTAAGGAAGGAAGGAAAGAAAAGATCGTAAGGAAACTGATGCGTTCGAACAAAGATGTATTTCTGTCTTTCGAGGACATGTGTCTTCCATCAACCTGTACTGAGCCAGCGCAGCGTAGTGGATTTTGACCTTGACACTATCCTTATAAGAGAAGACTTTGAATTCCAACAGTGCAAACATACATTGAACAGCTTATACATATGATTTTATTAGCTTTTATTTATTTATACGCTGTTAGTAACTAACAGCGCCCGCGATTTCACTCGCGTAGTTTTCGATACTGTTCTTTTCTCGGGATAATAAAATAGCCTATGTGTTATTCCAGACCCTTATCTATCTATGTACCAAATTTCAAACAAATCCCTTTTTTAATAAAGACGAGCAGGACTTGTGCCTAATGGTAAACAACATGCCTGTCACACAACAGTACAGTGACACGCAGCTGAACATGAAGAGTCTAAATCGTTACTTAGCACTGTGCTCATCACCCAGAGATCAAAGATGTTATACCTCTAAACCCTGTAATTTCTCTGGAAACATTACCGTTCAAACCGGAACACAATAGTGTTTGCACATTACTGCTTGGCCGTAGAATAACTGGCGAAGGTGTGGTACTTCCCCAGGCGGACTCTGCCGAGAGTCCTACCACTTACCTTTAGTAGTTTTTGCATGAAAGATCTAATAAACACACGAACATCCGTGCCGGTTACTGATCATCTTGAACTTTAGGCGTTACTTTGACATCTACGCTCAACTTTGATTCGAATATCAATATCGAGGCCAAGGCTAAATTAGCTGCCAAAAAACTAGGTATCAAGGTTCGAAAGTACTTCAAGTCTCAACAGTTGCTTATGTACACTAATATTATACTACAAGGCCTCCCCGGCTTCGCCCGTGGTACATTATATAGAAGAGACGATTTTCTTAGCATTCCATGGGTTCACCGTGCGGGTGCCGGGTCCATCATGTGGCAGAGAGAGAAAAGCTCGAGTAGTTCCCGAGACTTGTGACTCGGGCGTAGGTTTAAGGGGCCCCTTTCTGACGTACATCAACACTCACCTTCACCACTCGCTTTTCTCTCCCTGCCAAGCCAAATCTGATATGAGCCTACTAGTGCAGCTTTAGATACACGTTCTAGTATAGAACTTACTGCACTTCTGGATAAGCCAAGGTCTTTCAGTAGGTTATAGAGAGATTTTGCTGGTATACCTCTCGCTCCCACTTCTACAGCGTATAAACTAACTACATAGCCGTTTTTGTTAATTCGTTTAGGAGGTCGTAATACTTATTTTGTTTCATCGCGTGGTCTTTAGGTATATTAGTTTCCCACGGTACGGTAAGTTCTACAAGGACTATGCGTTTCGTAGCTCTAGAAAAAAGGAAAATGTCCGGTCTGGATGACGAAACACCCACATCCTCTGGGATTTTGTAGTGCTTTTCGTACGTGTCCATTAAAATCATATATAGAAAATAATCCCGTAAATATCCAACGGTGAAATAAGGACTGAAATCGGTTCAGTCATTCTTGAGAACTTTCTAACAAAAAACCTCTTCTAGCTTTCAAACTAAAAACCTCTTCAGCTACCTGCTGCGCCACCTGTCGGAAATTGGTTGTACCAACTCAGACCTAATTTGATTAGCAAAGGTTTATATTCTTTATATTCAATATTGCAATCTTAGACACATGCTGTCATGTCAAAGCACGGTACGAAAACTCTCAAAAAGGAATATTTTTCCCTGTTTTTGTTACATTCTTGATTCATGCTCCGCTTCTATTGATAGTAGCGTTATGTTCTATAGGTTATAGCTTTCCTCGATAAATGGACTATCCAATAAAAAAATAATCTTCCAATTCGGGCCAGTACTTCCCGAGATCCTAGCATTCAAACAAACAAACTCTTCAGCTTTATAATATTAGTACCTATAGACAAAGCACAGATTCAATCTTGTGTGCAGTACTGTTCGCATCTTTGGGATGGATCGGGTAAGTATCAACTATCGAAGCTCTGGAATCGATCGAGAGGCGTGCCAAAAGGCTCATAGTCAAAGACACTCTAGTGCGAAAAAGACTTCAAAGTCTTGAACATCGCCGCAAAATTGCTAGCTTATCGGTTTTTTTTCGGATGCACTTTAGAGAGCGTGCAACTAATTTGCATGATCTAATACCACCTTGCCCTATTTTCTATCGGAAGAGGTTTCACTCTTTTTTTGTGATAAGAACGTCTAGGCTGTAGATTACGCTGCCTGAGTGGGTTTTTCGCGATGGTTATAATCTTGGTGTCTTCAAATGGAGTGTGAATCGGTTTCTTCTAGGTAAGCACGCTCCATCGTAGACCGCAGCGACACTTACCATGAGGCGACATTACATACACTGGCCGCGCTAATTTAAATCGACGCCAACTTTACCCAAACCTGTTTATTTCCAGATGCCTGGTACCTGAATGTGAAGATTTACCAACAGCAGTCTTTGCCGCCGACTGGGCATACGACGCAGTTCCATCAAAAGGCGCCACTTTAGACAAATGCCACCGCTATGGAAACTCTCTCACGGCACCGTCAGCCAATGGCTCCTGTACTTCTGCGCAGTTCAATAACAGCATCGAGTTAGAGTGTCAAGAGTTCGTGTATGAGAACAAACTGTCTGTGGTTTACGATGTAAGGTTTAAATTGTATTTTTTTAGACTAGCCAGCTTAAAAACCGGCTGAATCGATTTGGCTGATAAAAGTGGTTGTAAAAGTAAAAGGCTATGTGTTTTTCTAGATTATAATCTGTGCTCCAAGTTTCAGCGTGATCCGTTCATACGTTACGACGGGATTGAGCAACAAACATCCAATTTTTTTATAATATTAGTAAGACAAACTACGCGCTGCTGTTTTAGCTGCATTGTTTCCGTTTCCGTTGTTTTCCCGCAATAAAATAGTCTATGTTCGCTATCCCAGGCGACAATCTAACTGGGTCCAAATTAATGACTGGCCTCGTGGCTTAGTGGGTAGTAGCTCTGCCTGCGAAGCCGAGGGTCGTTGGGCGATGCCCACCCAGTGCAAATATTTGTGTGATGAATTCAAATGTTTGTACTGTGTCTGTGTGTTTCTATGTTATAACTAGCTTTTACCCGCGACTTCGTCCGCGCCACATATTTATTAAAGTAATTGAGGCAGTACCTACTCGTATGTCTACTACCATACAAATTCACGTTTCCTAATCAAAATCGGTCTAAGTCAAAGTTTTATATTTATTAATAAACTAGCATTAACCCGCGGCTTCGCTCGCGTTCAGTAAGTTATTTGTTATTTTAGATTCCTACTTGGATAGCGCATAGCGTGTGCGTCAAATAATAACATAAATAATGCTCATCTATAATAGGCCTATCCTTAAGCTTGTGCGTTAATATGTATTTTTAATTCCCTATTTTACCAACTCAGGGGTTGAATTTTGGAAAACTAATACGCTCATTGTTTTTGCCATAGTTAATTAATTTAATTTTCATGCAAATAAATGTTTTAACTGCTATAGGTTTACTCTTGACCGCAATGTCGCCTGAAGTTAAGTGATGATGCGGTCTACGGTAGAGCTTGATATCCTATTAGAAGAAACCGATTCAGTCTCAATTTGTATATACCAGTGTTGTAATCATCATGAAAAATTCATTCAAGCAATGCCTTAGAGTATCTCTCTACTTAGTCTGTGAACGCCTTGCTCAGCCTAGACGTTGTTATAACAAAAGTAATCCGTCAAAGCTCTTCGTTATAGTCTTTAGAACATGTCCAAGGAGTATAAAGTTCGTACAAAAATTTATCCACTATGACGTAGTATAAATTTGAAAAATATCCTTCTTTCTTGCTTGCTTCATAAAATAAACACATGTGGAAAAATGTAAGTATCTTCTGTGCATTAATATAATATTTTCATCCCCTATGGTTCGGGATTAAATTTAGGAAAACTCTGTTAAAATTACATAGCTCATTATTTTTCCCGTACTCATATCCTCCAAAGTTTAAAGCAAATATGTCCCAAGAAATAAAAATGTTCACACAAACTTTCTTCCCTTATTTTACTCCATTAGACGCTGCATTAAAAAAACACTGAAACACATAACTCATTATACATATTAGCCGTACTCAATTTATACGAAATTTCATTCAAATATGTCCAAGGAATAAAAATATTCACACAAACTTTCTTCCCTAATTTCACCCCTTTGAGCCTTGAATTTTGATAAACGCTTTGATATGTACATCATAGTTTTAGCCGAGCTCAATTAATACGAAATATTATACAAAACTGTCCAGGGAATAAAAAGTTTCAGACTTTAGGAGTTGAATTTTGAAAATCTTCCCTTGGTCGATGCCTACGTCATAAAAAGAATACGTGTGAAAAAATTAAGTATGACCTAAGGGTTTGTCCGGTTCGTTGATATTTATAAAACATTCATCCCTTATTTAACCCGTTTTACAGGTTGAATTTTGAAAAAAATGTGATCCATAACTCATTATTTTGGCCACACTAAATACCTACGAAATTTGGTGTAAATATGCCCAAGAAATAAAAAGTTTCTATACAAACTTTCATCCCTTATTTCACCCTTTGACGGTTGAATTTCGATAAACGCTTTAATACTTCCTTATGATTTTAGCCAAACTCTATTTATATGAAATTTCATGCAAATATGCCCAAGGAATAAAACGTTTCTATACAAACTTTCATCCCTTATTTCACCCCTTTGAGGGTTGAATTTCGATAAACGCTGTAATACGTACCTCATGATTTTAGCCGAACTCAATTTATATGAAATTTCATGCAAATATGCCCAAGGAATAAAAAGTTTCATACAACCGTTCATCCCCTATTTCATCCCCTTGGGGGTAGAATTTTTCAAAATCCTTTCTTAGCGGATGCCTACGTCATAAAATCTACTTGTGTGCCAAATTTCAGCCTGATCCCTCCAGTGGTTTGGGCTGTGCGTTGATAGATCACTATGTCAGTCAGTCAGTCAGTCAGTCAGTCAGTCACCTTTGAGTTTTATATATATAGATGTACAATTTACACAACAAATTACAGAAAAACTATGTTCTCAAAAAATTAATCAAAAACAGACTTTAATTTAAAATCATATTGGGACGGTCCACCAAATTTTATTAGAGTCTATTAGTAGATATTAGTAGATATATCGTCTGATTACATGAACGCAAATTTTAGTTTCTTGTTCATATTTCAAAGACCGCCGCACTGATTTCGATAAAATTTAAATAACCACCTCTGAACTATAATCTACCAAACAAAAAAATAACCATCTAAATTGATTCACAATTGGAAATACAACTGGATTGATAACCTCCTCCTTTTTTGAAGTCGGTTAAAAATAGCATACAAAGAGTGCAAAGATCCTTCCATGCACACTTTTACTCCTCATTTCCACTCTTTTCAACTCTTTTTCTGTGATAAAAGTCGCCTATATCCTTTCCTAAGTCTAGTCTATCTGTGCACCAAATTGTAACAAACTCTTTAAGTGGCTTAGGCGTTAGACGGTAACGGACAGAGAGAGTTACTTTCATATATATAATTTCATATTAGAATTGAAAACAGGTGTTCCTGATCATTTTATAGGAGGCAGTTGTAAAAGATTACCGAAAAGTAATATGTTTACTCCTCCAAAAAACTCATTTTCGCAGTTCTTAATTTGCCTTAATCGAGCGTCCATCATGCATAACATTTGATAAGACACCATGGAAATCTCGTCGACTATCAAAATTCTGTCTGATACGCCATTTAGTGGCTGCGCCCATCTAAAGTATTGAGGTTGTATAGTGCACTGTATTCTTCTTGTCAAGCCCTTTTATTTGATACCCTTGTTGATGGGATTGATAAAACCTAAGTTATCCGCCATTGTGTAGAGGCCGCCATCTTGGATTTAAATTTTATATAGTACATTGTATTCTACTGGTTGAGCACTTTCATTTGATACCCATATTGATGGGATTGATAAAACCTACGTTATCCGCCATTTTGTAGCGGCCGCCATCTTGAATTTATTTAAGTACATTAATTATAAATAAATGATACCGCTAGA
This sequence comes from Ectropis grisescens, assembly GCA_017562165.1. Taxonomy (NCBI): domain Eukaryota; kingdom Metazoa; phylum Arthropoda; class Insecta; order Lepidoptera; family Geometridae; genus Ectropis; species Ectropis grisescens. Next base: position 21,491,580 of record CM029787.1, on the reverse strand, counting down.
AGCGTCTTGAAACGCTCTTGAGAGTAAATGGCTCAAACGGGTAAAAGTAAGGCGGCACTTCATATGCCGAAACATAAACACCGCACTTATGTAACCTGACACACCCGTTTTCCTGCCAAATTTGTAAAACGCGAAAAGCGGCCAGTGTATCAAGCGGTTATATAAGTATCCCCGTATAGTTAAGAATTATAAAATTGCTGGAACAAACGTTTATCGACTCCATTTCAAGTGTTTAGATACAAAGTTTCATGGTTTTATCTTCAATAGTATTGAACTTCCAGACTTTCACCCCCAATTCCACCCCCGTAGGTACAGTTCGAAACTACAAAACTGCTAAAACATACATTTTATGGTTTCGTGTTAAATATCTAGACGTAAAGTTTCATAGTTCTTCAACAATGACGAAGTTTTCATTATAAACTTTCATCCCTTATTTTAACCCTTTCAACCCTTTTTTCGGAACAAAAAGTAGCCTATGTCCTTTCTCGGAATCTATTCTATCTATGTATCAAATTTCATCAAAATCTGTTGCTTGGTTTAGGCGGTAAAGACGGACAGACAGACAGACAGACAGACAGACAGACAGACAGACAGAGTTACTTTCGCATTTATAGTATTAGTATGGATAAGTATGTATGTAAAACTATATAAGTATTATATCAACTATCAGCACCAACAAAAGTAATTTCAGCACCAACTAATCCTCTCTGTATAAAGTTCCACGTATGCACAGCCTCTTCTGGCCAGCAAGATATGTGCCAATGCACAATGTTGGAACAAATCTCTAATGTTAAATGCCTTGGCATTCACATAGATGAGCAGCTATCTTGGCATAAGCAAATTGAAGCATTGAGCATGCGTCTCAAAAAACTTGTATTTGTTTTCAAAAGATTGAGGAATATTGGGGACTACAAAACTATCACCATGGTCTACACTGCACTATCCAAATCTTTGTTGGGTTATTGCGTCTCTGCTTGGGGAGCAGCTTGCACTACAAGTCTAATAAAAGCGGAAATAGCACAACGTCGTTTCTTAAAAGTAGCGCACAGAAAACCGTTATTTTATTCAACTGATGACCTGTATAAGGACACTAAACAACTCCGAGTCCGTCAGCTGTTCATTCTATCATGTGCGCTACGATTCCATAGAACAGCTTTGCATACAACAAATTATTACTGCCCAGATATGCGGTCAAGGCGCACATTCAGATGGGGAATTACCAGGAAAAATACTAAGTTTGGTCAGAGGTGCTATGGCTACTTGGGAGTTTTAATTTACAAACAACTAAATGAAAAACTAAACTTAGTAAAAGACACAAAATGGAAATGTAGAAAAAAGATCAACGAATATCTACTTTCCCTAGGACACAGTCAAACCGAAAATATAATACGAGCTGGTTATTAACTAACAGCAAGTTATTAACAAATATTTAGTAATATCGCACGCATGACTTGGATAAACAAGTCCCTACATTAACACACAAGAATACACCTCATTCCCACACGTAGTCATAAACGTTTAGGTTTCATTCTCCTAAATCACACACAAATGTCCGCTTTCTCTCAACAGACACGAAAACACCTACATTCACACTTTTTTTTTTATCTTACATACACACTTATAGTCATTTTTACATCCATGCACACTCTTTTCGACATAATCACACTCTTCCTCAGCTTCTTTTAACTCTTACAAAGCACTCTTGAAGGGAATCCTGTGGGGGCTAGGGCTTTCTGACTTCATTATTGTAACTGTGCATTTTTATTATTGTTAGGGTATTTTTAAGTATTGCATTTATAATCATGTTACATGTTGTTGGTCACTGAATCTTTTTTTTTATCTGGCCGCCATAGCACAAGCTTTGCTTAGTTTGGGGTCAGATGGTGTTGTGTGTGAATTGCCCACCAATATTTATTTACCTATTTATTATTATTTGTTATCTCGCCTGATGTAAAACGATGATGCGGTCTACGATGGCGCGTGTTGACCTAGAAGAAACCAATTCAATCTCGATTTGAAGACAAAGATTGTAACTATGGGGAAAACCCCACGCAGGCAACGTATTCCACAGCCTTGACGTTATTATCAAAAAAGTTGAGTCAAATCTCTTCTCTTCTATTTCAAGTAACATATCCCAATAATCCCAATTATCTTACCTATCTCATATAATAATATATCATACCATATTAATCTATTTACTAGGAGCGCACCGCGGTTTTAATCGCTTAGTTCCCGTTTTCGTTATTATTATATTATTATTATTTTCCAAATTTGAACCAGATCCATTCAGACATTACGACGTGATTGAGCAATAAACATCTAAATATCCAAACTTTGTTATTTGTAACATTCGTAGGATATAGGTACTTATGTGTTTTTGCTTAGTCATCTCTCTCATTCCATCCTATAGTTGCCTGAAAGAGATCTTTTTAGTGATAAGTTGCCCAATTGATATCTTTCGTTTTATTTTAAGTAACTTCTGTAGTTAAATTTAAATTTATCCTATTAATCTATATATTTTAAGCTAATCAACAAAACCGAATTCAATTTGCAGTTTGACCTAGGATGCAAAGAATGGAGTCGAAGTCTGATTGGAACCATGAGAAAAATTGGGAGTTTCATGGCTCTCCCTCTCACTGGCTACATCTCAGACCGTTGGGGACGCCGCACTGCTCTGGTCATCAACGGTGTGAACGCGGGGTGGATCGGCGTCATGAGGTACTGGATCACCTCTTATCCTGCGTTCATAGTCTCCGAAATTATGGAGTCATTCTTCGGAGCCGGGATCTTCTCTCTACTTATATTCTGGGTAAGAGCTCTTGAGATCTCAAACCAGATAGTCACCGCAACCGCTACCTTACGGGTTTTATCGGATACACTTTGGAGATTGTACAACTGATCTGTAGTAGAGTGTTATAAGTTTGATACTCTCACTAACTCATTAATAATTTTTATTTTACAGTATTGGAACTTGTGGGTTCTGAACACAGAGTGATTGCCGGAGGAATCGTGTCATCGTTCTTCGCATTTGGTCATGTATTGATGGGCCTGATAGCCTGGGCGGTCCCAGACTGGAGATCTCTGACCCTCACTCTCTACATCCCACAACTCTTTTCCTTCGGCTACCTCTGGACCATCTCCGAATCAGTTCGTTGGTACATGAGCAAAGGACGTTTCGCAAAATCAGAGAATCTGCTGAAAGAAGTCGCCAGAACAAACAAAAAACAACTATCAGAGAAGTCATTGAAGTTACTGAAATTGACAGTAGAAGACGAAAAGGCGAAAAAGGGTCAAGAGCATTTGAATAAAAGCCAAGAACCGTGGCTTGTAGTTTTAGTTTTTCAGCATCGGAAGATTTTGACAAGATGTCTTGTGTTGCCTCTGTGGTGGGTGACAGCAACGCTGGTCTACTACGGTATGTCAATCAATTCTGTGAACATATCTGGGAACCGGTATTTGAACTACATAGCGGTATCGGCCGTGGAGATACCGGGGTTCATGGTAGTGATTGTGCTTTTAAACAAGATTGGAAGGAAACCTGTACTGATGGGAGCGTTTTGGGTTTGCGCGGCTTGCCAGTTGACGTACGTCTTTGTATCAAAGGGTTAGTATTTTAATTATAATTATGAGTGCCAAGTGTTCCATTTCTTTTAAATATTATAGAAACTCTTTCAGGCACGCTGAATTCCTTTTCCCGTCCCAAAATTGCCCGATTTTTGGGATGGGAAAAAGAATTGAACTAGTAACACTGTTACCAGTACCAACATCGCTGTGTTTGTATGTTCTCGTATGTATTTATGGCGTATTATTCACCAGTTCAGTGCCACAGTTGTCTTTTATATTATTTTACCACTTTCAACGGCGTAACGTGTATGTCCTACGAGAAGCGAAGAAGTATTGGGACGAGCAAGACATATGCCAGATGGTAACCAACAGCACAGTTATACACAGCTATTGAACCATGAAGAATCCAAATCATTACCTAGCACAACTCTGCGTTGCTCACTTTCGCACCCAAATACATAAGATTTATTTCTATACTTACCTTGAAATATCTATATTTTTTGAAGTGAAAACTTTTTCCTTCCACAGACAATTTTTTATAATAGAGCTGTGAATTGAGGTCAAGCGTCACGTTCATAAATGAAAGAAATCTTCGGGTAAACTCGGGACCACAGCCATTAGCTATCTAGATCTAGATGGCCATGGGCCACGCCTTTCGGTTTCTCCCGCGTGGTTTCCAAAGTGAGCTATCAAATTCTAAGTTTAACTGCCAAATTTAATGAGGTCAATATTGTACACAATCGACTGAGGACTCACGAGATTCTTAGAAAATCCTTCCTTCTTTCTTACTCATAACTCTCTCTTTCTTTTCAGATACGTATGGAATATCTCTGGCCCTATACCTTGTGGGAAAATGCGCTATTTCCATGGTGATGACGTCAATTTACGTGTACACAAGTGAGCTGTTCCCTACGAAGTACCGACACAACTTGCTGGCCTACTGTTCCATGGTTGGCAGACTTGGGTCCATCTCTGCTCCGCTCACTCCTGCTTTTGTGAGTTCTATTAATTTCCCGGTCTTTATTATTAATGAAGTGGCATTGTTTTCATAGGCATAAACTTCAATTAAGAAAATTTCATTAACACTACACTACATAACTACCTATACCTACTTATACTGAACACATCTGTATTATTCATAGACCAGGCAAGGTCTAAAGATAGTGACAACTTCCTTTCTTTTTTTTATAGCTTAGAGTGACAAAACGAGCAGGACATGTGCCTGATGGTAAGCAACATACCCGCCTACAATAGCATAGTGACAATCAGCTATTGGAACATGGAGTCCAAATCATTACCTAGTACCGCACTGCGCTCGTCACCAACAGATATAAGGTGTTTTATCTCTAAGCTCAGTAACTTCTCTGGAAACATTGCCCTTCAAACCGGAACACAGTAAAGTTTGCATACTACTGTTTTGCGGCAGAATAACTGGCAAAGGTGTGGTACTTCCCCATGCGGACTCTGCGAAGAGCCCTACCACTACTAAATCGTTCTGTTCTTTCTAATTATTTATTATTAGATAAGCCATTTTCGGTAGGAGAAGATATAAGGGGCTCGCTTCACCGACATACTAAAGAACGTCGCCCACTTATACGACTCCGCTCCCATTCGACCAATAAAATACACTCAAATTTGGGCTTTATGCCATGCCCGTTAAGATATAGATAACGTTGGCAACATAAATTAGACGCCTGCCAGCGAGCGGTCTGTCTGTGCGAAGAGCCCACAACAAAATCAACATTCCAATCCTCAGCGATAATGATTCTTATGTTAGACAAATTCAAAAGCAAATATCATAACTTATCCAGTACATTCAATACAAGAACAAAATTAAAAATTTTGATTAACCCCCCGACTACCTCGGATTTGTAATCTGTACAACATTCTGCTAGTCAAGCCCTTTCATTTGATACCCATATTAAAGGAGTTGTGAAAAAATAAATGTATTTCGCCACTTTGTGGTAGCGGCCATCTTGGATTTGAAATTTGTCATAGTGCAAAGTATTCTACTAGTCAAGCCCTTTCATTTGATACCCATATTGAGGTAGTAGTGAAAAAAATAATGTAATTCGCCATTTTGTGGTGGCGGCCATCTTGGATTTGAAATTTGTTATTATGTATTGTATTCTACTAGTCAAGCTCTTTCATTTGATACCCATATTGAGATAAGTTGTGAAGAAATATTTTGTCCGCCATTTTGTGGAGGCGGCCATCTTGAATCGATATTAACCAAACATAGCTAAGAACATCCGCACGGATATCAACCTTCGAATAAAAAAAACCGCATTGAAATCGGTCCATCCGTTTGAGCTCTACGGTGCCACAGACAGACACACACACAGACAGACAGACAGACAGACAGACAGACCGACAGACAGACAGACAGACAGACATCGACGTCAAACTTATAACACCCCTTTTTTTGGTCGGGGGTTAAAAATATCAATCACCATAACCAGACCATACAAACCAGTGAATATTGTACTTATTCGAATGTATACTAATTTGCACAGCTGAGATTTTGCAGAGGTATTCGATCGATAATGAATTTATATTTGTTTTGTTTTATACACATCGTTTACAAAGACCGAAACTTCACCATGAACATGATTGCGTCTCACAAAATGGTTTGCATGAAAATAACCGTTTCAATTTAGTTCAGTTTTGCCATTTTTTATGGCTCCATTGTCAAAAAGCTAATTTAAATTTAGGCTTCTTTTATTCATTGGCCATTGATCAAAAATCCCCGTCGTTGTCTTTCTTATTTTTAACCCCCAAGGGTTGTTATAATTTTGACGTCGATGTCTGTCTGTGTGTTTGTCTGTGGCACCGTAGAGCTCACACGGATGGACAGATTTCGATGCGGTTATTTCACTTAAAGGTTTTTTTTCTCCATTTTTAAAAAAGGGCAGTGCCTTTACCTGTTAACAAAACTAAAATACAATGATAACTACACACCGCTATATACCTAACTACTTAGATACATTTAAAAATTAACTTGCGGTAGTTCTTAGTTATATTTGGTTAATATCGATTCAAGATGGCCGCCTCCACAAAATGGCGGACAAAATATTTCTTCACAATCTACGTCAATGTGGGTATCAAATTAAAGGACTTGTTTAGTAGAATGTTATATATATTACAAATCCGAGGTAGTCGGGGGTAAATCAAAAATTTTAATGTTGTTCTTGTTAACCCATTATTATTATTTTTCTTTTCAAGGGAGCAGCCACATTTGAAGAGTTGCCATTCGTAGTGTTCGGTAGTTTCGCACTGGTCTCCGGGAGCCTGGTGCTCCTCACTCCTGAGACCCTCGGCAGTAAGCTGCCTGACACCATGGAAGAGGCTGAACAACTTGGAGTCAAAAGTGAAACCGTTTAACTTAAGATTTGTTTTTATATCCACGATAATACTCGTAGTACTTGGAATGTTTTTCTTAGCGAAAATAGTGGAATATTTTTGTAGCGATCTTAACATTAAATTAAGTAGACGATTTCATATCAGTAGACATTTCAAATCGAAAGAATTAAATTTTTTTTCGAAAATTTCAATCGAAATATAACTTGCACCTACAAAATAAAAAAAATATTTTGTAGGTACCAAATAATTTTATTGCTATTTTTATTACCTCAAGTTAGGTCAAATTATAAATAAGTGACAACTTTTGTGATAATCGGTTGGGTCAAATTACACGTAAGTGACCACTTTCGTGATAATCGGTTGGGTAAAATTACACATGAGTGGCAACTTTCGTGATAATCGGTTGGGTCAAATTACACCTAAGTGACCACGTTCGTGATAATCGGTTGGGTCAAATTACACATGAGTGACAACTTTCGTGATAATCGGTTGGGTCAAATTACACGTAAGTGACCACTTTCGTGATAATCGGTTGGGTCAAATTACACATGAGTGACAACTTTCGTGATAATTGGCTGACTTGTTGAAGAGTTCATTCGAAACAATCATCATGACACTGGTTTATACTTTAAGATATTAGAAATGTAAATATGTAAATTTCCTATTTAAATAAAAATAAGTAAAATTTTAGAAACAATAATGAGAATGTTAAAGAAAAATGTATTTGTTATTTGATCGATAAAAACTTCACAAATGTACCTACCTATGTAATTTTGTAAAAGATTGAATCAAAAATTTCAAAACGGGCATTCCGTTTTGAAATAAAGAAAATAGCGGCCAATATTTTTTAAGACAACTACTAGATTTATCATCGAAATTTCGAAATATTTTAAGAACATACACATGCTACAAAACATTTTTTTAAACTTACATGCTGATGTAGCGAAAATAGAATGTTCTCAAAAGTGGATCACAATCTATTGGGCTATTCTTATTTTAGCAAAGATTAATTGATATGATGGATATGAATATGAAAAATTTATGTTTTTTATTTGCAGAATAATGTGTATTTTTAATCAAGTTCATCATCATCATCATCTGCAGCCTGCAGACATCCACTGCTAGACATAGGCCTCCCCCAATGATTTCCACAATGACCGATCTTGTGCCGCCTCCATCCACCGACTTCCCGCGACCGAGACAATATGATCGGTCCATCGTGTGGGCCGCCATTCGAGAATCTTTACTCCCCAGCGGTTATCGGTTCTGCGAGCTATATGGCCTGCCCATTGCCACTTCAACTTGCTAATTTTAAGAGCTATAATAAATAAATATTGCTGGACAATTCCCACACAACACCATTTGACCCCAAACTAAGCAAAGCTTGTGTGATGGCAGCCAGATAGCTGATATAATACTTATATAGTTTTAAATACATACTTATTATACATACATATTATATATGTCGGTGACCTTCGTTCTTCTGCGGATTTCCTCGTTTCGGATTTTGTCACGCAGTGAAATTCCGAGCATAGCTCTCTCCATTAATCATAATCAAGTTCAACTACGTTTTTTTTTCTTTTCTTTTTAACAATTACTTCGTTAGTGTTGTGTTTCATTGAAGTGTTTTTATAACAACGGATTTTGGTAAAAAAATCTAATATGTACCTACTTACTTATAACACAACAAAATTTGTATGATAACTGGGTCAAAAATGTACCATTCTAATTAGTCTGTCAGGTAGATTATGGACAATTATGGCCACAGTCAAATTATCTAATTATCGACAACAAACTTTTTTTTTGCTTTATGATTAATTTTGGTGTATAGAATAATGATAAATAAGTTATATATAAGTGATGTTTTATAGTTATAAGTAAGTTACTGTAATATTATATTTAACCTTGTAAATCTTTTATTTAGAATATATTATTGACAAAGATATAGATCATCAAAATTCCGGAGTTGGCGTCTTCGTAAAAATTGCACAATGTAGTGACGTCACTCAAACCTTCTAACCACTTGTGCAACTTTTGTTTGTGAAACAAAAGAAAAATACATCTACAATGTTTTTTATTGATATAAATAGTTTTTTTTTAATTAATATAACGGATTAATTAGTTTTTAAGCTATTTTGCCTCAAATGTGAAAAGTTTTTGAAAGATGTCTATCTCGGGGCATGTCTTCACGATGTTTTCCTACGCCGTTAAATACAGTGGTGATTTCGAACTTGTACATATTGTTTTAAATATTTATTGAAATGAGTTTACAGTATGTCCTGTATGTCAAATAAATAAATATCAATCGACACCTAATCACACAACACTAGCCCCGACCAAACAAACATACCTATGCAGGTACTATGAAAGTCAAATTGGTGACACATACATATCCTTTATAAAGCAAAAATTCTTGACAAATTTATAACAACTTTGTTCACCTGTGACGTTGTTCATTTGTTTTTTTATAACTTGTGGCGAGTTTACTTTGAATGTATGGAGTATACAAATTGTGTCGAATTTACTTTGTGGCGAATCGCCTATAACCCCTTTTTTTGTACATAATGGAGTGACGAGACGATCAGGCCATGTGCCTGGTGTTAAGCAACATGCCCGCACATAACAGCACAGTGACACACATCTATAGGAATATGAAGAGTCCATAAAAATCATTACCTAGCACTGCGCTGCGCTCGTCGCCCGGGAGATAAAAAGAGATAAATCTCTTAGCCTCGATGAAAGCCTCCTACGTTCATAGGGGATTGAATGAGTTCCTGCTGTGGGAGTACCTACGCCTACAGATATCTTGTCATAAAATAAAAGATAACACAAAACCTAGAGACGATGATGACCCATTATCTTAAGTAAGTAAGTAATAAAACTAAACTTAAAGTAATAAAAGTAAACTTACTTACTTAAGTAAGTAAGTATTCGCTTCATAGTAAACCGCATCATCACCTAACATCGGGCGAGATAGCGGTCAAGTGTACCTACGAAAGTAAAAAACCCCTACCAAGTTAAGTACTTCAGTTTATTTAAGTTACTAAAACCAGTATTACATGACCCACTAGAAACAAAATCCTGCTTCATATCTCCATTTCTTTATACCACTCTCATAAATAGCCAGATAGCTACTTTCAATTTCTTTTAACCTCCCCTACAAAATAATTCCTATTATATCGACACTAAATTTCCATACAAGTCGTATGGATTCTTTGAAGCGTAAATATGAGAAAATAGAATACCGCCGTTTAAGGGGATGTTCCCGGAAACACGTCATATCTATCCATTTCCTTCCTGCTTCCTTGTCACCGGATAAGGAATGTGGCGCAAATTCGCGTAAATTTCATATTAATACGGCAACGCTACTACTTAAAGGTCTTAAGGTTAAAATGTATATAAATAATTGTTACTATCAAAAACAAGGTTATGATTTGAGCGAAGTATGAGTCGTGATTATGTCTTACTTTTTAACCAACTTCAAAAAAGGAGGTTGTCAATTCGGATTTGTGTTTTTCTTTATGTGTGATACGATAGCTCCGCCAACTCTGAATTGATTTTTTATGATTATACCTACTCGTACTTTTATTGCGTAGATCATAGTTTAGAAGTGGTCTCATATAAATTTTATTGAAATCGGTTAAACCACGGATATTCGGGTTGAAGCTGTTTTTGAAATAGAAACAAAAAACTAAAATTTGCTGTCATGTATGTTGTAGATAACGTGTGTATATAGTTATCAAAGAGTTTACATAATTATACTACGTATAGAGTTGGCACAAACGCTTTATACCGAAAGCACGGATAACATCTTTCTTGCCTTGTCGCTCTTGTGGAATTGTCATACTTTTGTCGCGGCACAATACTCTGTTGCCATAGAAAGTATGCACATCATCTGCTTACGATTGACACAAAGGAACCGTGCGGAAAATCTAACTCTATACGTAGTATGTGTAAACTCTTTGTTAGTGATAGATTCTTATAAAATTTGGTAGAATATATGAATTTAATTTAAAATTGAAGTCGGTTTTGGTTTTTCGGAAAAAAACAATTTTTGAAGTTACACTTCATTTGGAGCATTAGGGCAAAAATAATGAGAATAAAATTTTACGCTGCGCGCGCATACTTCTTTGTGGCTTTTGATAAAGTGTTATATTATCCTACCTCGCTGCTAGCGATTCTAAGGGTCAAGCGAATTGGTGGTCTGTAAACCACTTATGCTATAGACACAAACGTAGTTTGTTACCAATTTCAAGGTGCTCACACCGTATTCATAATCATAAGTACACAAAGGCCCTCTTCTTTTCTGTCTCAAACATACATACAAATTTACATGCATATAAATTCTACCCTAGTTATAATATTGAGACAAATTATTTATTTGCAATCGTAGTGTAGAATGATTATAATTTGGCATAATTTAATTGCCGTTTGCTCTTTATGAAAACTGAAACACTATATTGGTTGCGGCGGCAGCATCGTTTGTTATTCAAATATGAATATCAAATTATCATCACACATTCATTTTCACAGGGTCACACAGAATGCCACTAAACCGAAAGCTACGCATTGGACCCATAGCTATGAACAATTATTGCTATGGTCTATGCTCTAATCAAGTAATCAATCTTGGCAGTCATAGAGAATGCCAGTGGATGTGAAAACTTATAACTTAGAATTTTAGTAAGAAACTAATTGTCTACCAATATTTGTCCACCACCACCGATGTACAAATAATATTAGTAGGTGGACAAATATTGACACACAACACCATCTGACCCTAAACTAAGCACATTCCCCTAAATGTATCAAATTCTTCTTTTGTAACTGGTTACAAAACACAGTTACGAAGGCGGCCGAAAGGCTATAGACAATCAAAAGGCGAGCAACCTCTCGATGTAGCATAGTCGTTCTGTGTATTCTTGTTTTTATTAAACTCCGTAAATAAACATATTCCATTCCAATGCAAATAGGCATAATTTAGAAATGCAAAACCATCAAAATTATCAGGAAAGTCGATTAGAGCGGCGCCATAATATGTAGGGTGTGAAGGGATGTAATTCAATAATTATTTTGTGTGTTGTTAGTGCGAAAGTTAAGGGATAATGTGATTTTAGTGTGAGTTAGTTGAGAGGGTGTTGTGAATGGCACAATAATAATTAACGACTTATGTTGTGGAAGATCTCTTTGCAGATTTGCCAATCATTGTGAATTTGCCTTGCTCACCTCGTCATTCTACCTTATACGTTATAGAAGATACGGACACATACATTTACTTAAATAGAGTAAGATCCCAAGGCCACCAGACGTCACATATTTTCTGATGAATGAAATGTGGACGATTGAGTAGAGTTAGTACGTACTAAGAACACATGCTTACCCGCTAATTTGCTTAGACGGCCAATTTTGTGATATAGGGTCCAGAAGATACATTACTAACTTCACGTATTTTGTGATAACTGATTTTCGCGTATGTTATAGGCAATAACTTTAAAAATAAGGCCCCAATACTCCCAGACACTTTCCGTCTGCCGTTTTGCTTAACAGACGCTTTAAAATATACAAAATAACTCTACTCAACCGTCCACATTTCATCCATCAGAAAATACGTGACGTCTGGCGGCTCTGGGATCTTGGACTATAAAGAGAAGTATTCAATTGTTAATCAACTTCAAAAAGGGAGGAGTGAGAACCTCCCATTCAGCTGTTTCCTTTTTGAAGCGAAAATTTCTTTTGGCGCACCACATATAGATTTTTCGTGGACTGTGAATGGAATTCTAGCGTCACGCTCGGGAATGATAAGAAATCTTCGGGTAAACTCGGGACCATGGCCACTGACCATCTAGGAATGCGTCAGCATTTTCCATTGGAAAATGGAATGCTGACGCATTCCTAGATGGGGTCTTGGTCATGGCCACGCCTCCGGTTTCACTCGCGTAGTTTCCAAAGTATGCTAAAATACTAATAATGATGATAGAAGTGAAAACTTATAACTCGGAAGTTATAAATTTTTAATTCTATCGGCAGTTCCTATAGCTGCCAATTTTTTTTTGTATTATTTTACGCGATAGTACCGCAACATGATAATCATTTTTGATCATGAGTTTTTTGATCGGTAGATCATATTTCTGTTTGACTAAACTAAAATATTTCAGTTTAAGTAGGCACGTGTAAATTTTATCGAAATCGGTTGAGCTATTTTCCAAAGAATTTACAAAAAAACTAAAATTTGCTTACATGGATGATATCTATTAACATCATTTATGTTGATATCGTCGATCAACAGTTAGTACGTAAAACTAAAGATGAGAAGTTTGTGTCTACAGAAAGTATCTGCTAATCGCCGCGGAATTCCTAGCCTATCAGTTTTTTATCGGATACATTTCGGAGAGTGTGCAACTGATTCAAAGTTGATGTTCCAAAGACTCGAACAAAGAGATTTGACTCTACTTTTGTGATTAGAACGTCTAGGCTGTGGAATACGTTGCCTGAGAGGGTTTTTCCCGATAGTTACAATCTTTGTGTCTTCAAATCGAGAGTGAATCGGTTTCTTCTAGGTAAACACGCTTCATCGTAGACCGCATCATCGTTTAACATCAGGCGAGATGGCGGTCAAGTGTAAACCTATAAAAGTTAAAAAAAAAAAAAAAAAAAAAAAACTGATCTGCATGATCCATTACCACCTTGCCAATTTTTCTATCGGACTGCTCGAAAAAGCAGCATCGTTTCACGGTTGAAACATCAACCACACGAACCTTTGAAACATCAAAGACACGAACGAAGAGGTTTGACGAACGTCTAGGCTGTGGAATGCGTTGCCAGAGTGGGTTTTCCCCCGATCAATACAATCTTAGTATCTTTAAATCGGAGAGTGAATCGGTTTCTTCTAGGTAAAAACGCTTTATCGTAGACCGCTACCTATAAAAAAAAAATGCCTACAATTAATATTTGTTTGCGATTGACATAATTGAAACATTGTTTCATTTAATTTGATCTTAAAGTCTCATCGCCAATTCTTGAAAGCCGGTAGAAACAATTAGGTACCGTTTGGAACTTGTTTCAACTTGTATTACAACTACATCAGAAATCAACGTGGGGCATCCATTGTACAGATTTTACGAGCTCGTTCAAACTCTCAACTGCATTTAATTCGAACTTAATTTCCAAAGTGCAAAGTGCTCGAACAATGCTGCGGGAAGTTGGCAGCCACGATCAGATCTAGAACTACATTCTCTAACCACAAATTCAAAACGCAAACACTCAAACGATTCTGTAAGTAGTAGAAAACATCTCAAGTCAACTTAAGGGCTAAAATACCTGACCATTGCGCATTGATCAGTGACTAATTTTCTATCCGTCTTCAACCAAACCCGTTTTCTACATTATGAGATAATTTTGTTTAACGCTGTTTGATATGCGCTACTCTGGTGGAACCCCGCGTTAAGCAGCGTCAATCATTTATTGCTTCATTATGTTACAGTAATACATAAGTACATTTAAAACCAAATTAGTACAAAATTAGTCGTAACACAACGTACCCCAACCGGGCATTGCAATTTAAGTGTCATTTTGGAGCAAAGCGTTTCATTTCACAGTCAAATAGGTACTTGGTTTTCTTCCTCGAAGGTTTTTAGGGCATCGGTTAAAAACTCGGATAGGCTATAATAGGCTTTTGACAATAACAGATTTCTCAAGGTCCTGACAAACCTACGCTCGTCTTCAGTTTCCTTAAGTTTATTGGGAAGTTTATTATAAATGTTTGTAGCCATCGCATGCGGACCGGTACTATGTAAAGTTAGTTTTGATGTTGGTACGTTTAAGTTGTTTTTGTATAATGTCCTAATCGGGTAGCGCCAGTTGTCTGATACTTTACTAAATAAATTTGGATATTTTTTAACAAATTTGCAGTTTTCCAATATATATAGTGATGTCAAAGTTAAAATTTTGTAGTCAATGAAATAGGGTTTATGAAAATGTGGTTTACTTATATCGGGGAATTTGACGTTGGCGAGGATACGCACGCATTTCTTTTGTAGGATGAAGAGGTCGGCGACATCAACACTTCCACCCCAAAGTAGGATCCCGTAGGTCAGCCTGGAGTAAGCGTACGCGTAGTAGGCCGATAAGGATGTGTCGAAGTCGGTGCTTCGTCGTAGCTCTCTCTCTCTCTCTCTGTCTAAATGAAGCTGGATAATTTTGATTTTAGCTTCTTTACGTGAGACTTCCAATTTACGTGTGTGTCAATGTCTATGCCTAGTAGCGTAGCTGCGTCAACAAATTCTAGAGTATTATTATTATATACGAAATCCGTCTTACTGAATGTGAACAATAATACCCATACCAAAGGACAAGAAGGAATAAAGAACCGCTATTACAAGTTCTCCAAATGTTGTAGGCGCTATTCTCCAAGTTTATTTGCAACAGACCCGGCTAGACCTCTGAATCAGTAATGTCTGCCCATTCCCCAAATGGGGACGTTAGTTGAAAAGTTTCATTAAGTCGTTATCCGCTACCCTTTTCGCTTACTGCCAGCAGAAACAGTTACAAACTATATACCTTTTGTGTATCGGACACATCTACGCGAAACATGTGTATGCATGGGTTTCATTTTTAGCATTACAGCACTGAACCCAAAATTATGTTAAGAACTCTTTGCAGAGTTAGCCTACCTCCAATATCGGACTGTTTGTAGCTCGAAATAGTGACATCGTTTCATGGTTGACGTTCCAAATATTCGAACGAAGAGGTTTGACTCTACTTCTGTGATAAGAACATGTATGCGTTGGAATGCGTATTCTGAGTGGAGATATTTAAAATCAGTGTCTTCATAAGGTGAGTGATTTTCTTCAAGTTAAGCACGCTCTTAGTCCGCATCGTTGTTTAACATCAGACAAGTTAGAGGTCATTTGTAAAGTAATAAAAGTTATTATTAAAAAGTAAGTATTAATATTGATTGAACGGCAAAATTGATAAAAGTAAAAAAATATGAGGTACGGTCGCCCTAACATAGTGAAAAGCATTTTGCTTGTTAAGAGGCTTCTGTGCAGACGCGAGTGTGTACTTAAAATTAAATAAGCAAATACCTAGTTTATGGTTGAAATTTAGTATCAAAAAACATACTTGGTACAACCATGTAATACAGGTGGAATTTTGTAATTTAGTTTCTTCTAAAAACAGTACAATTTGCAGTCGAAATAGTTCAGGTATATGCGAACCAAAAATTTCAATTTTATAAAAACGGTTCATTTGACGATAAAGTAGAAAATAAAACAAGACGTTCTTCATTGTAACGAATTTTAATTATATCTCGGACATTGTATTATTTTGAAAGGTTCGTTTTTGTAGAACAAAAACACATTATGATTTTGTGTGGCTTTGAAACGATTTTACGTAAATCTCGGTCATAATTTTTGTAACAATAAGCTTAAAATAAAGAATTCAAGGAAATAATCGAATTGTTTTTCGAAATGAATGAAATGTTTTATGAAATCGAAATGTCTTATCTGTGAATAGGTGATTAAAAATCCCACTAATACTATAAAATACAAAATGTGATAGGTCTTGTTGGTAAAGGTATTGTTTGTAATTGTTTTGATATTCGTTGCTTATTCACCTCTGAACGATTGAACGGATCAGTTACAGCATTAAAAACATAATTAAATTACAGAGTGGAATAGTACACAGGTTATTTTTAGCTAGAGAAAAATTACGGGAACTTAAAATACGTAGGTAAAACCGTGGAGCACCGCTAATAATATGAAACTCACCTTGGAACTTGCATAAGTAGCATCGTAAGGTGGTAAGGAGGTTTGAACTCCACTTGCACCGTTGAGTAAGTATTTTTAACCCCCGACCAAAAAAAAGGGTGTTATAAGTTTGACGTCGATGTCTGTCTGTCTGTCTGTCTGACTGTGTGTGTGTCTGTCTGTGGCACCGTAGAGCTCAAACGGATGGGCCGATTTCGATGCGGTTTTTTTTATTTGAAAGTTAATTACCGTGCGGGTGTTCTTAGCTATGTTTGGTTAATATCGATTCAAAATGGCCGCCTCCACAAAATGGCGGATAAAATATTTCTTCACAACCTACCTCAATATGGGTATCAAATAAAAGGGCTTAACTAGTAGAGTACTATACGCTATAAAA
This sequence comes from Ectropis grisescens, assembly GCA_017562165.1. Classification (NCBI taxonomy): domain Eukaryota; kingdom Metazoa; phylum Arthropoda; class Insecta; order Lepidoptera; family Geometridae; genus Ectropis; species Ectropis grisescens. The sequence goes on along the minus strand of CM029787.1, from coordinate 21,474,510 downwards.
AAATTCAAATCCAAGATGACCGCCACCACAAAATGGCGATTCATATATTTTTTTCACTACTACCTCAGTATGGGTATCAAACGAAAGGGCTTGATTAGTAGAATACTTTGCACTAAGTATGACAAATGTCAAATCCAAGATGGCCGATACCACAAAATGGCGAATTACATTTCTTTTTTCACAACTCCCTTAATATGGGTATCAAATGAAAGGGCTTGACTAGTAGAATGTTGTACAGATAACAAATCTTAGGTAGTCGGGGGTTAGTCAAAATTTTTTATTTTGTTCTTGTTCCAAGAACTGATGTAGGTACGAATCTGTCTTCCATGTCCTGTCGATGTCATTAAACCAAGAAAAAAAATTTAAGCGACTTCAAAAAAGGAGGCGGTTTTCAATTCAGTTAACACGTATGTTTTTGTTTTGGATGTAAGTATATGTACATATTACTAATAAATAAATAAATAAATATTGGTGGACAATTCACGCACAACACCATCTGACTCCAAACTAAGCAAAGCTTGTGTGATGGCATCCAGATAGCTGATATAATACTTATATAGTTTTAAATACATACTTATTATAAATAGAAACACCCAGACACAGTGCAAACATTTGAATTCATCACACAAATATTTGCACTAGGTGGGAATCGAACCCACGACCCTTGGCTTCGCAGGCAGAGTTACTACCCACTAAGCCACGAGGCCAGTCTGTTATTGTACTATTATTGTTACTGTTATTGTACGATTTACAATAGCGCAGCTATTAAATTTGTGAATCGATTTTCTTGGGTTCCATTATCAAAGTTTTCATTGGGATCCCTAAATTTTGGAAAAAAATATCTAGCCTATATTCATCCCAGATAATTTAGGCTTACCTATAACAGTGAAAGAATTTTTCAAATCAGTTCAGTAGTTTCGGAGCCTATTCGATGCAAAGAAACAATCAAGTGTTTCCTCTTTATAACTATAGTATAGATATAGAATAGTAAAGGATTGAAATCGATTTTTGTTTTTTAGGAGAAAATAAATTATATTGTATTCAAATAAAATACATTAAGCTGCTAGCTACAGTAGCTGCCCAAGTCGAGTTTATCGTAATCGAGCCAATCTCATGATTGTTAGCAAGTTTGCTTCCGGGTCGTTAGCGGTCGATTTCAAACTTCTAAATATTTAGGGTTAATCACTCGAGCCGGGAGGCGGGGCGCCGGCGAGTAGTTTCATTCCATAATTATACCTACGTAATTTCTAAACCAGACACTATTCTATAACATCACAATACTATATTTATAGCTCAAAGTTGCGCAACGGGCAATGGAGAGAGCTATGCTAGAGCAAGTTGAAGTGGCAATGGGCAGGCCATATAGCTCGCAGAACCGATAACCGCTGGGGAGTAAAGGTTCTCGAATGGCGACCACGAACCGGCAGACGCAGTGTAGGACGACTCCCCACACGATGGACCGATGATATTGTCTCGGTCGCGGGAAGTCGGTGGATGGAGGCGGCACAAGATCGGTCATTGTGGAAATCATTGGGGGAGGCCTATGTCCAGCAGTGGACGTCTGCAGGCTGCAGATGACTATATTTATGACCCTGTAGTCATACATACCTATTCGTCGCCCTAGGATACATTCTAAAACACTTGGACAAGTCTAAACTACTTAGTTTCTTAAATACACAACGAAGCGCCTCATCATTTCATCCGCGGAGTTCCCGATACCTATCCCTATTTAGTCCGATAAAAGGTAGTCTATATGTTAGTCTAGACTATCTATCTATGTACCAAATTTCATCTAAATTATTTCAGTAGTTTTTGAGTAAAAGAGTAAAAAACATACATACCTACACACTCACATACTTTCTAATTCATAATATTAGTAAGATTACTTATCACAAGTCGTCGAGATGACATGTCGGTCAAGTGTTGTAGACTTATAATATACCTAGTTTAAAAAAAAACAAGTTTACAATACAAAAATAATAAATAATACGAAACAGAATAATGAATGACAAATCCTTCTCAGAAAACTCCTTTTTTAAGAACCCTATGACAGTCGCTCTTAATTGGCCTATACTGCCTATCGAACTTTGGGGCAACGCAAAAAACGCAAGGCTAACGTAAACTTACAAACTACACTTTCACAAGAAACTCGCTCACAAACTCACTTCATTTCTCAATGCGACAGGAAAAAACTAGAAAACCATTTTCTCTTCCGCCTTGACAAGGTAAGTTTTGTACAACAAGCGAGATAAAAAAGAATTAATGAGGGCCGCAACAAAACGGAAACTCATTTTGCGTTTCGTTTTCGTTCGCTGGCTGTTTGTCATCGGCGTTCCAATGCCCTACTTCTTGTTTGATCGATCGATGTTTGAAGTTACGGCTGGTCTAGTCGGGACGGCGCCTGCCGATCCGGAAGCCCCGGGTTCAAATCCCACGTGCACCACTGTCTTTTCGAAGTCATTTGAGTAATGCCACTACTTCACTACTTGCAACGGTGAAGGAAAACATCGTGAGGAAACCGACATGTGCTTAGAATCTTTCGAGGTAATGTCATCCACCGCACTGGGCCAACTGGCACAACTGGGCGAGAGGCCCCGAGTCCCAGCAGTGGGAACATTGAAATGTTAATGTGGAGTTATGAAATGGCTTTTGGTTTTAAACATTAACTCAAGGCAATCGAGCCAAAAACCTTACAAATTTTTGAGTAAAATCAAGTCCTTTTCGTTCGCCTTTGGTTTTTGATGTTGAATTTTCAAGATTTTGCTGTTTCTTTCTTGAATTACAAAATTAATTGTAAATAAAGAATTATAGGACTTAAAACAAGTCTTGTCAAAATTAAACTAAATAACACTACTATTAAATTCACACGGTATTTTGATCACACTGCTCTCCTGAAAACGGATCGCAAACCCCTGGTACTCCCAATCACCCGGGACAAATAAATCTAATCGAGTCCGCGTTCGTTTGTACACGGCTCCCGATTTTTAATGGACAGCGCACTGCATGTCGGATAACATTCGATAGCATGTCAGGGTCCATATTTTTGAACTCACACGACTTTGATCACGTGTGATTCTTTAATTCTTTCGCGAAAATCAAACTACGCATCAAACTAACCTACTTTTCTTTTTCGTAAAGAGCAGTAAGCATCGGATGGCCTCTACCTCTTACCGAACTTGGTCATACTAGTCGCATTTTTAACTTGCCCAAAGTATTTGTAACGAGCATAGATAACTGCGCAGCGCCGTTCGTTTTTAGCAACACAGCAACATACTATTGCTCTATAATTTGTGACGTCAAGACTCCTTATGCATAGGTTTCGTTTGAGTCACTACTGGAACTCGGGGTCTTCTCTCATATGGAGAAGAATAAAGGGTGTAAAGGTTGGCGGATATGTCGATATCCTCACACTTATTTTTCACCGTTCAAGCTCAAGACAAGCAGACGGACCAACACAAAAAATCAAAATAGATTTACAACTACATGGCCGGATAACATCAGACGTGATCGATCAAACGCAAACAATAAACTAGCATTGATCGTCCCCCGTTCGATTGAATTGACTGACAGCGTAGTGACTAAAAGTGAATGGTTTTAAAAATAGGGCATCAAAATTTGGGACATCCGGAAACATCAGAACCAATTGCCGAATAAATCCCTGCATGTTTATTTAAAACTCGCGTGATTACAGTTTGTTTGCTGTCCAGATATGGATGCGAAACGAATTTTTGAAATTTGATACAGTGCCAATATTACTGATATACTCGTAAGCACAGATGGGTAGTAAGAAGACGAAATTGTGTCAAAGTTGTAATGCAACGTACATTATTTAAAAAAAAAGATCTGATTGATAACCTCGGCCTGTTTCAACTCGGCTAAAAACCTAGAATTTTTGCAGTCGGTAAGTGGTAGAAATTCACCATAAAGCAGTATTCTCAATTTGAGTACAGACTTAACCAATAAATAAATAAAAGCGGCCAAGTCCGAGTCGGACTCACCCATGAAGGGTTCCGTAGCAGCAAGCAAGAAAGGTGTCATTTCATGTTCCAATAGCTGTGTGTCACTGTGCTGCTATGGACATGTTGCTTACCATCAGGCACGTGAGTGACCTGCTCGTCTCGTCTCTCTATATTACAAGTATAAAAAAAATTTGGTAGTAGGGTACCCAAATTTTTAAATTTCTCGAACGAATAAATGAAACTTATCGACCAATCCCAGCGGTTATTCATACAATTCGCCCTACTCACTACGACCGCAGTTATAATTAAAAAGTTAGCTTCCCCGGGTTATGCAATTACATCAGACCGACGAAGAGTAGTAAAAATAATAGTTAATTTGTAGAACTGCGGTGAAATTACAAGTGCTTTGACGTTAAGTTACTTTCTCAGTAGTAATGGTCGCAGTACGTGTAGGTTTAGTTTTATCCTCAAGTATGTTCGGTCTGAGCTCATAGGAGAGCTAACCGCTTAATTTTTGAATTGAAATCTCCTTTGCTGCGTTAATCCCTTTTTGTAGGGGAATATCTTATGGATTCGAGTTACCGACATGCAATTTTAGCGTCGGAGGGTCATCGGGATCTTTAAGGCTGCGTTTCCACCAGAGATGTGCGAGGATGCATAGCGAGGGATGTGTTTGTAAAGAACCAATAGGATCGCTTCATTTACCTTGCCTCGGTCAGCACAGCTCTGGTGGAAACGGCTCAGCGGAGCTAGATTTTTGTGCATACAAAACAAGCGCGGGATGTGCGAGGATGTGTGCGAGGATGTGTACGAGGAAGTGTGCGAGGAATGTGTGTTGAGAAAGATGTGTGTTGCGAGGTTTGCGCATACTGTACCAGCCAGTCCATAGACGGAGTTTGTTGGAAGTAGAAGCTTCGCAACAGCTTCGCAACGCATCCTCGCGCCACACATTAATGCGCATTTTCACAGCTCCGCTACACATCCTCGTAGGCACATTATCATCGCACAGCTTTGGTGGAAACACCCACACATTTTCACAGCACAGCTAGACATCCTCGCACGACACATTTCCATCGCACATCTCTGGTGGAAACGCAGCCTTAGATGGATGAAATGTGGCGAGCTCGCACGCTAATTCTAATAATTGGAAACAGTTACATTAATTCTCATTCAATATCACTGAACCTATTTCCGTAATAAGTAACAGTTAATATATCAAAACGAGAGGTAGATCGCCGAACCCCACAATACCTATAATAGACACATAAGACCAAAGAGTTTACATATACTACGTATAGAGTTGGTACAAATGCTTTACATCAAAAGCACGGATAGCATCTTTCTTGCCTTGTCGCTCTTGTGGAAGTGTCATACCTTTGTCGCGGCACATCACTCTGTTGCCATAGAAAGTATGCACGTCATCTGCTTACGATTAATACAAAGGAACCGTGCGTTAAATCTAACTGAGTACGTAGTATATGGAAATTCTTTGCATAATACAGATAATAGAATCACCTACGTATACATTCATAGAAGCGAATCCCTAAGTGCACTAGCTTCAAATAACCCCTATCCGAATTTCCCGCCAGTCTTTGGCGTAGTCCCCATAATATTCAGTTTACATGATAGAAAGTCACCATGATTTGTAGTCCTCTGATGAAGCGGTTCTAGAATAAAATAAATAAACATGCTTCTTGATTGCGCCAAAGGTGGTGTTGGTGATTCGTTTTGTTAAACATTTTATTTTATATTATGGAGTCTTCATACCGGGACGAGCGTACATTTTCTTGATCATAAGAGACACGCCTATACTATTAGATAAAGTAAGTTTACGTAGTATAAGTAAACTCTTTGCATAGGCAAAGACTATATAATACTCATAGCATCACAGTACCAGCTAGCTGGACGTCTACTCTGTTCATTACGTAATTTCGAAATAAACTCGCGATTTTTCTACTCCGGTTCTACTTCGATCCGTCATTTCGTCCCTTTAAATATTCTCTTTCAAATTACGTAAATGCTCACGTTTTTCGTAGAGAGTAGACATCCTGTTTGAGAAGAGACAGCGGTCCGGCATGGACTAAGTAAGGACGTGGGCAAAGTTGATACCTCCTAGAGTGACGAGACGAGTAGGAGCATGTGTTTGATGGTAAGTAACATGCCTGCCACATAACAGCACAGTGGCACGCAGCTATTGGAACAGGAAGAGTCCAAACCATTACCTAGCACACACTATATATACAGAGATATATGATGTTTTATCTGCAATGTCACTGGAAACATAGCCCTTTAAATCGGAACACAGTAACGTTTGCACATTACTGCTTGGCTGTAATAACTAGCAAAGGCAAAAACTACTTCCTCAGGCAGACTCTGCAAAGATTCATACCACTACTACACATTTTCTTTCGTTAACAAATCCCTACCCAACAATAAATATCTTATTAATAGGACTAGGAGGTAAATCTAGGAGTTTTCTTTTGTTGTTATTTCGGGTTCAGAAGAAGTACCATATTTTTTTTCATTTAGATATCTACCTAATTGAAAATTAAACATGGATTTTAAATCTAATGACACGCGAGACTTCTCAAAGTGCGAACCCGTAGGCGAGGGCCCACTTAACCCACGTCTAACTACGCCACTGTGTAGACACCGAAAGCAAATCAACAGAAATGTATGTATGTACAATGTACATATATACACAGAACAGAACAGAAATGTGTTAACAGAAATGTATGTAGGTGCATACAATACATAATTATGAATTGACTTACTCTTGAGTTTCATTGTCTATTAAGATGATGTTTAGTGTGATTCATCAATACTTGGTTAAATTCTATGGAAATTAGCGATCCGCCCCGACGCCCCGGCTTCGCACGGGTGCAATGCTGATACTAAATATAAGTACCTACTAATAAATTCCGGTCCGGCGGGAAGACGTTTCGTTTTACTTAGTCACATAAGTCACAGTTATGGATACTTTTTTGGCGCGACGGACGAACGTAATGTGTTGATTGATGGAACGAAACGTGCTTCACACCAAAGATTGCGACAGCGGTTTGTTTGTCAGTGCCATCAGAATTTAACGAAATTCTCCATAATCCGAATTTTGTGGACATATTATGTTGTCGACTCAAAATCAATGTTTTTTTATGTTTTGTTATTCATATAAGGTTTCGATCAAATCTACCGTACCCCTTGACAAAATTATTAATATAGATAATATGTTTCAAAACAAGTGAATTAGCTTTGAAAGTCTCAGAAAAACGAGAATGGTGGCAATCCCGAAGCAGAACTATTAAAGGCAAGTTAGAGTAAAGCTGTAGAATTACGTCGGTGGCGCAAGCCGCGTCCGCTACTGGGAAATGAAAAAAGTTGCGTGATTCAGTCATCAGTGGCTTTTATCCTTTGTGGCAGTTCTGAGTAATAACTATTTAGCTGGCCGACGGTTAACAAGAGTTATGTTATTACTTTGTGTACTTATGGGGCACAAGGCACAGGACTAACCCGAAAGGGTACACCAAAACGAAAGAAGTGTGTTATTATCACCTTTATGTTTCTAATTTTACTAAGTAGTTTTTCAGTTATTGAAGTAAAGTTTCTTCAGCTGCGATGAACAGTTTTTCTTGGGGGGTTGTAGTGGTAGGACTCTTTGCAGAGTCCGCCTGGGGAAGTACTCGTACCACACCTTTGCTAGCTACTCTGCCGCCAAGCAGTAGAGTGCAAACATTACTGTATTCCAGTTTTAAGGGGCAATGTTTCCAGAGAAATTACAGGGGTTTGAGATATAATAATAGAATAGAATATAATGTTATATCTGAGTGATGCGCGCAGTGCAGTGCTAGGTAATGATTCGGACTCTTCATGGTCCAATAACTGCATGTCACTGTGCTGTTATGGGCATGCATGTTGCTTACCAGCAGGCACATGTCTTGCTCGTATTGTGACTATAAAAAAAATGCAGTCATAGGAACTGCCGATAGAAGAGAAAACTTATAACTCAGAATTTGATGGCTCACTTTGGAAACTACGCGGGTGAAACCGGAGGGCGTGGCCATGATAATGGCCACGGGATGGGGCATGGCCATGGGAAATGCTGACGCATTTCTAGATGGCCAATGTCCATGGCCCCGGGTTCACCCGAAATTATCATTTCCGAGCGTGACGCTAGAATTCAATTCAAAGCCCGAATCTATCTGTGGCGGTCCTAAACAAGTTTTCACTTCAAAAATGTCTAGTCTTTCAGTTGTTGAAGTAAAAAGTACTTCAGCTGTGTTGAGCACTTGGTTGGGGTTAATTTTACAGATTCGCATCACCGACTTGATAACGTAGAGTGGCGACGGCGGTGGCTTAGCGTCTGAGTAGCGACGGAGCAAAGGAGCGCATTAAACGCTTTCTGGATCGGTGAAATCTTGTGAGTTCTATCTAGATCTATTAATCTAGTGAGGCAACTATATCCGTATTAGAAGTATATCTGTAACTGTTCAGGTGTCGTATTGTGCAACGTTGACGAACGTTGCGTAAATGCAATGGCCTCACACAAAAAAGGTTATAGAATCCGCCAGACGTCACGTATTTTCTGATGGATGAGATGTGGACGATTGAGTAGAGCTAGTATCTACGTACTTACTAAGAACACATGCTTACCCGCTAACTTACTTAGACGGCCAATTTTGAGATATGGGGTCCAGAAGATATTTCACGTATTTTCTGATAACTGATTTTCACGTATATTATACACAATATCTTTAAAAATAAGGCCCCAATACTCCCAGACACTTCCGTTTTCGGCCGTTTTGCTTAACAGACGCTTATAAAAATAGTTAGATTAATTACGAACTGACAGCGAGTACAATTTTACGACGAAATTTATGTATGTATGTTCGAAACAATTTCAAGGAAAAACTACAGAAGGGAATTTGATGAAATTTCGACCATAGATAGATAATAACCTGGAACCGATGATAGCTACACAGTTTCTTTTTCTTTAAACTATCACGAGTTTACACTTGACCCTGACGTTAAACGTTAACTTAACCTGACTTTTAACTTGACCTGAACTGAAACGACGATGCGGTATACGGAGAAGCGTGTTTACCTAGAAACGAAGTATGCTTACCCAGAAAACACCGATTCACTCTCGACTTCCAGGCGCCAAGATATGAGATATGTATGGCGGTTTAAAACCCCCATACATTTGAGTAAAGCATTCTCGTTCGAGTCTTCGTTTTAACAATATAACGATGTCGCTTTTTTGAGCTACGAGCAGGCCTATGGACAAAAGTAATTAACAACATTATATATCTTCATCTTCTCTTCTCTATCATCACAAGCCTATCTTAGTCTACTGCTGGATATAATCCTCTGCCATGGCTCGACACTTAGCCCTATCCTCGGCTTTACTTCTCCATCCACTGCACGCTGTGTTCCTTATATTATTTAACTAAACAATCAAGGAATCTATCGGTCGGCTTTTCTATTACTCACACAAATCACTTCAGACCTTACAGGATTGCACATTTGTCCGTCGTCCAGCAATTCCATTACCGCGCCTGTAGACAGCTTCCATCCATCAGCATACCTCAGCGCAAACTGTTTAATTGCATCTACATCGATCCTCTGATAGACGTTTCGGATAAACACTTCGACTAATTGCGTAGCTAAGGAGCAGCGAGATGTAAACGATAGACAAGTAATGTGTAAGTAGAGTAAGCATTGGCTTAAGAAAACCTAAGTACTTCACATACTACGCTGACGACTCCGACGACGCCATCGGCCGGTTCGTGCGGCGAGCGTTGGCTGCATCACCGAAGACCGTCTGTGATTTCTACCTACAGATGGCCATCAGAGACAGAAATGCGGCCGTTGTGGAGGCTCTGGGCCGGGAGGTGGCAGCTTAGGCAAATTACAAAAGGCAATTAGGCAAACACTCGATGTCAAGTCGATTACTAGCGGAATCCCAACCGGTAGTGATCGGCTGTACAGACGAGCACTAGAATCAGATTTTAAATGTACCCAACTCTCCCCTATTTTCCTCTTCTTCTCCTTATCCAAGAAATTTGTAAAAAAGACAATTGTTATGACAAAGATCACGGACCCCGGAGTCTGTGGAGTGGCTAATTTAAATAAAATTAAAAAACCTAAGTACTTTATATTCTCACAGTTGGGAATCGGGACCTTCTTGTGTCATCCACCAACCCGCACTGGGCCAGCGTGGTAGATTATGGCCTTGAATCTCTCCTTGCGAGAAAAAGCCCCGAGTCCCAGCAGTGGGAACATTTATTGGGCTGTTTATGCTAAGTAGTTAAATGCCGCATAGTACAAGCTTTTTTAGTTTTGGGAAAATTAGTATCAAAGTTATTGAGGTACCTACCTTTATACATACAAAATATCAGCAAACCATATCTTTCCATATCCTTACCATACTCACCGAGTACCTACAACATCTCGTGTAACGACTAGAGCAAAAGACCCTCAGACTCGAATTAGTTTACAAGTTAGCTATAAGTGATTCCCCACTATCACTAGGTACTTACAGGGTCACGATGTCGCGTCTATGTCGTCATCATGCAATGGCCGACGGCTTTCAACTTGGTTAACTGCATTGTCGCAGACGATTATACGTTCGGTCAACTAGAAACTCATCGGTAACATGAGCCGTGACCGGAAACGATCGCGATAGTCAATATCGAGTGTTTGGAATTAAAGCATGTTATTCTAATCTAATGGTTAGGTAGATGAGCCGACTACAAGAAAGTAATTAGGCCGTCAGTAAGATTAGGGTAATTCCGGGGGAGATGGCCGTACAGGAAAGATGAATAGCAAAAAAATCAGGCTAGACTCAATAGATGACGGTATTTTTTATTTAGTTCGGTTCGTACAAAAAAAAATACTTTATCTAAATATTGTTTTTTTTTTTTTGCTACGCCTTTGGTTTCGTTGTATGAAAGAGGTATCACTGGATATTAGTTTAAAAAAATGGAAAGATGTTTTTTTTTAAGACATGTTTGATCTAAGCTAAAGAGTTAACATATTAGACTGCAGGCCCGTGAACAAAATTTATGGTTCAAATGAGCCCCAGCAGGAGACCTATGTAGGATGATAGATGGGTATAAAATAATAAGATTCAGCACTATGCCGTCACTTGTAAGCTGTCCAACTGAGTGCAGATGAGCATTCAAAAGCGCAAGTAGAGTGGTAAATTTTGGTCATTTGATTTTGTACGGCATTCTTACCATCAAATAGATCCATGAAAAAAAATGAGAAAACGCGTAGTGCCGTACAAAAAAAGTGGGCCACCAAATCGAAAACATGTTTGATTTAACGGCAATTTTCAGGGATAATTTGGTATTTTGATACTGTACGGCATTGGTTTCATACAGTTGCAATAGCTTGTCTAACCCATTATTCGCAACGCCGTACAAAAATAATGCGACAAGAAGTGATCATACTACATAGGTCTCCTGCTGGCTCATTTGATTTCATTTGATATTAACAGGCTATCAAAGCTAAAGCCATCTCCCCCGGAATTACCCAATAAAAAAACGTAGGTAGGTACCTACACGTATTTTTTATTTTGTTTCTCAAAAAAAATTACGAATCTACAATGCTTCGAAGTTTCGAGTCCCTTTACATAAGCTGCCCACTAAATATTCCCACTGCTGGAACTCGGGGCCTTCTCTCGCGAGGAGAGAGTTAAGGCCATAATCCACCACGCTGGCCAAGTGCGGGTTGGTAGATGACACATGACCTCGAAAGATTCTAGGTACATGTCGGTTTCTTCACGATGTTTTCCTTCACCGTTGTTAAGTTAGCACTTGACCTCGAAAAGACAGTAGTGCGCGTGGTGGAATTCGAACCCGGGGTCTCCGGATCGGCAGTCGCCGTTCTCCCGACTAGACCAGCCTTAACTTTTTGAGTCCCGAGTCCCTTTGTGGTACTATATTTACGAAAAAGTGACGTCACGACCCTTATTACGAAAGTTTTACGATCTACCTATATCTTTGTCGATTTTTAATAATTGGAAAAAAAAATGATGAATCCCACATATTTTTTCCATAATCTAGGTACCTGTCGGACTAATTAATAAGAATGGGATGTTTTCGACTCAGTTATCATTCCAATTGTAGGGTAATACGAAGCCCCCGTGAACCTCTGAGTATTTTTCAAGTGAAGATATAGAAGTTTGTCCTTAGCATTTAGACTTTAGAAAAACAACATAGAAAAATTATAAAAACCTAGTTTGCCGCCAGCAGCCATTATTATTAAAATTGTAAAAATGACGAGGAATGATTCTGAAAACAATTATTACTAAAATAATTTCGTGTGGTTCTTGCTTTTGACAGTTGATTTTATATCATGTAAGAATAGGTAATATTAAAAATATTAATTGAAATGTTAATGGTACTTAACCAGCATAACTCTCATTAGTGTAAGTCGTTGTTTATAACGGTGCTGATTGATATATAAATAAATAAAATAAAAACATTTTGCGGTACAGGAAAACATCGTGAAGAAATCAACTTCTATGAAAGTCATCTTTAGAGAACGTGTGACACATGTGGCAATCGCGCACTTGGCCAGCTTGATGACTTTCGACTTTCGTATGAAATTACAGGGCATAGAGATAATTATATATAATGTACATACCTATATATCTCTGGGTGACGAACGCAGTGCAGTGCTATGATATTTTATTAAATGTTTCACCAGCGGCGTGACACCATGCTGATATGTCCAGGTGTATTACTTACCATCAGGCACATATTAAGTCGTGCGTGTCCCGTCGCTCTATAATATAAAAAATCGTCGCTGTACCGGGCTTCACATTAATCCGTAATGTTCCGTAAAACTTGTCACACAGCTCTCTTATTATACGAAGGTGCAGAACTGGCTGGAAAATAGCGGGGGAAAAAATCCCCCAATAGCCATGTTGACTCATTTTTGATTTAATGTGCCCTCAAAAGGCTACTTTATAACTGAAACAACGGTGAAAGAATTACCTTGTTATCTTAAAAACTTCCCGTGATATCACGATTTTAAAATCACAATTTTGGACTTTCCGAAAAACTCTTCATACAAAAACATCACTAAAGCGTGACGTCACTGTCTGGTATTTTATATGCGTCGCGCGTAAAGTTTGTATGTTGGTTATATTAAATATTGCGTTTAGGAAACTGATTTCCTAACAAAAGTTACTTAAAACTGAATGGATAGTCCATTCAGTCCATCCAATGGTAAAAACATTTTCTAATAATTTCGTACTTTTAAAATAGACTTGCCCATCATGCTTTGAATGATCTTTTTTTATAGCATAGAGTGACGACGAGCAGGACATGTGGCTGATGGTAAGCTACATACCTGCCACATAACATCACAGTGACACGCAGCTATTGGAACACGATCATAAAGTAAGTTCAAGAAAAAGGTATCCAAAATGAAAGTTGTTACACATTTCATTCTATTTAAATACTGTCAATATATCAAATAATTTAATATAATTTGAGGGTCAGCCGTCATGCCTATTTTGATCACCTGGCAGATAGAAAGTCACACCAAAATTATCTGTCTTTTTGAGAATCCTTATCTATTAATCATATATAATATCTAGCTAATTAAAATTTCGAATTGCCTCAACACACATTTTTTATATTTTTGCAAAAACACGTTTGCACGCCTCTGGATATGTTAAATCGCCGATGCTTCGCCTGACTTATATTTTCTTTTTTACTTTTTTAATTCTTTAAACTACTACATATAAAAGTTGCATACCGCCTCAAATTTTTTTATAGATTTTTTTCTTCGTGATTCATTTTGGCCTGCTACTTACCAGCCAGGTGTGCAAGTCTCAAATTTTGCTGTCAGCTCTCTAAAGGGAATGTACACAACAAAATAAAAACGCACAAAATTGTTAGTAAAAGTTTTATTTAATTTTGGCAAACAACCTTACCTACTTACTCCCTTTAATAGCAATTAACCTTCACTGTTGCTCTAACTGTTATTGTATCTCCAATTTATACTAACTTAATATCAATTAAATATAACGACAGAAGTAAAATAGGCTTAAGATAAAATTAAGCTAATTGAATCTAGTAAAATTTCAAATTGTTGAAATAAAAATTTAGTAATAATAAAGTATCAAGGTTTGTATAAATTCTTTGTACGTTTTAAATTATAATTTTACATTCAAATAACCTAAATAAAATCTATCAACTAAAAATATGACTTAAATTTATAAAAAAAATTAACTTACTCAAAACTTTGCTCAAACCTTGAGCATAATTTTAAGCTATATTAGGTACATAACTAAAATTAACTTAAATTTCTTAAATAAACATCATAATATCAACAGCTCTGATTCTACCGATTCTTACAACCGGCAGAAACAGCTTACGATCAGACAGTCAGTCATCTGCTTGTTACTCTTGTTATTTAAAAAAGAATCTTCGTGATTTTGCTTTCATTTGTAGAATGAGATAGACAGTTACAATAAATCGAAAGACTTTTATATGAAGTTAGGTACTTATTATTAACTTACAGAAAGACATAAACTCTTTATTATGCACACCAGTAAATTACAAACACTTAAACAATAAACTTAAAACTTAAACTTATACTACGAACTACTATGTATGGACTTATGTATTCAGAGTTCCTCTAATATCCACAACTAAAGTAGCACACACATTGACAAGAACTATGCGACCCTTTGAGTCCAGTTTAGACATTCTGTGTAGTGTACCTTTACAAAACTACACAAATATTAAAATAAATATATAATATAACTAAAATTCTAATTAATTAATACTAATAATCTGTAGAAATCTCCACAAAGACTGACCTAACTCAAGTCAACTAAATACTTTTGCTATCGATTCCTAAATGGAAAAAATTAAAAGGTTATAATTTAATCCTACAATTTTGATTGAAATAAGATACTATATAGAATAAAAAAATGCTATTTAGTCACTAATAGCTAATTTAGTATTATTACACATACAAAGATTTCAAAGTGCTATGAAATAATGAAATGTTATTATTATTATAACCTTAAATTACTCTTATCATTAGTTGAAAATCCTTAACATTACACTTATTTTAACTATTAAAATGTAATAAGAAACTAAATCTATATTAGAAAAAAATACTACATCCATCCATATATTATTTATACATAGAGATATTATAAAGAACAAATTCAACTCAAACTTCTTAAAATAAGAACAACTATGAAAATATTTTGTCTCATTCCTTCTTTGAGTATTCTCTAGTCAAAAGAAAAAGATAACACTATTTTATCTATTTACCTTAATACTTTAATGAGATTTATAGATTTCAAATAGTACCTAATACTATTTGCATCTCGCTCATCAAGTCAAGAGCGAGCGAGAAACCAATATGCATTATTTTAAAAGAAAAACACATACCTTATTTTGCTTCGGCATCACATTATGAACCGTAGTTCACTTGAATATAATATCCTTCGATACAGGTTGTTGTATGACGCTGAAATTAAATCGGTTAAGGAAATTGCGTAGAAATTAAAGAGTTTACATATACTACGTATTTCCCTCTTCCCTCCGTATTTAAGTTCCCGTTTCACGTTTCTATGCGACACTCATTCAATAAATCTTAGGTCTTCTACAAATCTCCTATTATCTACTTCAGCTCATGCAAGCTCCTTTTACGGTTCGTCGTTCTGCGTGCAGGCTGTGGCCTTATGGAATGCTCTTCCTGCGGCCATTAGACGTGCGCAGAGCGTCGCTTCGTTCAAGGCTCGGATTCGGCAGCATTTTCTGACAAAAGTTGTTCACTGATAATTTGTGTTTATTTTTCTTGGATTTTGTGTTTCTTATTGTATAAATACTATATACCTATATATACAAATATATATATTTAAACTTATTTATATATTGTACATCTATTATATGTATTTTGTTATTCTATTTTTAATGTCTATATAATTTATATATATTAATATACGTGTTTATTTGTATTGTTAGTCGCACCACTGCCCAATATCTTACAAATCTTGTTTCCTCATAAATCAAAGGTTATCTGGAAGAGATCGCTTTTAGCGATAAGATCACCTTTTGTGCCCATTATGTGTTTGTTATTTTATATGTTACTTATTGTCAATTTTGTTTGTGGTGCCAATAAAGTGTTTTGTATTGTATTGTATTGTACGTATAGAGTTAGAATAAACGCCGAAAGCACGGGTCTGATCGCTCTTTCCTTGTCACTCTTGTGGAAGTGAAATACTTTTGTCGCGGCACATCACTCTGTTGCCATAGCAAGTGTGCATGACATCTGTTTACGAATGATACAAACAAAGGAACCGTGCGGAAAAATCTGTGGTATTTACTTATTCTCTATCTAAGGTTAAAATAAATGTATATTGAAAATTCCTATTGAAAAAAACAGTAATATTTTAATAGCAATGATTCATTATAATGTGTTTACGTAGGAAAGAAATACTAGCAGCGGCCCGCGGTTTAAGCCACACAGTTCCCTTCCCGTTATTTGATAGTGATAATAAGTAGCCTCTGTACTATTCCAGACTATTAATATTAAAATTATTAATTATGAATAATTATTAAAATGTTATTAATTTTAATTTATCAATTCAATTCAATTTATTTCAATGTAATTATTATTGTTTTATTCAATTTAATGTACCTACTATGGATTGTTAATCTGGAATAAATTACTTTCATTTCATTATCTGCGTTATAAATGTCACATCGATTCATTCAAACGTTCAAACACGACTGATCAACAAAAACCCCAACTTTGGAATTTATAATATTTAGTAGGATACCAGATAGCTGGTCTTATAGTAGGTACAAATTTTGCTTAATTTTGTTTCAAACAAAAATTCATGATCACAGGAACTGCCGATAGATGTGAAAACTAATAACCCAGAATTTGATAGCTTACTTTGGAAACTACGCGGGTGAAACCGGAGCGCGTGGCCATGAGCATGGCCATCTAGAAATGCGCCAGCAATGGCCAATGGCTATAGTCCCGAGTTTACCCGAAGATTTCTTATCATTCCCGAGCGTGACGCTAGAATTAAATTCACAGCCCACGAAAAATCTGTCTATAGCACGCCAAAAGAAGATGTCACTTCAAAAAAACCAAAAAAGTTATAGCCTGCCCTTCCACCGCCTAACCAAAACGGCTTTCGTTTTGTTATTGCGGTCTCTATCATTTCAAGCGGAACGAAAAGAGAGAGGAATGTCAAAGCTAAGACAGTTTTACTCGTAGTTAGGCGGTAGACCCTCGGGAATAGAACCTAGGTTTTTATCTAGGGAAAATAACGGTAATTACTAATCAGGTAAAACCGCGGACCACTGCCAGTAAATGGTATTCTGTAAAGGATACTGTAGCAATAATCAGCTTGCATCTTGTTAGCGAAGGTGACGACGGCTGCACCCGGGGTGGTCAGTTGTAGAGACCACCTGCCCGCAACTCGCCATTTTCTCACACAAGATGGCGAATGTCGTGGACGGCAGGCTGAAATTAAAATAAGATTACATTTAAACTTTAAAATATATAAAAAAATACATTTAAACTTTATAGAGTATGATCCCAGGGCCGCAGACGTCACGTATTTTCCGATGGATGAAATGTGGACGACTGAGTATAGTTAGTACGTACTAAGAACACATGCTTGCCCGCTAACTTGCTTAGACGGCCAATTTTGAAATATGGGGTCCAGAAGATACATTACTCACTTCACGTATTTTCTGATAACTGATTTTTCGTATGTTATCAAAGATTTTCCTTGATCTAAATAAAAATGAATCACCAAAATGTGTTGCGTGTGCACATTTCCGATCGACTGCATCAAATTGGATAACTCTTATTTTTTGTGTTTGTTATTGTCAGAACAAACTTTATATGGGAGAAAATTTTGAAATGTATGTTACACTCCGCGAGGTATAAGCTGAGCTTTGCATTAGTGTGAGTGATCACCAATCAGGCAGGAGCTTGAAATTTTGTCCGCGAGTTATAGGCTGAGCTTTGCATTAGTGTGAGTGATCACCAATCAGGCAGGAGCGCGGCGAGACAGAATGGCGCCGCGCCTAAGGCCGGTTGTCACACCTACACTATCCATGTACACTCACACAAATGCAAAGCTCAGCTTATGCCTCGCGGAGTGTAAGTGTATGTGAAAAAAAATATGGCGGTACGAAGTTCACCGAGTCAGCTAGTTACTAATAAAAGGAAAGGAAAATAATACACTACTGAAATAAATGATTCAAGAAATACTCACATTACTTAATTGCAACTGAACTGGTTGATTTGGATCAAACATTTGCCCACTGGGTTCTGCATAGGTGTTACTGTTGGAACTTGCATGGGTGCTTGCATTGTGCTCTGCATGGGTGCTTGCATTGTGCCTTGCATGGGTCCTTGCATGTTCCCTTGCATGGGTCCTTGCATGTTCCTTGCATGGGTACCATAGGACCCTACATGGGCCCAGGCATAGGAACTTGCATGTGTCCTTGCATAGGGCCTTGCATGGGGCCTGGCATGGGTCCCTGCATGGGTCCACCATAGGGCCCATTGGTCTGGGTCCGTGCATCGGGCCCCCATGGGACCAGGGGGCCTCATAGGTCCTGGGCCATTCCAGATCGGTCTGCAACAAGTGATATATTTATAGTTTATGCAGATTAGTAAGTTTTAAACGAAGATCCTGAATATGCACAGTAGCTAAAAAACTAATTAGTCCGACAGTTAGATTATTAATAATAAATAAAAAGTGGTCAAGTGCGAGTCGGACTCGCCCCTGAAAGCTTCCGTAGCAGCAAGTAACATAATATAAAAGTTCTTGTAGTTCGTTGTTACTTTAATCAGTATATAGTCAATGCATGACGTATTAAAATAAAACTACTTACTAGATCTCATTTAAACCAATTTTCGTTGATAGTTTACATGGCAATGTACATCATACACTTTTTTTTATTTTTATCAATCTCTAATTTTAGAAGTTACAGGGGGGGGCACTTTTTACCACTTTGGAAAAGACCCTCGCGCACTAACTATTCAGTTTAGAAAAAAAAATTGTTTGGAACCTCAATATCATTTTTAATGACCTATCCGTAGATAACCGAAAAGTATGGTTTTGATCAAAAAAAATTTTTGAGTTTCAGTTGTATTTTAGTTAAGTATGGGACACCCCTAAAAATTTTTGTTTTTTTTTTGTATCAAAATCTTAATGCGGTTCTCAAATTACATCTACTTACCAAGTTTCGATAGTATAGCTCTTATAGTTTCGGAAAAAGTGGCTGTGACATACGGACGGACAGGCATACGGACGGACAGACAGACAGACATGACGAATCTATAAGGGTACCGTATTTTGCCATTTGGCTACGGGAACCCCACAAATATGGTACACGTAGTTTTTCTTTGATTTCATCTTTCGCTTTCACTGTCGCATCTCTAATAATAGTGATTTATTTGAATAACCATTATGATAGATGCGAAAGTTTATAATATGTTTATTGCTCAATCACGTCGGAAAGTTTGAACGGATTGCGTTTTAATTTGGAACACGGTTAGATTTCAGTCTGGAATAACACATTTAAACCGCGCGCCACTGCAAGTAGTAATGATCTGAAAAGGTTAATAAGCAATATTGGCACATTGCAAAGTTCCGTAAAAA